>VZRR01000853.1:10518-31413 GCA_013398015.1 Oreocharis arfaki
CCCCCAATCTTACTTTATAAGCTTCCAAATGAGAAAACTTGACTGAAGTATCCTGTTCAAGTATTTTGTTACAATTAATACTACAGCCATTTGTATTGGTTGTGTGATGCCTGATGGATTAGGTTCAGTTGCTTCTCTTGTTTGGAGAGTGGGATGGGATAGATGAGTCCTTTGAGTCTTTTATACTTGTTTTTTTCCCTGAGTAAACACACCATGACAAAGAGATCCTTATCTGTATTTTAGCTATGTTCCTTTTTTTAGGAGTTGAGAATTTGAAGTTGTTTTGCTGTGTGGCATTTCATGCTTAGCAGTGCCTCATTTTCAGTACTTTCTCGTCTGCACTGTTATCTAGCCAGTTATCTAGCCAGTTGTATGCCGTGTTAAGTTTCTGCATTTATGTTTTGTCCAAAACATACAACTTCTTATGGTCTGTATTGAAGCTATTACTGCACGTGGATTGTACCAATCGTTTCCTGGTTGGGTCAGGAGATAGCTTCACTTAGTATTCTCAGTTCCGCAACAAACCACATTTTTATTTTGTATATATATTTAAAATTTTTGTTTGCATGACTACTGCACCCATATTTTGTAGCTAGAAGTACATTTTATCTCCTTGTTTTGCTTCTGGGGTTGTCAGGTGAAGTGGTGCCAAAGGCCTGTACATCCATCCGTATTTTTTTATTATGCTTCTGTTTTTCCCACAACTTCCATGAATTTTTCAAAGTAATTCCAGAGGACTGGAGTTTGAGTAAGATCCATTAATTTGTCTTTAATATATCTTAGTGTTTTTAGAAATTATTTGAGTCATTCTTCTGTATTCTCACCTACACCCCCATCTCCTTGTTAAAATTAGTAGTGATAGTTAGAATTTACAGAGGATGGTTGCAATTAACATTTCTTGAAAGCCAAACAGTGTATGAGCTGTAATTTTTTCTCTATGAAGAGGTAATTTCTAAAATCATCTTTGTTAAATCTAGAAACCTTTCTTGCTGCCTTTTTGAGTGACTTCCTGACTGAAACGGTTAACATGGCCTTCTTGATTTTTATCCTTGCTTTTTTTCTATTCTTCTTAATTGTGTGTTGTTTTTCAACTAATGAAAATTAAAGATTCCTGACGCATGGATAACTGCCTCGTTTTGTTATCCTCTTCTTGTGTTTCATAGGGAGGTTGGGCCGTTAGTATAAACTTTCACTGTGTTGTCTGCTGTGTTCTCCTGCCCTTTGCCTGGTTGCCTGAAATCAAACCTAATACTGTGTCCCTTAATGTGTTAAGTTTGTATCTTTATTGGAAGCTGACTTTCTGGTCTGCTCAATCTTTCATCTTACAGAATAGTGAGCTCCTGGGGTTTTTTTTGTCTTTTTGGGTTTTTTAAAGTTTTGAGTTCTTAGTTGGTTCGTAGTGCTATCTGCCAGATTCAGGACAATAGATGCTGCAGCTTCACCCAGTGTTTGAAGCCACAGTTATTTTTAACAAATTCTTATTATGGGATTGGCTTAACATAACACAGTTCCTTAAATAGTGGTAAAAGTGTAATTAATTCAAATGCTGAAGCCTACATATGATGAGGTACACCTGAGTCTTACACTAAATATATTTCAGATTGATGATGATTGCTTAGGTGGATGCCAGTGAAAGTTTGAGTTCCTCAAGTTGTTTTATAATTTCATACCGTTTTCACCTGTCTGTCTCAAACTGAAACTCGGACTCTCATATTGCCATTCCTTAAAATGTCTTTAATCAGTATAAATTAACAGAAGCACCAGTACCATATTTGGTAATATTGTGGGGGGGCGTAAATAGAAATGCCCAATTCTGCTCACCTTTCAGAAGGTGAAGTTGCTGTATAAAAATAGCACTTTTATGTAAGTGTATAGTGTTTTACAGTGTGCAACTGTGGCAATTGATATGCTGTAATATTCTAAATTTAATGTTATAAATAGCATCATGCGGAGTGCTAAACAGGAGAGTTTAGTAGCAAATGAAACTTTAAAGTCTTCTCATGCTGTTAACCAGCTTGTGTTGAGCATGCACATACTCTTTTTATCTTTACACTTCACCTGGTGGAGCTGAGTAAGTGCTTTAAAATATTTGTGACTTCTGACATGTGGAGAATCTTACAAGGATGGCTTTCTTAAAACAGTGCAGGACTTAAGAACTGTAGATACCAATTTGTTTATAGTTAGAAGTGTGCTATATGTCATAAGATATTGCTCAATAATTTGAAAAATGCTATGAAACATTAGCAGGTTTTTATAGGGAAAGGAATTTCAATTTTAATCTGAAGCACAAGAGTTTTGTCCATTTGTGCTTTGATTGTTAATGGAAATCAAAGTATAAATTTCTGTGTTACGAAGACAGGCCTGTGTTGCTGCAGCTTCTAGAGCATTTTTGTAACCTCTCTGGAAATATTCTGGAAAGCTTTCAAGTAGTTCTTTTAATGGGTATATAAGAGTGGATGATACCATTTTCTTTTTTTATTTATATCTTTAATGAATAATTTGCAATCATTGCAATTTCATTCTTCTAGCTATCCACTGGCTAGGTCAAAGTTGGGTATTGCTATTTATGTGTTATTAAGGAGTTATTTAAGTTCTAGGCATCTCACTTGCTTGTTAAACCCTGGAGGAGTTAAAATTTAACATCTTACTGTTATTCTTACCTCGAGCTACTGGATTTTAATGTAATTAGTCTAATGACTTCTGTTTTCCAAAAGTACCCTGTTTCTGGTTATAGGAGGCAATAGAAGGAGAAGAGGGAAAGATCGGGGAAAATGACACCCTTGGGAATACTTTTAGTGAGAGATGGCATTATTAGTAGCAGCAGAAAAGTTTGATGTTAATCTGACAAACTGCTTAGCATGAAAAGTAGTGTTTCAGAGCTTTTTTCCTTTTTTTTTTTTTTTTTTGTTTGTTTTTATTTCTTCTTTCTTTGATTTTAGGTACCTTTTCTTTCTCAATTTCTTTTATTTTTTATGGTGAGTTCTGGTGGGTTGTGGACATCGTGAGCTGTTTCCACTGAAACCTGATGGAACAGTAACTTTACTATTTTGTAGAAGTGGATGAATTGGTATTGTGCTAGGTTAGTGAGTGAAATAAACTCACAGAGGGATCTGAATAAAATGAGAGCTAGCCCAAAGGGATTGTTGGGAACTTGCATTTAGCAGGAAGTGGAACTGAGACTGAAGGAGGGGATCTGTCCTTTTTGTCAGTCTTTCTTCTCCTCGATTCTTTCTTCCTTATCCTTTCCCTGGTGAAATACCATGCAGATAATTTGCTGGGCTCTGGAATATTCTTCATGAGGAAACTTAAAGAGATAGAGCAATGTAAAAATTGCGTTCTTGGAAAAAGTAATGCCAAATAGTAGTGATGTTCTTCATTATTAAAGGATTTTTTAAAAATACTTACAAAAATCAAGTATCATCTATTAAACTGTTGTCATGGCTCCATTAGGGAGGACATTCTGCTTCAGGCTGCTTCTAGAATTTATGGCCTGCTGAGTTACCAAATCAAGATTTCAAACAGCAAGGAAAAAGTTGGTCTTTGAGCTACTTTCTGCTCACAAGAGGCAACCGCATGGTAAACCACCAGTCTGTTTTTTGTACCCCAGTGATGATTTCTCTGCCATTTAGCAGCTTGCTGCCAGTGCTCCTGAAACACGGAATTGCCACCAGCAAGCTTTTCTCCTCCACTGGACTTCCTCTTCTCAGGCCTTAAAATTGCCACTGTTTGGTGGGAAACCAGCCAGCAGATAGACCTGTGAAAAAGCTTCAGGGGCAGGAAATTGTTTTGTAGAGAAGGTCAGCACTCCTGGCTTTTAGGCTGCCATTTCACGAAGTGTGGAGCCATTACTGTGTAGGACTCCTGGAGCACCTCGAACAGCAGGGAGTACCAACTAGGGGTTTTTGGTGTGGTTTTTTTTTTTAAATTAGTCTAGAAAGCTTACAAAAATGTAGCTGAAGGAGCTGTCTGAA
Organism: Oreocharis arfaki; assembly: GCA_013398015.1. Lineage (NCBI taxonomy): Eukaryota > Metazoa > Chordata > Aves > Passeriformes > Paramythiidae > Oreocharis > Oreocharis arfaki. Next base: position 14,490 of record VZRR01000853.1, read on the forward strand.
GAGCCAGACATGAGGGAGGGCCATTTCAGAAGTTGCTGCATCTTGTTTTTGCCACCCAACAAGTATTGCTTTTTTTGTATAGGATTCTGGGGGAGGATAGTTGGTTTATTTTACGCAGTTGTAAGCACAGTTGAGAACAGACTTCCTAAAATGCTTGTGTGTAATGATAATTTCACCTGCACAGGCTGTTCATAACCTTGCTGTGGCGCATATACCATTTGCTTATTCTTATGTGTATCAACTTGTTCTTTAAAAAAAAAAGGCAAGCTTTTTTTTATTGCTTGGCTAGAAATAAGAACACTCCCATTATGCTTCTTGTCATACTTTATTTTGAGAAAATAAATGTTTAAACAAATCTGCTGTTGATGTTTGGTTTACATGGCAGAATGGATGGATGCTTCATGCTGATTATTGTAAATTCTGCAAAATGTGGAGGGATCCTGTTGGTTTTTAAGCCATTGTTGTCTAACAATGCATCAGTTCTTGTGCATTTTAATTCTCAAGGAATGTATGATTTGCTGCCTTGATTTGCTGTGTTCTGGAAGATCTGTCTGTGACTGTTCTTGAGATTTTTCCATACCTCGTGAGAGCTTTAGTGGGTAGCTATAATGGGACAACAGACTTTTATAGCACTTGGATGACTTAAAAGTTTTAATTTTTGTGGGAATAGTATTTGAACCATTTAATTTATGAGGTGAAATTAACTGTAAATCTCAGAGAAACATATCACTGTGAGAAAATGTATGACTGACTTCTTAACATAGAAAGACACTGAAACGAATCACTTGTATTTGTTTGTTTATTTTAAAATGGGGTGTTTTTGAGGCTGTTCAGCAAGAAGTGCATTATCTTTTTGACATTATGTGACTAGTCTAGATCCAAAATGACTCACAGAATTGTAATCTTTATGTTTTTGTGTGTTTCTGTACAAGCAGGAACATGAACCAAATAAGGTTCCTTACACTTGCACCTCAAGAGGAAGGAAGTGTTAAAGAAGAACCAGTTTCAGAAGTTCGAACCAGACCGACCTGGCAGTTTGACTGGGCATTAAATAAAGTGGATAACTCCGTCAGAAAAACTGGCCGCATCCCTAAAGCTCTTCTTCTAAGAATCTTCCAAGAAATAAGCAAAGCAGGTAGGTTGCTTCCAATTGAAACAAAATAAAGCTGAATTTCAGGCTGCTGTATGACCAAGGAAATGAATTCATCAAGCCAAGCAAGTGAATTAAGTGTTCTGATCTGTATTTTGTCTCTGAGTGTTGTTGGATCTGCTGTGTAGGTTGATGGATAGGCTTTAAATGCTTTAGAGATATTATTTTGCTTTGAATGCTCATGTTAGCTTTTTCAAGGGTTGGTGGTTTTTTTTTGTCTTTAAGAATTTATAAGTCTTATAAAAGTGTACTTTTAAGGTATGTTATAGTGCCTTGCTTATTGTGGATTTTAAATCTGATAATGCACTTTCCTCATATAACTCTATTGCGCTCTCTGAGCAGGGATCATACCTGTCTCCTTTGCACAGTATATTTTTAAAGTGTCTGTAATGAACCATGCTGCCCTTAAGATGTTATTTGTTTTAAAATGGAACTACAACAGGGAAATGTGGAGGTGATCCACAAGTTTCCACGTTCCCAGGTGCCCATGGTTATTCGTGACAAGAAAGCTTTATTTTTTTGAATAAAATAAAATCAAATAGCTGAGGCATTGTCCATTCTGACAGATGCAATACCTCTTCGGCTAAAATACACAGACTACATTAGTATTTTGCAAACCAGCTGCTACAATTGATGAGGTTTGGTACCAGTTAGGATGAGTCAGTGGAGCTATTTAAAGGATATACTTGCTAAGTACTTCCAATATTTATCAATAGCAGCATGTAGTGTTTTGCTTTAGTTTTAAACTTTGCTGCGTATTGCTCTGGACCGTAATGTCTAGCTGGCATTGTGCTTTTAAAAGTTCTGCATTTCACTGTTTAAAGGCTGAGCCTTCAATTCATGCTCTTTTTGTTGAACTTAGTTTTTTCTTTTTTGCTTGGGATATCCTTTCTGATTCTGACTGCTTTGTCTTTTTTTAGATGTAAACCTCTAATTCACGAATGTTGGCAAGCATTTTGTGTCTCTAAACCTCTCTGCAAGTAGTTCTTCATGAACCGTGACTAGTTCCACAGTTTCTAAGTCATACTAACAAAATTATTAATTGCTTATAGGGTTTTTCTTTGTCTTTGTAATTGTATTTAAAAATAAAAGCATAGAATCTCACAAATGATTTAACTAAGGTGCTATTAGAATGAATGGCAAATATTACCATATGAAACTTTAGTCCTTGTTTATTAATAATGAAACTAATTTAGCAAAAGTGTGGGAGGTTAGTTTTGATTTCTGCCTATGTTTGTAATGTTTTTCCATTTCTAATTACAACACAAAAAATACCTGAAAAAGATGCTTGCAGTAGATATCATTGTGCATCTCTCCATGCTTAGACTGCCAAAAGTTTTTGATTTTCTTTTCCTTTTCAAGGTACTAAGTTACTAGTAGTTGCAGCACTGGCATTAAGAAACTGAAGATGTGTTGGCATTTTCATGGCATGAAGTAATTGTGTGCAGGAATGTAAAAGTTGGTCAGTTATGAATTGATGATCATACTTGACAGTATGCTGCTTTCTAAAGAAACTCTCGTTTTTATCTGAAATTGCTGAGTTTGTATCTAAAGATGCAATAGGAAAAAAATTGTCTTCATCTGTGATGGATTCTGCAGTTCTGCCTTTGCCTCAGCAATCATAGTGAAGTGCAAGAAAGAGATGAGTTTATAGTTAACTTTTTTGACATTCTGTGACTAGTACGGAAGTCAGAAAAGACAGATAATTTTACAGTTCCCTCCTCTATTCTCTAGATGTAAATTTTCTAATTTGTTATGTATTAAGCATAGGCAGAAGTGTAAGTGGAAGTTTAGGTGTGGAAAAGTCTCTGACTACCAGTTCTGGAATTGTATTGAATTGGTATGAAGTATTCTGACATTTTAGAAACTTACCAGAAAGTTATGTCCCTGTTAGGATGAAATGATCTCAAGATCTTGAGTTGAGAAGTTGAAAGCATTAGATAATCTAAGTTTAGGAATTTTGTGTTGTACTTCTAACAATTTCTGCTCAGCTAAGCTAATTATTGTACTAAATGGCACATTTTATCATGAATCTTTTTAGGATAGTGTACAGTAGTGCTATTGTTTAATCATTTGGGTGTACTGTTCATGAAAAATCTTCAGTCTTGGAGAAAGTTCTATTCTATAGAAAATGTTTGATTATTTCAGTAGGTCAGTCTCAAATCTTCTTTCTAATACTGAATGCATAATTATTTATGAAGAAATTTGTGATTTTTTTCCACTTGCAGGGTGTCCAGGGAGTAACCAGACCTTGCTTTTGTTGCAAAGTTGTGGTGCTGTCTTACCAGAGGTATTGTCACCTGAAAGAACAGAACTGGCCCATATGATATGGGACAAGATGAAAGAACTTGGTACGTTGGGTCTTTTAGTTCTTCTTGCAAGAACAGCTTTAGTCACTCTTTGTAATGAAAGAGAATATATTTCAATAGTGTTTAAATGTTTGGTTGTAACAGTTTATACTTAGTACCGAATGAACAGTAGATTTTATTATTCAGGTGAGAGACCTGTTTCTAATTCTGGGGGTTATAGTGACATCTAGGGGTGTTAATCTAAAATTCTAAAATCTAAAGATTTTTTTAAAAGATGCTTAAATTGGACTTTTGCTTGATTTTCATAATTGAATTTACTTTTCTGTTAGATGTTACTTTTATATCTGGTGGGCCAAGTATTCCTAGTGCTACCAGCTATTTTATCAGATGATACTTTTATTGTAAGTGAGTCATTTATCTATAGATAATGCATAGGTGAATTGCTGAATCTGTGAAATAAATACAACTGTAGAGACTGTGGCATTGCATGCACACGAGCATTGCTGTTACTGCACTCTTGTTATGTTTTAGCCTTTTGTAGACATGTGAGCTGTTAAATAAATGTCTGATACTTCAAAGGTGAATGAAAGGAAGCAGTCTCCTTAGTTCATACAGAGTAATATTGACATGAAATTAATTACCTGAGAAAGCTATGGAGCTGTGTTGAATTTAGAGGATCTACACTGACTCTGGTTGAAATATTTCCTTAGGTGCTGTGTATGATACAAGCCATTACAATGCTTTACTTCAAGTCTACCTTCAGAATGAGCACAAATTTTCTCCGACAGAATTCTTGGCCAGGATGGAGGAAGCTAATGTGCAGCCCAATCGAGTAGGTACTCTTTTACAGGATCTTCATTCTTAATGGTAGTCTCCATTTACTGAATGGAAATAATTAACTTCCCCTTTTTGTTTTCTGTAGGTTACATACCAAAGGTTGATTGCTGCTTATTGCAATGAGGGTGACATTGAAGGAGCAAGGTATTCTTTTTTGCATTTATGTTTAAAGGGATTTCTACAAAATCTGTTTCTCATATTTTCTCCCACTAGTGTTAAAACTGATTTCTGTGTAATTCATAGAAATTGAGCAAAGCAAAGAAGGGATTTATATGTTTTGACCAAGCAATGAAGAGCAGTTTCCTGGAGACTGCTGAAACTTACACAAATGAAATAAAAATAAGTGACAGAGCGGTGTATTCAAATCAAGTTGTATTCACATTGCTCAGGAAATAACTTGTTTTGTTGTTTCTAGAGCCATCATGAAAAAGTGTGAGGTTATGAAGGCTTACTGCCTTTGTAAGAAAATGGCTACTGGGAAAGCCATTTGAGAATAAAGTGGGCTAAGGAGCAAATAGTAATAATTCTGTTTGTTGTCATTACAAAGGGCTTGCTAGGTATCTCTCTAACAATTTTAGCAAGGTTAAGTTGTAAGAGTGTGATTGAGGGGCATGAGAAATAAGTAAAAGGAAGATAAAAATATAAAAATACTCAGCCTCACCCTATTGTCTGCATGTTCCGAAGTGGCAAATACAAATTGTCTTATATTTTGCAGTAAGATTCTTGGATTTATGAAGAGCAAAGATCTCCCCATCACTGAGGCAGTATTCAGTAGCCTTGTGAAAGGACATGCAAGATCAGGGTAATGTTTAACACCTTTTATTCTTTTTGTTTACTGTTAGCTTTACTGAAATATAAAGTGATACTGTACAGAAAAATTACATGCTGTAAAACAGTGTGATGGTTTTGAATAATAATATGTAGAAGACTGTCTCTACATTTATAAAGCAAAAAAGCTGTTTAACAAAGGAAGTAGATTTTTTCTTGTGTCTGAAAATCTTGTATTTCAAGATAAATTACTGTACTTTTGTAGTGTTTGAGAAGAAATTTGCTGCACTTAGTTCTGAACTTTATCAGCTGTTAAAGTTGAAAGAGTATTTTAAGTAATACAATTATTAAAAAGATTTGCGCTTTCACCTTTCAGGATTTGCTTAGTTAAAATAAGTTCCTCTAAGCTTGTTGCAGTCTTTGTTTCCAATTCTAATTAATTTAATGAGGAAATGTGGAAGTCGCAGTAAACATCATTATGATTAAATCTACTGAGGGTCTTCCTTTGAATTCTTCTAGAGATATGAAGAGTGCAGAAAACATCCTTTCAGTGATGAGGAGGGCTGGTGTTGAACCAGGTGCAGACACCTATTTATCGCTGCTGAATGTGTATGCTGAAAAGGGTGATGCTGATAGCATCAAAAAGGTATTGCAGATTTGAATTTAAATACAACTTGTTTGATCTTTTGTTCAATGTAACTTTGGAATGCTTTCTGTCCATGCAGGAGGAATAAGAAAGAATTCTGTAATTGGTTTCCTCCTACTTTGAAGTAATTAACAATTTTTTTAATTGCAATTGAATAGCTGGTTAACTGAAAGCAGTGTCATGATTTCTGAAAAACACTTGTCTTTTGATAGTGGCATTTCACTCTGGGAAGATAGATTTGTCAGTGAGCAATTTAATAATTCAGGGGTTTTTTTAAAGACAGTGCATGTGAGATATCTATGTATTTATGAAAATAAAAAGTAAACCTTGATTATTCTGTTCCCATTGAGCCATCCTTTGGCCATTGAAGCCGCAGGATCTTTCCAGTGAAGATGAATTTTCTTTTTTGTGAGTTCATACCAACAGCTTAGATACTCGTAAGATGAGGCTTCCTTAGAGCCCTTTGTGTAGCTGATTTTTTTCAAGTATTCTCTCTTTTTTTTTTTTAAATCAAAGAAATACTCATGAAGCAATGAGAAAAGATCAAACCAATTTTCTTAAGTTGTATCAGGAGTTTAATCAGATGTAGAGGACAAAATCAAGGAAGAGGGTATTGGAAACATAATTTTCTTCTGTGACTTAAACAAATATTCATCAACCAACATTCTTCCAAACACTGACAAAATGTTTGATTAGTCCTTCTTCCCTTTAGAAAGTAATTTCTTTTGAAAGTCATCTCACAATGAGAGTACCTCTGGTGTTTTCATGTGTTATTAGACATTAGAAAGAAACTATGTTTCTTTCCATTTTAGCTGTCCCTTTTTCTTTTTACAGTCTAAAGATATTTGAGTCCCTCTCAATACTTACTGCATATTTGTTCTCTCTACCACGTTCCTTTACCTAAACCTGTGGGTTTAAAAAAATAAAAAACCCCAGCTTTTTGTGTTTGTTTTTTGTTTTGATTTGATTTAAAAAGTATTCTGTTTTGAGTCACTTTGGAGTTGATTCAGGTTAAATTCATTTTGGTTTTACAGACTCTGGAGCAGGTTGAGAAGACTGAAGGGTACCTTATGGATAGGATTTTGATGCAAGTGATTTTTAGCCTTGCCAAGGCTGGATATCCACAGCACATCGAGGAGATTAAGGGACGCATAAGATTTGAAAGGGAATTAATTCCAGGTATGTCCTTGGTTCCTGCAGCAGGGTGGAGAAAGAACATTTTTGTTTGGTTTGTTGTTGTTTTTTGTTTGTTTTTCCTTCTTTTTCCAAAAATAGGTAATTTTGTAGTTTTCTCTTGAATACTGAGGGAAAGGAATAGTTTAACATTTGCCTTAGTTTGTGGATTCATTTGTGTGTTTTAGATTGTGTTTTATAAAATCTAAATATAAAACAGCTTTAATAATTTGCATACAAAAATTAATCTATAGTTTTTTTAAAAAATTCTAAAATTCAATAAGCTTTTATAAGAAAGCAGCAAGTGTGGAGTCCTTTCTTCAAACTCCACTGTTAAGATTCCTGTTGTGAGAGCTCTTTGCCATAAAAAAGGGATATGGGATACTGAATATAGTTTTTTATTACCTACGTGTAAAGTCACTTCTGGGTGTTTAATCTGACTGATAACTGTTAATTATCCTTCATCCATTTTTTTTTCTCTTTTTGACGTGTCTAGAAATGAGTTTCTCTTTTCCTCATCCTTCCGTCATGCTGCAGTGGTGATACTTCTGTAATTTTTGGCCTAGTCTTCTTTTGGGAAAAGTGAATTTTATTGATAACTATAAATAATTCTGGAAAAAGGTAGTCTCAAATTTGTGTTGTTAATCTTTTTAAAAAGTATGTTAATGGTACTTGTAAAACGTTTACTTCCCTAGCTTTCACTAATTTTAGTAGCTTAAGGTGAAAAGGTTGGGTGCGCTTTATTAATATTCTTGTTCTCTGTTTTTCGATTGCTAGATGTGATGAATCTGTGTTTGTCTCTGGTAACTCACGGCTTTGAAGATATCAGCTTCAGCATTTTGAAGTCTTTAAGTCATTTGTCACGTGATTTTATGGACCAAGGTAGCTTCTTCTTGCAACATTGTGTAAATAGAGATCTGGTAAGCAGAATAGTAATACTTTTTTTCTTCATGTAATAATAACAGTATATTTATTTAGTTAAATGCAACTGCAAAGATTGAAAATGGTGAGTTGTTGCACAGTTCTTCCAGAGCAAAAGAAGAATTTTATTATTTTGTATCAGCTTGCATGGTAAATTGAAATTCACAAAGGAATCCTGTTTGGCTTGTGTAATAACCATTTTCTAATCATTAGAAGAACCTGACATTCATAAGCATTTGAGAAATTGGTAAATACATTAAATTAATTTTTGAAATTCTTTGCAGCCTCTGAACAAGCTGAAGCAATTCTGTAACGAGTTAAAAGAAGCGAAGATGCACTCGGCACCGTTACCATTTGTCTTGCGCTGTGCTTTGGAGGCCAACAGATCAGGTACTCTGCTTATTTAGTTACTTTATCTGTGCTCGTTTAGAGTACTTGGTCACTGTTTAATTGTTTTGTGGATGTTTTCAGCCTTGGCTATTGATGTGATGAACTTGATGAAGGAGGAAGGCTTGCCACTTAGACCTCACTATTGCTGGCCGCTGCTAGTTGCATACCAGAAAGAGAATAATCTGAAAGGTGAGTTGTCTGATAAATGCTCCTGTAGCATTATTGCAAACCTAATGCACAAATCTTACTGCTATGAGATTCATCAGAAATCAAACAAAGCCCTTGCTATATGTCTGTCCTCGTTTCAAACAATTTTTCCTTCAGAAAGACTTTTTAAAAACCTCCTTTCGTACTTGATTGTGATACAGTTCTACAAATTTCAAGTCTCCCTTGACATAGAAAGATGTGAGAGAGTGTTTAGTTATCTTTTTAACTCTTCACATTCTTTCTGCCTTCCACTGTTCTTTATGCTTCTCATTACTATTTACAGTTTACTCTTGAAGAAACTGAAATCCAAGTGAAGAATTTTAAACTAAGGTTATGTTATTATAGCTCCCTTGGACTGCAAACCTAGTCCTTTTTTCAAGCCAGCTGCTTATTATTTGCCTGATGAACCAAACGTGAGTTTTGTTACAATCATAAAAACTGCAGGAGAACTTACATTGCTGAATGTGTGAGCCTGACCTGACAGCATACTGATTGAAGGACAAAAATGCTCAATCTTTGGGATTCTTAAGTAGGTTTAAGCATTTAGCATACTTTCCCCTGTTACACATGGGGATGTCTACAGGATATGAATAAGAATTGAACAAATATTAAATTTTAGAGTACAGTATCTAATTCTTTGGTTTGCGTTATTGGTAATTCAGAAAGAATGGTATTGTAAAAAGATGCTTTTAACAGAAGTACTTCCCCCTTGGGGAAACAAAAAACTGTCTTTTTCATCTTATCTCACAGTATAATGTGCTTTAGAATGAGATGCAGAGTTGTTAGTGTGACACTGGGTGACAAACAAAATGCACAAACAAAAAAAAAGTGCTTTTAGCAGACTCTTCATATCGCAATTTTATCTTAAATATACAGTCACATTCCAGTTTGGAAGAAATGCTGAAACAAGTATTCCCTAATTGTTTCTGGCTATAAAAATGTCTCAAGTCTTTTTCAAAAAGCCTTTGTGAAAACAATATTCAGTTTTTATTAACTCTTTAGGCTCTGTTCCTGCTAGACTACTGCCCAAGTTTACTAAACAAGGGGTTTTTGAATCCTTGAAAGTTCTATGATATTTAAAAAGTCTGACAATCTTGTTTTAGTTGGGTCCTTTGTGACTTACTTGAAGCACAGTGTTGCCAAAAATAAGTAAACTGAAATCAGTGTCATACTTCTCTGTGTGGATGCTGCCTACTGAAAAAAGCTGCTTTCTTTTACTCCATGGAAAATTTCACCTCACCAGCACAGTTCTGAGAGACATTGGAATTATTTTTAAATTTAGACTTGGCTCCCAAGATTGCAGCAATATTTGAGTGTCAGGAGAAACTTAGATTTTCGTACTTCTTCTGGTCTTTGTCAAGATCAGAGGTCGCCTTAATTTGGACTCCCTACTGTAGAAATCAACTGTGCTTTGGCTAGTAGTTGCTGCTGGAAGTCATGTAAACAAAGTGAGAAAAAAACTGATGAAGGATCCCTCAATTTTAGTGTTTTTAGCCATTTTCCATAGAGCCTTTGTTTTTCTGTCTGCAGAGGCATTGCATGCACATACTTCTGTATAGCTGTAAGATAATGCTGTGAATTTGCAAACTCGTTTTTGTAGCCTGGTACTCACTGTCCAAGTTTATGTTGTCAAGTGGAAGCACTACTACTCTCTACATACCTACACAAGTGAGTGATTTTGCAATTCTTACAATACATTCAGTGAGAAGATACCTGACCAGTTGCTTCTACTGTGAAGAGTCAGTGTAACTATTCTTGCTGAATAGTGAAACAAGTTGTCTTCTTCCTGTGTGCAAGCTTGCATTCAGTTTTTTCCAAGTTAATAATAAAAAAAAAGAATAAATTAGTTCCACCATCTGAAAATACAACCAATACACTTGAAGAAAGGTAAATAGGGGGAAAAAACCTCATCCACCGTGGAATTGTTTCATAGAAGTAGTAGAGCAAACAGTAATGCTGCAGTGAGAACTTAAGGGTGACAGCAGATAGTAAATTAATAGAACGGTGCTTTCTAGCATCAAAAAATAATGTGAGCAGAAATATAGACACAGTATCACATATCATACCAAAAATAAGGTAATTAATTTCTCAACGAAGTATTAATGCCCAGCCTAATGTGTGTAATTTTGTGTCTTGGTATAGGCAAGGCTGGAAATGGAAAAGAACTTTGAGGAAAAACTATGGAAAATGTCATAGGATGTAGACTGGACTAAATAATCAGAATAAACAGAATAAAAGCAACAACGTATCTAGAACTCCAGTGTACCGATGTCTGAATCAGTACATACAGTGTGACCTAAACAATTATAGCAGTGTTTAATTACATATTTCTCTAATGTTTGTTACAGCAAAATTTGACACTGGATAGCAAAGAAAAATCTGTAGTTTCTCTATTATGGAATTGCCTTTGAAAGAAAGGTAGCAGTGAAGTGGTGGCTAGGAGATATGAAACTAAACAAGGCCATTTTAAAATACACCTTAACCACTCTGAAATAGCAAACAGCCCTTTTCAGTCATTTTACACAGGCAAATAATTTCGGGTGGGGCATTGCCTTTATGTGCATCCATTATATAAGTTGATAAATATTTATTTCCTTAGTGTTTATTAGGCTTTTAGGAATGGAAAGTGCTTGCAGAGTTTAAAAGACCAATATGCAGTGGATCTGAAACTTACTGGCACTGAGAGTCATTTTGTATGAGGTTATGCAGTAAAATCAGGAGGGCCTAGTGTAAATAAGCAGAAATGTCTGACTTATGCTTGCTCCTGAATATTTTATAGCTTCCCTTTGCCTTTGAATGATCATGTTATTTTTAAAAACACTTTTTACAAGTGTGTGTTTTGCTTTTGGGATCTACTTTTGTTGAACTGTTGTTATATACAAAACCCATGGTTAGTGAATAGTAATTCAGTTTTTATATAGGAAAATAGGAGTCTGAGTCCAGAGGGGAATAAGGGTGGTGATTTCATAAAGTTACTGTTTGAAATCCTGTTTTATAGACAGACTTTTCTGGCAAAGAACATTCTGAGTGGATCTGAAATTACCAGCACAGCAAAAATATGTTAAATACTATGCTTTCCTGAATGTGACCTAACTTTTTGAACCGAAGTTTTGTTTCTTTGTTTCCTCAGAAAACTGCTTAAAGCCAAATTTTACTTCCCTTGCACATGTAGAACTGTACATAACTGCCTTAGAAATTCCTCCTGTTCTCGTGGGACTGCTGTAGGGAGAAGGCTTGGCTTAACTGTGAGAACCTCAGGAAATGAATGGTAGTCTGAAATGCAAGCCTCATTTTTCAGTTTTTGAAAAGCTGCTCTACAACATAAATATTATGACCACCTCGTAGTTCATCTCTTCTATATTTGTTCTTCAATATACTAATTCAAGGTTGGAATATGTTCTGTTGGAGTGTTTGAGTGCTGTGTCCGGTATGGACAAAAAGAAGTTGTTTGACTTTGTTTCCTATTTCTGTCTTCTTTCCACTCAGTTATTTGATTTTGTGTACTCAGCTGGTGTGTACTTACATATGTCAGCCCAAGATCTCAAAAAGCCTGTTCTTGATCAAGCAGGGAGGTGGCCAAAAGACTTTACTGGGGGTTTTAGTCATGTCCAGTCTTCTGGATCAGTGGTCTCCAAAGTGGGATGTGCAAGGCAATCCATTGGGTTGTGAGTGGGCTGTTAGCAAATAAGTATTTTATCCTTTTTGGCTTTCTGGTTTTGTGTATGGTTGATAATGCCCACAATATATCAGTTGACTTTCATACATGTGTATAATTTCTAAATCAATATACATGTGTCTTTGGTGGGGATTGTTCTCAAAAACATTTGTGAGACCACTGTTCTACATGAACATGACTGCACTCCTCTGTCATTTTTACTGTTTTTCGGTTGGGAGAGAGAGAAGAGGTTTGTGCGTTTTCCAGTATGAGAAGCAAAGAATTTATAGAAGTCCACCTATGTAATGCTCAAATCCTTTTAATGGAAATGGAAATGTTTCATTGCTTAGTGTTGTAGAAGTTGTTTATTTGACTATAAACTAGTTCTGCTCTTGGTGAGGTAGAAAATGTGTGCAGAACTGCAGGATTCTGTGTTGGTTTCATTAATCATCTGTCCCCCCAAAAATCGTACATCAGCCATCTTTAAAAAAAAGAAAAAGCTGCCACACATATCTTCATTCTAAGTTTGTGATTAGTTTGGCTGTGCAACTGCTTTGGTGCGGTGTGGTTATGATATCTGCGTCTTGCTGTTATGCTGGTATTCTGTTTCTCACACCTGCCCTTTCCTGCTCAGGAAATGTGCCCCTGTCTGTCTTCTAGGGAGTGGGGATGCTTAACAAGCTTGTTTTCTGCACTCTTCTGGGTACAAGTTTGAGCTCCAGCCTCCTGAGTGCACCACATCTTACTCGCTATGGGATCTAGTTCTTGGTCTTCAAACTGCTTGTTAGTGTTACAGTTATTTTTGAAACTATTTCAGCATAAGACGACTTAATGTAATTTCTAGGATGTTGAAAACAGGAAATAGAAACTAGCTGTCAACATTTGAAAGGTATGAAGAAAGACTTAGTGTAATTAATTCTTTATTCATATTTTTGCAGATTCTGGTCCAAAATCAGAGTTTTGTTTAAGGCAAACTCGAACAGATGATGCGACTTTAATCTAGTGTGACTTGCCTGCATGTATTTTCAAGTGCTCAAAGGGAATTCACATTTGATTATTTGCACCATAGTGCACTGCATAAAATATTCATGGAAGTGTCACTTTTCCATAGGTGGCACTCCAGGGCAAAGACAGGGACTTTGGACATTTTTAAAGTAATAAGTATGAAATGCAAGTTGAAAAAAACATATGCTGTTTGGTACTGGTGTCCTGCAGCAACTGACAAATCATTTTTAGACCAGCAAAACATGAGTATACCTGTATTTGTTTTGACAGGGGTTCAGAGTTTGGTAGCTAAGGTTACTGTAAGAAGTTTCTGCAAATCAGAGAAGTGTGAGCAATTAAAAAGAATGACATATCCTCTAAAACTGCACTCTAGCTGCTGGACTATTAATGTTTGGTGTCTGGTGTCTTCAAATGTGAATCTACAGAAGTGATACGCAGTCTAGTTATGTGAAATGATGCGAACTCTGTGAAAGTTACAACTGGGCTTGGGAGACTCCAGCCTTTTTCTGAATTTGTGTCTTGAAGCTGATGTGTTCTCGAGTAATCAACCTCTTGGATTACAAACATATGACTGATTTTAAACAAATCCAGAGACAAATCCTGAACACTAACGCTAATCAGGGTTGGATACTGGGAACAAAACTAAAAATGTATGATGTATTGGATAGTGAGTTTGTATCTTGAGTTTGATTATATACATTACATCAAATTTCAGATTTGTTTTTTATGCACAATATTACGGACATTTTTATACATAGCTCTATAAGGTGTTCTACAAACATGACTAACTCATATATTTGCTGTGTTAGAAAATAACTTTGTGTAATAGCAATTTCCAAACTGAACTTGCACTGTTTTTATAGTACAGCACAGAACAGGAAGTTTTGTAAATCTGTTTTAAGTTTCAAAGTTAAGAATTTTATAAACACCTAAAATAGAAATGCTGGATTTTTCATGGCAGTTTCAAGGAGGGAAATTCAGGAGACAATTCCTTTTTTTGTAAAGCAACATTTATTTTTAAACGTTGATTCTCAAGTTGTCGTTTTTTCTGAATGCTTAGCCTTATTAATTTTGCCTTGATAGGTATCTTTGAAGTTCTCAAAGTGATGCACAAATTGGGGGTGGACCTTGATGCAGAAACATATACAGACTATGTTTTTAAAAACTTTGCTGATACTGAAACTGCCCATGCGCAGCTGAAGGTGAGTTTACGAGTAAAATTTGTAAAAATGACTATTACATGGCTTCTTATATTGTGTTCTGTGTGAAGGCTTTAGATCTCAGTAGTGCTCCAAACAAGAACCTGGTATGATGAAGCCTGTTCAGAATATTTAGAATATTTTTCAAACACTTGTTGTACTGATGGTTTGTTTATTATGTCTTTCTCCTGCTGCTTTTCTTTTTCTTCTTCAGAGCTAACCAAAATATTTTGCTCCAGACCTAGTAGCTTTCTATTTCCTTAAGTGGAAAAGTAAATGAATGAATAATGCCTTTTTCTTTTTTACTGGGGATTGGAAGTACTACAGTTGTTTCTGGTGAATATTTTTTTTTACTTGCTGAAGAATTGAGAATTGGAGACCAAATTTAACTGTTCCAATCTCTCTGCCTTTTGTACCTTTGTCTCTTGCAGTTGATTTCAATACAAAAAATTTTTGCTCAGTAGCAGCTCATTTGGCTGCCATACAGACTTCCGTAGAGCACTTTCTATGTTCTCAACGGCTACCAGCTACCTTTGGGAAGGAAGTGTTTAAAAATATGAAGTATCAGAAGGTCTTCTCTGTCTGAAGGTCCATGACTGATTGCTTTTTCTCTAGGAAAATGGCTGCCTGTTTGAAAGTGTTGGGCTCTACGTAGCAGAACTAAGAAGTGAAGCATTACGGGGGAGACTGGACAATGTTCTTTCAATAAGTGAGTATTATTTTTCATGTTGCATGTTACTATTTACTTAGTGGTAGTGTTGTTTGGGTGTAGCCTAAGAGATTTACTTGTATTCATATGTGAGGTTTTGTCGCAGTTGAGGCAGACACGACACACACTAAGTTTAGTATAAAGTGTGGGCAAAAAATCGTTTATTCCAAGAGTCAGTGTCATATATACACTCTTGTATGTTTATAATTCATGTTAGTTGTCTATTGGTTGCTCAACTACTACAGTAGATTCACTGGCTATTTTAACTACACCATACTATTATTAGTTATCTACAACATAGACATCCTAAGAATCCAAACAAAACGCCAGCTGCAGCTTTGTTGCTGTTTACTCCCTCTATTATTTTGAATTTCTTGTTTCTCTCGACTAGATTTCTCACAGGTAGAAATGGACTGTGCTGAGACCAATGTCAGACTCAGACTCAGACAGGCTTTCTGACCTGCTGTTAATTCCCACAAGGTTTCAAGATATGTGGGGAACTTGAGCAAAATGCTTATCATGTGATGTCTTCTATGATGACTTGTCAGATTGACACTACCAATTCTGAACCATAAATCATAATTTAATTCTTCTTTGGTATTGAACCTGGCCATAAGATTTACATACTTGCAAATAACAGCTTTACTGAGATTGTGACAGGAATGTGACACTCTTGTACTTAGAGAGCTTAAGCGGAGAGTTGTTTTTCCCAAGGCCTGTGAGGTGGTTGGTTGCAGCATCAGTGACTACAGAACGCGAGGAACGATACAGCTCTGAAGTACTACAGAGTTACTAATGAAAGAACCAACTTTAAAGAATTGGTGGGCACTGACATTAACCTGAGGGTGTTCTGCTCATCTCTTGAAGATGTGTACAAATGTGGTTGGTTAATTAGGCATTGAATTGTAGCATGCTTAAGAGTTTTTTGCAAAGACTGTTCTGATGCTCAGTGCTTGCGAAAGTTAATTTTCATCACTGACTAAATGTATGGGATGGGGTAGTTTGCTTGGTTAAGTAGGAATATGTGATTCTCTTCAAAATTTAAATAAAAAGTTTTTATTTGCCTACTATACTGAGATGTTAATAAAACACCTAAACTTGGGCTAAATCTGATACAGAAAGATCTCTTTGTAAACAACAGCTTTATGTGTCCAAGGCTCAGGGAAAAGCTTAAGCAGTGGTTTGCTGCAGCTGTCATTAACTGTTTTGTTTAACAAATGCAGAAATAAGTAGTGTGTATGCCATGACTCTGGGAAGCCGTTGTGTTGCAGATGAGGAAATCGACTAGTTACTAATCAGTGATTTGATTTTGGTATTGGAGAGTTATCAATTAGTGAATCTTCAAGATTCACCTTCTATTTTGCCACTATTTTGTTTGGTTTTATTACAGAAAAAAAAAAAAGCATAAACCCAACCATTGACCCCGAAAAAATGAAGTACCTAACGTAACTCTGAAATTTTTTTCAAAGGAGAACTGTTTATTAAGAGCAATGAAATTTCTTCTGGAGTGTGAAATAGTTTGGGTTTTTTTTTTTTCCCTCCATGAAGACGTAGGCCCCTCCACTCATTCTGGTTAACTGAAACAGGCTAGTTTTAATGTGTTGTAAGACACAAATACGTGTATGCCTGGGATATGGTAAATGTATATGATATCGAAAGTATGACCCTGGCACATATAGTAGCTTGAGTTCTGTCTTGCTGTCACGAAATTAGTGTCACATAGTATATTATTTAGCCATTGTCTGTGAGTTGAATTTAAATCTTATAGTGGTATTTCTGTTTACAAAGACTAGGGTTAATAATTCGTGGAGACATATCAAATTTCTTTGAACTTGAGCTTTAAAGGAAGCTACTCCGTAAATAGTTTACCAAGCTGAAATGAATGCTAGTAAATCTAATTAGCACCTATGTGATGATAAGGCACAGATATTAAACAGCTGATTTTTTTTTTTTTT
>VZRR01000853.1:31436-139315 GCA_013398015.1 Oreocharis arfaki
TTTTTTGACTTGTCTCCTTTTGCAGTATTACAAAGAGGGAAAAATAGATGCGCTATGGAGAATAGTTAGAGATTGTCTCATCAGTGTAGTCAGAGGAGGCGAAGGTTGGTTATTAATGCTGGCTGCTATCTAGGTGTATTGATTCAGCTTCTCATGCCTTATAATGTATAGATTTCTGCTACTGACAAGATGAAAACTCCGAAGCATCAGCTGAGGAATCTGGGCACATAAGGCAGCGTACATGAGAGCCGCTTTTTCCCTTTATCATGCCGTTCCATTCCACTTCATTGTCAGCCCCTTGATTTTCTCAGACTTGTTTGTTGCTAAGGAAACCAGGTTGCCGATTGTCAGCAGCAGCTGAGCATACTAAGATGCTCTTCTGCTTGTCTTTTTATGAGCAAAAAGTTTAATATACTGCTGGAGGAGAATTTGTATTGAGGATGTCTTGAAACCAACTTTACCTGAGATTTTCAAACAAAAAGAAATGTTCCAGCATTTAAAACTGGAGTTAGACTAAGGAAGTGCTCTTAGCATGTTCTTGCCTTTGACTTCCCAGGTTCCTTTAGAGCTGGTGTTTTTATTTTGGTTGTCTTCTACCATACTGCAGCCTTTGCTGAAAGAGCCCTGTGCAGTCAGGTTTTATAGCAGTTGATTCCATTGTGATGCTGAAGTGAGATGATGATAACTTCATACAGGACATAAATGCACACACTACTTTATTTTTTTCTTTGCTGGTCTACGGTGCTTGAATGAGAGACAGCAATTCTACAGGAAGAAGGTAGAATGATATGGAATATTTAGCCAAGAAATGATGTAAAGATGAGGACATGAAGCATAACTGTACATGACCTCTCAGGGACATGTAATTTTAAGTGATTTTGCGGTTTCCTTTGTGTTCAAATTTTATTGTAAATACCAATATGTAGAACAATATATTTGTCTCTTTTCCCCCTTAGATTTAATTTAATTCAGTGGATAGCACTTTAGATGGCACTACTTTTTCTTTCTTGTCAGGGAATTTACACTAGCAGATGCAAGCACCTAAGGAAGTGTTGTGCCACTGATTTTTGCTTGGATTTTTAAATTTTATTTTTATTATTATTTTAAAAAATAAAAGGCAAAATTTTAAAACCTACTTTAAGGCAGTTGTTCAGTCTGAAACAATTAGCAAACCATTTGCCTTCAGTGGATCTTTTTTTGTTCCAGCACTAATATCTCAGGTTTTCTTGATTAAGATTGTTTGAGGTTTGTCCTGCTTTTTGGAATTGGTCTTGTACTTTCTTACATATAAAGATGCTTTATGCAATTAATAATTTGTATTAAAAGCTAATATATTAGCTATTGACATTAAAGGCAATGCAGAGGGAAAACTTCTCTCTCTGAATGTTTGATTGCTTTTGAAATGGATCAAATTTAGGTAAAACCAGGACCATTTCAAATACTTTGATATTTTAATTTTTGGTTTATAAATATGTGTCAGCATTTAGCAAACTTTCAAAATAGCTTTTCTAATGATTATCTGTTTACATGATCTACTGAGTTGTTGCAGTTTAGGGATTTTTTTGACAATGACTGTTGAGAAACATTGCTTTCATTTACAGTGTCTTCAGCAAACACACCTGCTATTGATTGTCGTCTGTTTAGAAACAGCCTCTTTTTGGGTTTTAAAAGGTAAGGTTGTTACATGAATACTCTTCTTTTTCCTCTGTACCAAAGTTTGTTCTCTTTTTTGTCTTGTTGAGCACAATTCTGTCCAGTTTTTTGCCCCCTGCTCCATGTTTTAAAAGTAGCATTCAAGGTCTAGTAGGGGATGCTGTAGTACTTTCCTGCTTTTCTCATTTTCCTTGCCTCTGCTATATATGAGCATGCAGTTGAAGCATTATATATAGTAGATTAAAAAGAATGTCACTATTCTTTGTTCTGTGGTATTTGCCAGTATATAACCTTAGGATAGTAAACATTTTGGGGTTTATTTTTATTCACTTTTTTTAATCAACAGCTATACTAAAGTAAGATTTCACTAAAGATTATCACTATTAACCAGTAAAGTAGTAGGGTGCTTGGTGAAGATGAAATACGAGTGGGAGCCTGGCATATTCTGTTACATCTGCTAACTTTCAGTGCCCTCTGGGTTAATATGGCTCCTGAACACTCACATGTAACACCTAGTTCTGAGCTACATTGCCAGGACTTTGTATGCACAGCCATGTGGTCCCGTTCTGCAAGGAGGGTTCCTCGTGAACTTGCAAGGTTGTCTTAAGCTTGTGCAAGTTTATGTGAATTAGCTAGCACTTCTATCATGCACTGCTTGCCTCAGTCCAACATTTAGCACTGGGAATGATAGGTTTTTGTTTTAGCATGCCTACACCACAGGGAACAAGAGAAGTCACTTATTATTACTCAGGACCAGGGTTTGAAGGCTGATTTTGTTATTTCCTGGGATTTTGTAGTGAGCGTGAGTTAGAACCGTGTTTGGGTTGGGTATTAGTAAAGCACAACAGTGAATATGACCGAAATAATTTCCTAGTAAATAGCATGTTCTGTCTATCTCGTTGGTCCTGTTGTATCTTTGGAAAAGGAGGAGAAAAAGCAAACCAGTGTTGAAATTTGGTGTTTTAGCTAGACCCTACCTGGCCTTGGCATCCAAGGGATAAGTGAAATAATGTTTTAGATCCAGTAGGACTATGTTGCTATTCCTTTGAATAGTCAGCTCCAGAATGATCTGCTTCATATGTATTAATTAAGGTAACAGATTTTCTAAACACATTTTCTCTCTGTAAGTACAGACAAATATCCAGTTGAAGTAGGACTGTCCCTGGAAAGCAAACCTTGCCAGTGTTTAGCACACACAACCAATGCTAGCCTGAAATATCCCTGCCACCAGGGAACTGTGCAGGTGTGCAGAATGTAATTTAAAGTATCTTTAAAATGTCATCATCTTGCTAGCAAACTAGTTGCTAAAAATCATAGTCTGCTCAAGTGAAACAGTTACTCCACTCATTGTGGGAACAGTTCCTACTCTTCTGATTATGACAGTTATTGGACATCTGGGCTAAATCCTCAGAATTCTGATGGAAGTTAAAGTTTGGGGTCTTTTGGTGTGATTTTTTTGGGGGTGGGGTGGTGGCATTTTTTTTTTTCTTTTTACTTCAGCTTTCCTTGCCGCTTTTAAGTGTGGCATAAATTTTGTTTATCTGCTTTATATTACTCTCCTGTTTGCCTTTCTTGCTACCTGGCTTCAGAAACTGTGTACAATCTGCGCCCAGATTTTACCCTTATATTACCTCTGAAAGTGTGCCCACTCATGTTTCCTTTTCTGTTTTAAATTTAGTGGCTAGAACAGCCTGAGCATGAAACTTGAGAGTATGATAGGAGAGAAGAAAAGAATATTTGTAGGTTTTGTAAAGACCACAGCAAAATTTTATGGCTAAATGCAGGTCTTGAGTGTTCAAATGAACAAAGTTCAGGATTGGAGTACAAAAGTACAGGGTAGGGATGCCAGGGACACACAAACAATGGCTGTGGCAGACTAGTTTATGGATTTCTGTTGAAACTGCTCTTCTCTAGTAACTGCTTCAAAGTATTCCCATTCTATTTGCCTGATGTACCATTACTATTTCAGAGTCAAGTACTTTAGGAAATTGATGCATTTGATATCTGCAGTTCATTGTCATCCTGTCAGTGGTGGAGTGAGTTCACCCAACAAAGCTTAACTAACCTCACAGATGGCATTTTCTTTTCCCTCTGTGTGGACCTGCATTTGACTCATTTTCAAATACAAGTGGCAGTTGCACAGCAAAAATAAATGTTTCGTAGGCTTGAACCTCCTAAATAAAATCCTAAACTTCTCTGAATGCTTTCAGGTTTTTGTGCATCTGTTCACACTGCCATCTTATTTTCCTCTAATGAGAATTACAGGAAGATAAAATCATGTCATAAGGTTTTGTTCTTTTACCCTTGCCTATATTAATGCTGTTTTATAGTTGTTGAAAAGTTACAGCTTCTAATGAGAATTTGGAAGTTCTATGAATTACAGGAAAACATCAGGTTTTTAATACTTGAGACAACTGGTTTACATTAAGATGTCAGGGGTTTTATGCTTTAGTGAACTGGCTGACTTGATTTTTGCTCGTAACCTCATGATGTGCAGAGAAGTGTTCTTCCCCGAGTTCTGTTCCAATCTATGAGGGGAGAAATTCTATGTTTTGTTTTCTACTTTTTAGAATATTATGTGTTTCTCTCACTACCATGACCATTATACCTTGAGAGATTTGATGAGTTTCTTTTTTTTTACATAGTATAAATGCACTAATAGCTGTCTGTAGTTATTTTGATGTATTAAAAGTCTGATGCACAGGAGACTTAGTTTTTTTTCTAGCAAATTCCATGTATCGTGTGTTTTCTATGTAAAGTGCTGCTTGTTTGAGTGAAGTGTATTTTCTTGAAATCCTAAATAGAGAAATATAAAACAAAAGATACTATTGGGATACATTAAAAAATTGAACTAAGACCAAAGCTAAACCACGTTCTAGTCGTAAGTGATCTGTTTGGAATGTTGCATTATTTAAAGTTTTTTAGCAGAAATTATGACCATATCGAATATAGTAAATAGTCCTGAACTTGCTCTGTATAAAATTAGTTAAAACAGTATGTGGCAATTGCTGTATTTTAATTTTATCTAAATAAGATCTTCAGTGTTAATGTTCTGTGTTGTTTTAAAGAAAGCTGCAAGAGTAAAATCATTTTCTTGCTTTTAATTTGTTATCCTTTGCTGCCCTCTTCAGCTCAGATGATGTACATCTATGGAGCAAGGTAAGTGGAGATAAAACTGTAAATAAAATCAAGGTTCTCTAGGCATTGCATGTTTATGGTGCATTATTGTAAATCTGAATTCTGAGACTGAAAATTGTAGACCTGATTAATTTGAGCAAGACTTCTGTCAGTGGCAGACTGTACAAGTGTTTCAAAATGAGTTTTCACATTAGACAGTTTAGTGAAATTGTGAAAAATCAAGTGTGTTACCATGTCACGTAGCTTATGTTACTGCAATTTCTAGATCAATTTAGTTACAGCTGCAGATGGTTGTAGCTTGTGGAACAAAGTCTGCCATGGTTGTGCCATCTCACATCAATTCACTCTCCTGCCCTCTCTAAACTTTCTTCCCATCCTCACACTAGTGCTAATAAAATAGTAAGGCAGACTTAGTTTTTCAAAGTTTCTGTTATATGACCTAAAGCGTCAAAGCCAGTTAAAAGAAATTAACTGGGTGAAATCAAAGGGAAATTACTGATCATCTTGTCGACCCTACATTAGGGCTACATTAGAAAGTTGTGTCAATATAACTTGGTCAATAAATTTTGCACAGCATTAGAATAGAGGAGATGTTGGCAGATTCTGCTTTGGATGTGGTTTCAGAATTTGGAAATGCACTGTGCATTTTGTTGTTATTCTTTAGCACTGTAACTGCTAACTAATAAAAGTACTGTTTAGATTTTGCAAAGAAATCTTGGAATGAGATGGAAATTGGGATTTGGAAAGTCACTGATCAATGATTTGCATAAAATCAGTACAGAATTTTTTGCATTTTACTACCTTTTACTGTTACATGATTATTCTGGTGAGAGGATGTTTTTGTCTGCTGCCTCTATCCTTCCTTTTTTACATGAAAGAAAAAAGGAGAGCAGGGAAAGAAAAAAGGGGATCTTTTCTTGCTCCCATTATGAAAATAATTTTGAAGGACAGTTAGAGAGCTGAAGTAACAGTGATCTGCACCTGAAGTAATGTCTAGAGTTAATTCTGCTCTTCATCACAATGGAAGCGAAATAAATTTCATTGTCTTCACTAAATTAAGAGTATATGCATGCATTGAACTTCTAAAATATGAAATGCTAACTTGGGAAATAAATAGACACTTAGAAATAATGTCGCTTTTTTTCAGCAATTCACTCCTTTTAGCATTCTGGTATTTGGTTCAAAAGAACTGTTATGACTTCCTTGGATTTTATTGCTGTGTCTATTGATTTGTCATAGGAAGATGAGGGGAAAAGGGCAGAAAAAAAGCTGTAGTTTTACTGTGGATAGTGTCCATGATGTTGGTAGAATGAAAAGTAATAGATAAGATATTCAGTTGCACATTTGGTATTTTCTGGCTTTATTTATCCATTTTCATCAACAATTGAAGGTGAGGGTTCCTTTTGTCATTACTTGAAACACGGCACTTTGGCAGTGAGACTCCATCTCCTTCTGACTTCTTTGACATTGCAGTCTGGAATCATGGGAGATAAAACAAAAATTCTTGAAACACAATTTCAGTTTTTAACTGAAGATTTAAATCTTAAAAATTATTTAATTTCCGTAAGAACAGTGAAATGATTCTTAAAGTGATGTCATGTGGGTTAAAGTATTTGTAGGTAAGGTGTGGGGGCTTTTGGGTAAATGCTTCTTTTCTTTCAAATGAAGTAAAATTTATATATTTCCTTGATTTGCATGATGGATAAAATGAGTGCTAAATTTAGTTGCATGAAATTAATTTTTATGAACGAGTATTTTGTCATTCAAAATTGCACTTATTTACAACAGATTTACAATTAGTTGTGCTGGTTACCTTAATTCTAACAGAGCATGATAAATGATGTTCCTTTTTTTTTTTTGTATTTGCTTCTTTCAAATATAAATAAAAAGAAGCTTTATAGGACAATTTCAGCCTTTTGGTAAATTGGAACATAATTGTAGCATCTTCAAGAGTGACACTGGTTAATATTTGCTTTAAGCAGTGTCTTAGGATAGCTAACTTCCTGTAGAATGATATATAAACAGAATGCTAGAGTGTTCTCTGTCTTAATGCTATACCTCAGAAAGCATTTCTGTTTGCAATATTTTTTCAAGAAAACCCTATTATTTACCGAAAAACCCCTTTGTGTTTCTTAGGGAATGACTATGATGTGGTAAAGAATAATACTTTAACAGAGAGAAGCTTTATTATTTTGAGAATTCAATTTCAGATACTATTTGTCCTTGCTTGCTTCTTTTGGCTGCAATGTACGATTATTCTGTCTTACCAGATAACAGAACTGTTGTACAAGGATGAACGTTATTGCCTGACGCCTCCAGGACCAACTGGTAGAGTTTCAATTTCTATGATTGTAACTTATCCACAAATCCGTTCTTCTGTGTAATGATGGGTTTGAGGGATTACAACAGTAAACACTGATTGCTTCTTTTTGAAAGTGAAATTTGAAAACATGTTGGGTAAAATCCTGATTCGAATAATCAGAGCATATTCTGTGAGATCCACGAGATTTTTTTTTTTTTAGAATTATAAAAAAATCTTGCTGATAATGATTTATTTTTCTAAATTTATAGATCAGAATGAAGATTTAGAAGGAATAGAGTATCGGTGCTTAAATACTTTAAAAAAAAAAAGGCAGTCTTTCAACCTACTTTTATGTTTAATAGCTCTTCTGATTTTGTGAGGCAAAATGGTACTTAATATCCCAAATCTTCTACCTTGAAATAAGTATACTTTTTTGTTTAATGTGTTTTTTTAAATAAAGGTTGGGGGGTTTTTTTCCCCTCCTTTTGGAGCCGGAGGGGCAAGGAGGTACTGGGGACAGTTAACCTTTGAAAAGACAATACTTGATGCTCTTCCTGTTCTTGGAAGGGCTATAGGACCCCATATATTTTTGCACTGCGTAGATAAGAAACTTAGCACTATTTGCTGAAATCTGTTCATCTTGACTTTCGTTGGCTAATAGGCAGTTTCTTCAGTGTTAGTTGCTCTAATGGTTAAAATATTTTTGTATGCTGTTATATTAATATTACAATACTTAATGTAGCTTGGTAATGGAATATAATGGGTAAAATGCGCAGAATAAATATGCAAAGTGTTAGAAATCTGTTTTTTCTTTTGAGCAATGACAAAATATTTGTGGCAACTATTTGGGGTAGCAGGAAGGAAAGGGGGGGAAGGCCTTGGGCAGTACCACTTCTGTCACACAGTAGTGGAAAAAAATAGATTGAAGTAAGATTCTGTACTGAAAAGCTGTCACTAGGTCTGAAAATAATTAATATTCCTTTCACTCACCAGTTAGATATGTGCTCCCAAACCACATAATCTCTATGCCTCAGTGATCATTGTTGCCATTTCAGAGCCTCTCATCAGGGTGACATCTCACACCAAAATGATTTCTTATAAATTAATCTTGATAACATGACAGTCTCAGTAATTTTAGTGGAATGCTTTCTCTTGTTTTTTTCCACAGAAGCTGTTGGCTATTTTCTTTATCACTTGATTGACAGCATGAGTGACTCAGAGGTACAGGCCAAGGAGGAGCGTTTGAGACAATACTTCCATCAGCTGAAGAAGATGGTACCATTTCATTTTTTGCTACATAATGCCTGTCCTGCCTGACATGTATCTATTAGGTTTGAAATTGCTGCTTTTAAGTACAACCAGACCACTTCTCAATGACATGCAAGAGCTGGAGACTTGAATTACGTCTGAGATAATTTCTGTTAGACAAATTTCAGTTTGGTTGTGTTTCAAAACTCATATAATTTTTTTCCCCACCTCTTGGTACAGAATATAGTAATCCCTGCAACCCACTTCAGCGGCATTTGCAGACTGCTGGACTCCTCTCAAGTTCCTGAATTAATTAAGGTCTGTGGTTCTATAGCAATTACTTTGAATCTAAAAAATCTCTGAATATATTCTCCTTTGCAAAACAAATATCTTCATGCGGTGATTATATGTTAGCCTTTTAACCTTTCCGTGGTTTTTCACTGATGAAGCTGGTTTCATTTCTAATGTGAAAGGGATACGTTTAATAAGTGCTGTTTCAAGTCAGTGTAATAACGCTGCAGAACACAGCATTTTTACCATTGCTATTATATAATTACCTTGAACCTTTTTAGTATGATATGCTTACTTAGAGATTGAACTTTGGGGGGGATTAGTGATATTTTTGTCTTACTGAATTTCAGGATGCAAGGTTATTGTGTCATAAAAAATCCCTGCCTACAGACAACATTCCAGAAGTAAGTAAATTCACAGATAGCTATGCTTGTTCTTACTGTAATAATACTGTTTGGATATGGGGTTTAGATGAAGTGTAATCACTAGCTTTCAGATCGTGGAAGTATATTAACGTTATTTAAATCTACTATTTGAAGTTCAGAGGTTACTTTCCAGAGCAGGAGTAAAGGCTATCCAGATTTTCACATAGACCTGATACTTGACCTTGGAGTTGGCTGAGGTTTCATGCCTCAGTTTCTCTGTCTGGTAAATAATTTTTTGAAAGTTCTAGTTAGTTAACAGTAGTGGTGTGAGGCTTAATTCATGCTTGTAAATTACAGTGATCCGCTTGAGTGGCAGGAGCCATATAAATCCATACTGCTTCTAATGGTCGAGTGTCAAGTCTTTACATTTCTGATCTGAGCAAAGTGGAGATGGAAAAAGAAACAGGCTTCTATTCCCTACTTCCCTGAATACAAAGAACTGAGTGTGAGAGAAACAGTAATGTTGACCTTTGTAGATATGCGACTTAATGTTGGGGGTTTTTTTACTGTATTCTGACTCGAGTCTTCAATTAATACGTACTATTTAAACAGATAAAAGCACCTTAAATGATTAATAAATTTCTTCGAGTATGAAAGAAGAGGATTATTTTGTCTGTCTTTTATTAAAGTGATCCGACAAGTTGTTCAGGGAAGGGTGTTTTTGCAATTGACATTCTTTCTGTTACCTCCATTTAGAGTGCTAAATCTGACGTGTCTGCTTTGGAGAAGAAACTAGAAATGCGAAAAGCTGAAAACCAGCCTATTACAGATGTCTTGAAACAACTCATACATGCTCTTTGTGAAGAAGAGGTATCTTAAGCAATGCAGAGATAATTGGAAACACATAGCTATATTTTTAAAGGGACATAAATGACTGTGTTATGGAAAGACATAGTTAAGCAAAGACAAGTGCAGTGCTTCAGGTTTCGTGGTTTGATGCTTATAAATCAAACATAAGTGCAAAAAGCAATTAAATCAAAAGGTTAACTAATTTCAGCAACACCTTGAATGGCATGTTTTGGGGTTGCTGAAGTTTGTTTACAATAATCTGCAAAGTGAATGATAGTAACAGCTGTGATAGGTTTATCATACATGCCAAATGTCCTTTCAAGCCATGGCTCCGGTCTCTTATATCTAGATTGTCAAGCAACTGATACATGCACTAGTCATTTGCAATTCAAATATTACTAGGTTGTTAATGCAGGGATTGAAATTCCATTTTCCTGCAGGAGGAAAGCTCTTCTGAGATAAAGGGTCTCTTGCCTTCATTCGGCAGGCGTCCAGCTGTAGTTTACATTCATTTAGTGTGTGTCTGTAATTTGTGGGGTATCACCACACTTTTGTGCAGTTTCTTGTTCAGTATGATCCTGCCTGTAAAGCTGTATGTATAGGAACAGTAACAGTTGTGCAGATGATAGCACAATATTCTCTGTTGCTACAAACACAGTTTAGAAAGAGGTGTGTATCTCGGCTGTGTATCTCTACAATTTTGCATATGAAATAAGCCTAGATGCAAACACCATTGCAAGTTCAAGGTGGTCAAATGTATGAATAAGAATTTATAGAAAAATAAGCTTTCTATGGAATTATTAAGTAGTTTCTTATTCTTTAGGAAGTAGTTTTGTTACGTGTTTGGCAGTGTACTGGGTGGAAATGGTTATGAATTCCGAATAAATAAGAACTGCTTTAGAGTATGGGTTAATAATGCTCATGGTCTCTGGATTAAAAAAAAAACAACTAAGTCTCTTACATTAAAAAATGCAAGAAATATGAATGCAAAGCAAGAAAATTTATTTAGAAGTCTATTCTCAAATTAATGTTGGAGGTGTTCTACAAAAATAATGTTTGCAAAACAGCTTTCACTCTTAAAATTTTCTAAAGCATTACAGCACCGTGTTTTCGTATATGATCCTACACTACTGAAAGCACTAAAGCAGTCATGGAACTGTACACTGAATGTATAAGATTCATAATGTCAGATTGACTCTTCCTCTAGTTCACATCTTTGCTTTGTTCCTTTTTTAGAATATGCAAAAAGCCCTTGAAGTGAAAGCCAAATACGAACCGGACATGGTTGTCGGTGGCTATGCAGCCTTAATAAATTTGTGCTGTCGACATGATAATGTAGAAGAGGCAATGAACCTGAAAGAAAAAGTGTAAGTACACCAGCACTGAAACATGTCACAGAGATTTATGCTGATACACAGACCTTGTTGAATTAAGTAGGTTGAGTATTAACCCCCTCATCCATTTTTAATTAGTTTTCCCCAACAATGTATGTGCATTTAAAACAGTCATGGGTGTGGGTTTTGGAAACAAAAAATTTGCTTTGTGTAATTGAACATCAGAAGCAGCTACTTCGTGTGGTCAGTATTATTTTTTCTGTTTGTTTTGAAAAAGGCAGATTGCTACGTAAGATGTTTTTTGTTTTTATTTTAAACATATGTAGTGTCTAAATTGAAGTTTGGCTTAATTTGCAGTTAAAAATAGGTACCTGTATTGTGTGTTAGAAAGCACCTAGAGTGTGTTCAGAATGCAGGACACCTATATTCTTTTTAGAATAGCAGTGTTTGAGTAGTGTTATTTTAAGACTGTCAACAAGCATTCTACTTTAAATTTTTATGTTCAGTTCTTTGTATCTTGGCTGTAAAAGTTAGCTCCCAGCTAAAACATGCTATGCACGACTTAGCCTGGAGCAAATTCTTACAGATGATCCTTCTATTTACGCCTTTCTGTTTTCCCTCAAAAGGCTCCTTTTGGTCTGATGCTAATAGTGAATCAAGAACAAGTCGCATACGACTTTCAGGTTCTCTCTCTCACCTGCACCCACAAAATCCTTGCTTAGGTTTTACAGTACATTGGCAGGCAGGTGCTCATTACACCCTGCTAGTGTTTGAAATTATGTGAAACGACTGAACTGTGAATACCAAGAATTTTGCCACTCTACAAATAACAGTCGTGTATTGGCTTTGGCTGCACTTCTGCTCTCGCAGTCCCCAGAGTGAGCTTGCAGGAAGTGAAATTCAGTCTTCTGCTGGAGTTCCTCTGCGTTAATACATTTTTACTGACCTGCCTCAAGTGTAGCCTCATATTGCAAAGAAGTGTCTCTTTGGATTGTTACGAAAAGAAACAGCAGAGGAGAAATTAACTTTTAGTACTTCCAGAGAAAAGAAACAACATGTAGCAGAAACTTCAAAATAGTTGCTTTTAACCGAGGTGAATAGTTTCAATCTCTCTATCAAAAAGAAGATAGCCCGTTTCCAGTCATCTGCGCTGTTTCCTTCCCAGGCTTGTGAAAAGTACCCTATTTTATGCAATGACTACCAAATAATTAATTAAACCATCTGACTCTTTCTCAGAAACATAACCTTTGGCTTTTGAGGATGGGAAGGTGTGTGGATAATATTTTTCAATCATGTTCTAATGGTGCATTCTTTAAATTTTATCAGATTTTTCTTTTAAGGCTTACTATAATTTTTAGCTCTTAGTGCTGTTGTTGTGTTATGTACTTTCGAAAATAAATCTTTAAGCTGAAGCTATAAAATGTGAACCTCTGTTGATACAATTCTTAATGCTTTAATTTCTAGCTTCCCTAGGAATTCACCTGTTGCTCTTGACAGCGGAAAGTACATAGCGCTGGTAGAAGTCTTAGAAAAGCATGGTAGACTAGAAGGTAATCCATTTGCTTTCATTGTGTGTTACTGCTATATAATAAAGGTATCTTGCCTCAAGAATAAAAATGTGAGTTGATATTAATGGTATATCATGTCCTGAAAAGTGCTTGAACATTTTGCATACAAATTTGCATGTGAATTCAACCAGAGATGCTTGGACAGTGCAGGCCATTAGTTTTAATGGATTGGCAAGCTTGTCATTTACATTTGCACAGCTCAGTGCTTTTTGCATTTCTGCAGCTAGTTTTTATTAGCATTGCTGTTTGGATTGAGTTTGAAGATCATGACTTATGGCACAAATTGCGTATGTGCCTAGACTAATGGCTTTGTTTTTGCTTAAGAAGGTCTGAAGGCTGAACATAAAACCTATAAACATAACCTTCTCATAAGAGCCAAGTACTGCAAAAAAATAATTTAACTTTCCATAAAGTGTATATTTTTCCGTTACTGTTATTTTTTGTGTTTGGTATTGAATTTTATATTCAATCTGTAAACTGCCTGGAAATTTTGGCTTTTTTAATGAGTGTTCTGCAAACTGCCTATTTCGTATTTCTAGACGTTTGCATTAAGCTGTTAGCTCTTTCATTTTTGTAATTTAGTATAATATAATTCTGTGGTTTATGTGGTTTGGTTGATCTTTAAAAAGAACTCTAAATCACTCTTTAAAAGGTGATTCTGAATATTGAGTTCTCTGATTTTGTAGAGTAACAACTACACTAACACTATAAAACGTGGCCCAAGCCTAAACATGAAATGTAGTGGTTTTATTTAAAACACTGTAAAATAAAACAAAAAAGCTAAAACATTTTTTTCGTGTAAGACTTGCCTTTAAAATTTTTCTTGGCCTATTCTTAAGCTTATTGTTAGAAAAATAATAAACAAAACTGATTTGTCCAAATCATAATAAGTCAGATCATGTCTACCTCTACATTAAGCAGTTTGAAAATATGAGCTTGCTTTTAAGAGCATAAATGTCCCTCAAAAAATAAAATAATTCATAAATGTAGCCAAATGTAAAGTGGTGAAAACATTCTGTCTATGCAATAATTAAGAACATTATAAAAATGCACTTATTCCATGTACAAAAATGTTTGTTTCTGCCTTACTAATGAAGCTTAATGAACCTAATGTTTTAACATGCAGTCTGTTAGAAAGCTTTCATTGGCTCTCCTTGGCTAATTAGTATCGACACAGCAAACAGGCCCTATCGGTATCAGACCATTAGTCTGGCTGTATATACAGTGTAAACATATCTTTATTATCTGGCCTCGTGACAAGCCATCTGCTGAAGAAACAATGGAGTGATTTAGCAGATGTTAGCATTGAACGATAAAAGCATCCATTTAGTAGAATCTTGCAGCTATAGGGCAGACTGTACAGGGTTATGTGGTGCAGAGTGGGCACACAGTTCCTATCTATAATTTGTAGTCAAAGTTGCAGCAAAATGATAAAACCATGCTATTGTGGATTTATAATTGTAGTCTCGTTTAGAAATGCAAGTAGTAATTAACTTGAAATCGGCATTATACACCAGAATTTACATTCCTGCTGGGTTTGAAATGCTGTTTTAATAGCAGTTTGTTTTCCCTACATGAAATTACCTAAGGGTCTTTTGTGTTGTTTCGTTGTAGATGCTATTAACATTCTAACGGAGATGAAAGAGAAGGATGTTCCTATCTCAGGCAGAACAGTTGCATCTTTACTCCGCATTCTTAATGCCGCTGCCATGCGAGGTGAAGTTGAAACAGTGAATCGATTACATGAGGCCATTGCGAACCTGGGCTTGGTGCAAAGCGCTGCCCTTCATTCCCCTCTGATTACAGTTCACCTTGAAAAGTAAGCTATGCTTGGGCTTCAGATGAAACAAGTTATGATATTTATTTGTGTTCTGTGACCTGGGTACGCAATTCACAGCTGCACATGCATACGTGTCTGGAAGTGCTCGTGCACGTGCGATACTGAAGTGATCTTGGAGCAGTAATGAACAAATATGTTTTCTTAATTCAGCTAAGTCTCTTTTCATCAGCTAGGCATCGTGTCATGATCTCTGGGAACAACAGCTGTGTTTTATGGGCACATCAGAGATGAAGTGGCTGTATGTTGGAATATGCTTATGAATTAGTTTGTTCTAAAGTCTGTTTGACAAGATAGCTATTCAGAGCATGATAGGTGCAGTCTCAGCTCTTGTGGTGAAGCGGTCCGTGTTTTCACATCAAAACAGCATTATTTTGCTGTTGCCCATGTATCTCGGGTGAGTTGCAGGGCGGTTGTTGAACACTGAAGTATTTTTAATTCACTTATTTCAAATAATTGGACACCATTGCCAGTAGGCTGCTGTGTTGCTGAATTTAAAATTCAAGAAAATACTATCTGGTCTGTTATGTTTGAGGGGTTTTGCCTATATGTACTTTTAATACCATTTATAAGAAAGCATGAATTTTGTACAGGCATTCTGGTGGGAAGTATCATTAATTCCATGTGTCATATTCCTTTGCATAAGTTTTTTATTATGAGGTGGAGGATATTTGAATTAACATACGTATGAACTATATTAACAATTTCTTATTAGAGTTGAGGCAAGAATTCCTTTTCCTTTATCATATGCATGATTCTTTTATTATTCTTTTGTGTGTCGCTTACATAGTTCCTGGCTTTTCAACACTGGTAGCTAGAGTTTATGAATCAATTTCTTCAGATTTGGTTTATATAAATGTTACTGGCATAAATATAATACCTATGCAATAAGTGAATTTTTCATAGTATCACGTAAGTCAGCCATGTAGGGGTTTTTAGTTCTTGTAGGTATTCTGGGTGTGCAAGGTCTGTAAAACATTTTCTGTATTGAAAATTCTTGAAAAAGAAGTAACTCTTAGTAGATGTATATACATTCTCTTTTAAAAACTGTTTTAGTGAAGTGGTCAACAGTTAAGAATATAGCGTACATCTTCTCAGTCAGTGGCTCTGCCTTGGTTGAATCACAAGCCAGGAAGATGTTTACAAAAGTAATTTAACTGCAATCATATGTAACTAATGTGTCGGAAAAATATCTGATATGCTTTGCAGTGTGCATAAGAGCAGCTGCATTTTACATAATTGCTTTATGCACATTGACATGCAAGTTGTACCTGGTGCTACTTGGGCTCTTTTCACTTGAGGTGTAGTGTACGATGATGTAGATAAAGGTGTGATCATGTGTAGATGAGAAGGGGGACAGTCATGAGTGTTATTTTAATTTGATTCCACGTTTTTTGGATTGTAAGTTTTTGGGAAAACTTTATAAAAAGTGATGGGTTTGTTTTTTTTTTTTTTTTAATTAACAAAGGGCCTTCTGATGAGACTGGGTTCATGAAGGAGAAAGTAGTTCCAGACTGGAATTGTATGGCTAGAAGTCATTGGTACACACCTATATAGCTGCTAATATATTTTGTATCTATAAATAAATGCAAAGTAAGCTAATTTCCAAGGGATTTTTTTTACCACCTTATGGGTGGAGAGACTGCATCTTCTCTGATGGTTGACAAAATTTAGAAGGTTTTTTCTGCATAATTTGCTTGGGAGGATTAACTGCATTTTCGCTGGGGTGTTTGTTTGTTTGTTTTGGTGAGGGGGAGGTGTTGTGGTTTGGGGTTTGTTTATTTTTCTTAGGGATGCTAAGAGTTTCTTGGAAGTTATGAGTGACTGAAATAAGTGTTAGTCATTTCTTTCAGTAGTAGTGCTTATTATTTGCCGTCCTACAGCTCAGGTATCATGCTGAAATGTTGTCATTTAGCTACAGGTCATCAGCATGCCTCTGAAATTAGCTCTGGGGTATTTTTAAATGTTCCATAGCAGTGCTTGTACTAGTGTTTTGTGTTCTTAATTTAATTCAAACTTTTTAATTGCTCATAAAGGAATTTATGGTTTGCTTTTGAAGATTTCAACTATTGTAGGTATAAAATGTTTTCATTTACCCCTTTCTTCCAGTCCTGAATATTCTTAAGTTCTTGTTAAAGAACTAGTAGTAGTTCTAGTGCAAGTTAAAAGTGACAATTTTCAGCAGAGCATGGAAAAGAAAACATTGGTGATGTACAGCATAACTTTACAGAAGCCGACATTTTAGTAGAATGGACATTTTGCCTTTAATATTTTGGGAAATACTTAACTGAAGTAACTAGAGAGAGAACTCATACTTACCTTAGGGATTTTCTGACACTGAGTAAGGGGAACTACCCTCCTGCATTGAGTTGTCTGATTTTTATTTATGACCTTGGAACAGTTTCTCAAGATGGGAAAATCACATTAAAAATTGAGACAGTTCACATGATGTTGGTCTGTCATTGGATTGTGTGACAAAAATCTGCAAGGATATAAAGAACTTGTTTTCTTAAAATACATCTTACTTCTGAACTGTTTTTTCTAGGTGCTAATAATTAGAAAAAATTGTGTTACCTGCACCATTTAAAAGTTCTTGAGATTTTAAGGATTGTAGTTTTGGCTTAAGTTCTCTACCAACTCACTTTTGAGGAAAGAAACAGAAAAACATCTTCAGGTTTGAAATTTACTAATTCCTGTTACAAGAAGTGCTGTTAAGCAGAGGGAAGAAAATTTGCAGGTAAACTATGAAAGCATTGTGTTAACAGACCATATGAGTAAAATATTTCGTAGTTTTAAGTCAGGGAACACAAGCAATTACTATCTGTATCTTAAATGATAAAAAGGCTATAGTTAGATTGTTTTTCTTTTAAAATGGTTAGTGTATTTTAACACAGCATTGTCCAGTAAAGCATTATATGTTCATTTGTCATTAATCTCATATAAACCCATTTTGATTAGTTTCCTGTGTAGTAGATAGAGCATGAATGCAGTGCCTTGACAATTTTCCTTCTGTTGTTTTCATGGAGTTAAAATCACCTGTGATTTTTTTGAGATCATTCTGTAGCACTTACAAGTTGTTTGACTTTCATATGCACTTCTGAAAATAGGCATCTTTGTAAATTAAGTGGTATTTTTAGTGGGGGACACATATCTCTAGTGGGGAGAGGTTTCTTTCTATTTTTTAGCGGCTTTATTTCAAATACTGTATTAAAACTCTTTACATGTTGCAATGAAATTAGGGATGTTTGGCTCTCTTACTCCATTATTGCAATTAGGAATTTACCATCATCAGTGCCAAAGGACAAAAGTGTCTCATTTGCCCTATGGGGACAGGACAGTGATAAGATGATTTTTCATCAAGGATCATTGGGTCGTAATTAAGTTACATTCATGGCTATTGCTTTTTGAAGGATGATTGGTAAATGACAGGCTTCATGTGCTTGCTATGGACAGTGTTCACTAGGGTTTTTTCTCCCTCTGTCAGAAAATCCTGTTGAGTCTGATAATGTAAATGTGGCATTTTATTCTGAACAAAAGAGCAGGGAAATGAGCTATCTTGTCTAATCATTCAGTTGTTTAACACCGACTTCCAGTTTAGACTCAATTGGCTGGAAAGCACTTGACATGTGAAGTTAGTGCTGTTCGGAACGCATGTTTGAGTAAATTTTAAAGTAAGTGACAGCTAAATTGTACCTAGGGAAATTACAAAGCCTTCAACACAGTTAATTTTTTGGGGAGGATTAGTTGTAATTGCAACACCAGTCTCCTTGAAGATTCCTTAGTACAGCAAATGAACAGAAACACATTTAGCTCTTTCAAGAGCCCGTTCTCTTTTAACAGAATAATTTTATAAAGCTGATTGTACCTTGCTGAATTGACTTCCCTCTACACTAACATCTGCTTCAGATTTGTAGAGAGGGATTTGTTTTACCAGGCTACCCTCCACCCCCACCCCAGAGAGTCCCTTTTTCTTTCTACCTCTCTAGTGATTTCAGGTTTGAGAGCTTTTCAATCAGTAAACCCCTTAGGTAAATTGCCACTTCACTAAAGCTTTATGCATAATGTTGCAGCACTTCATTCCAATTAAAATCAATATTTGGAGTCTTATTTTTATCAGGCAGACTCTCTGGTTGGGAAAGTTGTTTATTACAAGTAAAAGGGTTAGATGT
Source organism: Oreocharis arfaki (assembly GCA_013398015.1). Classification (NCBI taxonomy): domain Eukaryota; kingdom Metazoa; phylum Chordata; class Aves; order Passeriformes; family Paramythiidae; genus Oreocharis; species Oreocharis arfaki. The sequence continues at coordinate 50,191 of VZRR01000853.1, forward strand.
AATGCTACATTCTTAAAGCAAGAGGGGAGTGGCTTGTTGAAAGTGAGGGGGGCTGAAATATCCCTGCATAGTATAGCCTGTCCTGCTATAGAGTGTGTCCTGCAAACCTTCAGGCAACTGAGTAATTTTGGCTCTTCAGATAGCTTTGTGTGATTGAAATTGCCCACACAAATATTTTGGAAGATTGTACCTATAATACCTTGGACTTCATAGCCATTCTAAACAGAAACCAAAAGAATCAAAGAACTTGGAGTCTTAACCTGAACATAAATTTAGCTGGAAAGTGATGCCGAAGGAGGACTCTTCTGGGACTGCATAAGGGCCAAGCAGAATGTACTCATGGCTGAGGCTCCTTCTGTCATTCACAAATAACAGAATATCTTCTTTTTTAAAACAGCAAGGTTCACTATGCCGGAAAGATACACCTAATTTTTAAGTGGAACAGGTATTAGTCCTGAACAGATAATATTTGTGAGTGACTTAAAGCTGTCGTATCTGGCCAACTCAAAATGAAGCATGGATCATTTATGTTCACATTTTAAATACTCTGTACTCCGAAGTGATGCTGGAAATCTGGTATTTCCAACATGGCTATGAGTGTATGGGCTTTTTTTTCCTTTATGACTTGAACCGTATTAATTAAATAGTAATTTTAGACCAGGCTTTTAACGTTGTAGTGTAGTGAGTATCCTTTGGGAGGATAAAAGGGTGCCTGACATGTATAACTTCTCACAGAAAGACTCTCAAATACTTTCAAATGTACAGCCGTTTGTTAGTTTGAAATCGTTATGTCTAAAGAGCATTTTCTTAAAATGTAGAAATTCTTTTCTGTGCAGCTCTTTTTATGATAGTGAAACATTACAAGAAACACGTTAAAATGTTACCTCTACTTGAAATTTGAAGCCTACAGTGAGTTCCTTGTTTTCATTTTCTAAAAGGACTGTAAAATCTGCTTACAAAAGTAGCTGCTGGTACTTACTTGGAATTAACTGCAGTTTGTGACAGTTAAAAAATACTGCAGGTTGTTAAACAAATCATACAAGCTCAGTTGCAAGCATAACCTTGATCATTTTTTCTTTGCAGTAGTGGTACCAACTATTTCTTTGTGAAGTCTGAACTTCTCTGCGTTTTATTGTTTTGTATTTGTCTTTGCCAGTTTTCGCATTTATGTGTTTTATAAACCCCGTTCTCTAGTGAGCTGTGGGTGACTGGTTGGTTGATTGAATGCAACTGAACAAATATATCTGATTTCAGTAGGTTCAAAACAGTTGTAGCAGTAAGTCAGTGTGTAAGGTACAGATCTCCTTAAATGCAGGCTTATGCAGCCTCTTCGAGCAGAAAGTCCCAGTAACAAGTACAATATTTCCATTTATTTTTGTCTCAGGTCTTTGCTGACTTTCTTTCTCTGCGTGTGCAGTATTAATGCCTTCAGAAGTATACATGTAGGGACTAGAAAACTGTTAATGTTGCTGCTTGAATGACATTCCAATTATTCATTCACTTATTGATAGCTTTGACCTAAAAACAGTCACTTTAATCCTTTAGGAATACAGCCGAGACAATACTATAGCTGTTTGAGCATCAGTCTGAAAAGCTAGATTTATCACTGAAAACTTTAATTTGAGTGTATAAATGTTGTTGTGCCTCCTTAGAAATTGAGTAGTTTTCTGTACAACTGGTTTTTTTTAGATGTTAACTGAACTTGCATCTAAAGCAGGAGAAAAATACTGATTATATAAATCTTTATATCTGACTATGGTAACTACCATAGTATTTCGCTTTTATGACAGTAATCTAGCCTGCAACATCTACTTGCAGTTTTGAAATTAACCTGTAATTTAGTCTTCACCCCAAATGACAAAAATTCAAATGACTCCATGGGGTGCCAGAAGATGCACTGTAAACAGGGCTCAGTAAGGGGGATAAGGTAGAAATCCATCATCTTAGGTTCTTTTTAAGAATGCCAGTATTACTGAATAAAATTAATTCTTCTTCTGTGTTTTACTCTTAAAAATTCTTAAAATATTAGCCTAGATAATTATAGTAGTACATAGTAGTTTAGATAGTTCATTCTTTGAAAAAGCAAAATTTGTGCTGCACAAGAAATGCAGTGTGAGGAGAGGACATCTGTATTGGGCTTGTTTTAACAGTAATATCTTGATTTGTTAAGGTTGTGTTCATCGGTAATAAGGTTGCTTCCTGAATGTTAAATCATTGTTTCAAGTCAGCGTTTCAACTACTGTTGTTAAGTGATTTTTTTTTTTTTTAATTTTTTTTTCCTTTGATAACTTAGATCACTCTTATCAAATAAGGCTCTTGAAATCTAAAATGCAGTCTTATTGACTGCTTGGCTACTTACTACATTTTGTGTGTGTGGTCTTGGTTTGTTTCAGCTTAAACCTTACCCTTCAAAGAATAACTTGACATAGTGTTCTACCAGTGTTTCTGTGGTTGTCCTCGGTTGTTTTCAGTGTTTTTGCTTTATTTTGTTTGGTTTTGTTTCAAGATTGGGTTGTAATCCTTTAAAAAAAAAGGTCTGCAGCAGATTATTAAGTACTGTTAGTTGCACAGAATGGAAGGTTATTTTATATTTGTTGTTACTGTGATAGTTTTTATGACTTCAGCTTTGCATTTTAATTATGTATTCTTCTGAAGGTGTTAATAGTGTATATGGAGGGGAAAATTCAGCGAAGGATTGAGGTACCAAAAATGGAAATATTCTGCGTGGTATTTGTACTTGCTGCTCAAAGGCTCCTGACTAAATGCATTTAATGCAGTCTTGTACACTTACTACTGCATGGATATACGCTAGTGCCATGTCTCTGTGACGTGGATAGGCCAGCATAAAACACATTTTGGTACCTTACTATATTGTTGCATTAACTGCAAAAATTGTACTTTTTTTAGGAGAAAATATCTGTTAGATTCTGATTTTCATACAGAATGGAATAATGCTGGCCATGGATATCAACAGATGATTTATAGGCAGTCAGTTAAGGTGTAAAACCAGTATAAAGCAGTCTAAAGAGCTGTGGTTATCTGAGTTAACTCTGGCAATCTATACTGAAACAAAAATATTGTGGAATAATTGTGAAGAACTTAAAAACTGGAAATGTCTAAACATAGACATAGAGGTAATAGAGTGTACATGTTGTACAATTGAGAAAGCTGTTAAACACTTAAGTGAATTTTCTGTGGAATTTGGGTTTTGTCAAGATAGTATATAGCATAACTTAAAAATATTGTTCAAAAATTAAGTGCATCTAATCCTGAGGAGCATTCACACCTTTGGCTAATTTGGTGGTCATGCAATCAAAAATAATCCAGTTGAGGAGGGAATAAACACTTGGATTATAGATTGCTAAATGAATTTTCTGTGAAATTTTCAAGATTAAAGTGGTTTCAGCATTCAACATTCAGCTCAGAATGTTTTTATTCTTGTTTTGTTTCACTCCACAAGGGATGACATGCCTGCAGCTCTGGAAGCTTTAATCAGCTGTTACAAGAAGTATGGTAAAATTCTTCAACTTCATAACGTCTACTGTAAACTGATAGAAAAAGGAGATGCTCATCTTCTGCAAAAGGGTTAGTTGCATGTAGTCAAATGCTGTCTGTTAATATAAATGTTTTCTGGGGGGTTTTCTTCCAGGATTTGCATATAGTTTCTTTCAACTGAAAGAAAAAAAAATTGTGTGTCTTTAAATGTGTAACTTTAATGCCCTAATATGATGCCTGCATTCTTCAGATTGAAAAATTGATTGTAATTTTAAACATAGAGCAGTTCTGTTTGTATAATACATTATTGAGCTCTCCAAGATTAGTGCTAATACTTGCTCTAAGGAACAAATTAATAGTAACACATCACAATAATAAAACAATACATCTGTTTTTCAAATAGCTGGGCAGTTCAGAAATCATATATCCTCACTTTCTGTGAGCAGAGTATGCCAAAATAGTCTATTTTGTTGAATGTAGTTCAAAATGTAGTGCAGATAAACAGAAAAACATTTTAGATATGCTGAACCACAAAGCTACAACAAATTGTGTCATGTTGTAATCATTCTGTTTGTTTCAAAATTTATCTCTCCATAGCTTATCTTTCATGAGACTTGGAAAATATTAGTATTAGGAATGTCTGACATAAATATTGAAGTACTTCAATATATTGAGTAAATTAATGAGTTTTATTCTGTCTTTAGTTTCAGATTTTATAAGCAGAGAATATGGTGACATGATGGCTCTTTACGATCTCTTCTTCGCCTTCTTGCAAACAGGAAAATACAAAGAGGCCAGGAAGGTCATCGAGGTGGGATTTTAACTATAGTACTCTAAATCGTGCAGATATTTAGACTCTTAATTAGAAACATTTTAAGTTTTTAACCTTTAATTAGACTTGTTCTGATTCATGTTAATAGAATGCAATCCCAGTAATAAAAAAGCCTCGGCCAGCTTTATTTTGTATAATTACAGTTCAGAAGAGAGACAGTCGTCTTGTACATTGAAATTGTTTCCTCACTTTTTCAGATTTGCTCTTATATATCAAAATGATATTTGCATATTAAATATCGGATTGTGGAACAATTAAATTAAACTGGCATTCCTGGGTGTAAAGTTGCTAATCCTCTTTCCGAAGGAATTCTTTGTTCTTAAAAGCACTGGAATTTAATTTGCTGCAGACCATGCTCAGATTTATTTGTAATGCTTGTCTACAAGTTAATCAGCCAAACAAGTGCTGTCTGCTACTGTTTGGCATTTAATTTAGCATTTCTTCTCTCTCTCCCTTTTTCAGGATAGTAAGCAGCTTATAGGAAGTGGTAGGTGACAAACTTGGTCTATTTAGGATTAGTATATTTTATCTAGACTTGATTGAAATTGTGCTTACTGAAATTGATAAGTCAAAGGGGCAGCTGCAGAGTCTGCCCAGATTGTGATTATTTTTTCTTCTTAACACAGTTGTATGTTTTTAAAATGCTGCATAGATTTTCCATTTAATGTATGGGAGGAGGCATCTTGCAGAAAAAGTAGTAGTTTGTCCTCAGCGTTTTTGTGTTAGGCACATACACAACTCTAACCTAATTTTTGGGGCTTTTTTCCTTCTTATGACGAAGTATGCTTTTTCTCTTAGTTCCCCTTAGAGTATTTGAAATACCAGCTATCCCTGCTTGAATTGTCTAATGGAATTCTTGCATTTAAAAAATCTTGACTGAAGATCTGCGTGTCTGTCTGTGGTGGAACAATACTGTCCTGCTGTGGGGTGTGTGGACATAGCTAAGCACAGTGTTGAAGCATTGATAGTTTTGTTCTGAGAGGGTGTTTTGGAGCTCAAATCTTGTAATGCAGAAGAATAGAAATATCAGTATCTGACAGCAGATGACACTGAGGAGTTGAGTTCTTTTTACAGTGATTAAAGCATATAGAAGGGAAAAGGATGAAATCTGAGATTTGGAAGTAAAAGTAAAACTAAATGAGCAAAACTGTTACTTCATGTGATTTAGCAGCTCTTTCTTTGATATTGACATTTAATTTCTCAAAATTTCTATTGGTGTCTGAAGATCAGTAATGGTGAATAGGATAGTAAGCAAGTTATCAAATTGTTGTGGCTTTAAACTTTCATCATTTTCCTAAAACATGCCAGATTATCTCTGCAGATATTCAGTATTTGGTGATTGATCATAAGTTACTACTAACCACAGATGTTTAGGCATAAGTCTGAACACCAAATGTCTGGAGATTGAATGGAAGCCTTCCTGCCTTTTATGCTAGCTAAAGTATTTTTACCTAACTTCTATGAAGTATGAATTGGAGCTTTGTTTGTGCTGTTGAGGAAGAGCTGGTTTAAATTCCAGAATTTTAGTAGTATAGGAGTTTAGCTAGGAGTAGTATTGCATATATTTAAAAGTGGGAAAAGTGTCACAAAATCAATTACTATGTGGTGCTTAGTATTTTAAGTATGCTTTTGTTATGTCACGATATGTTAAGTATTTTCATAGAAATTGTTTCCAAAAGGGGAGGACAGAAATCTTAAAATTAGTATTTTGCTGAAGAAAAAAATTGTTTGTATTGTTTTAAAACATAAGCAAGTTCCTGTTTGCTTTTTTTGTTTGTTGGAAAGTCAAAGCCTTGATCAGTATAATGTGGAAGATGGAGTACGAGGTGTTTGTGTATTCTTTTCTCTAGTCCAGTGGGTTTTGTGACTAAATTACTTCTCCTGATGGTCATATCAGATTATTTTTCTATTTTCTTTGCTTGTGAAATAATACTCAGTGAAGGAGATCAGTTGGTGCCACTTTCTCTTTTAGATGCTGTTGCATGTACCTTTAAGCATGAACTTTAATCAAGTATTACTGGTTATGATGGTCAGGTAATTTTAGTGATATTGTTTCTTTTGAAAACATCTATGGAATTAATGAAGAATATCTAAAAGGATAGTAATGAAGCTGGAAAAAAAATCCTTAGGAGTTAAGGAAATGAAGACTGTGCAGGATATGGTTGCTTAAATGGGATTTTTACTCATTGGAGACCACTGCCTGTGCTTGCTCTTGCTATTTCTAGAAATTAGGCGTTCACTAGATGCTTATATGAAACCTAGTGACATGTGCTGCTTTGAGAAACTTGGAACTTAAAACCCCAGGAATGAAAAAAATAGCTCTTAAATCTCAAATCTTTGGTAAAATGAGGGCGGGTGACAATACTGGGAAAGGACAAAGGATAAGATTTGAGAGAGATTATAAAAATCAGGTCAGACTTGTGTATGTTACATTATCTGGCCACAAACGTATTGTGAATGCATATATATGCAAGATCATGCTATAATGAGAAATCTGAGAGCTCTGGGCCTCATCTGCTTGGTAGAAGAAGAGCAAGACTAATCCGAGAATGAGACTGTGACAGACAACGAAAGGGAAATAAAGGAGATGAGGCAAAGAATTTGTCTGACCAATGCTAGAACAGCTAGACTGAAGCATGTGGTAGTTTGGTAGTGTGAGTCTCTTCTGAGGAGATGCTAACTGGAAGAGAAGCTGTGATTGAGAAGACTGGGGGGGAAATGCAGTTTCTGAGGCATCATGGGGTTTCTGTGACAAGTGAACAGTTGGCAGTGTTGCTGGACTGCCTTGTTAAGCATTTGGAAGTCTTGTTCTCAGAGACAGTAGCTACAAGCAAGGTAGCCATTGCTGCTCTGTAAAGTCTGTTTTATTCTAGCTGTGCCTGGGGATTCCCAAGTCCCCAGAGTTGTGCTGGTAGATGCTGTTTTGCTTTACACTGAAAATGAGTTCTACCTATGGGTGCTGTAGTGCATCAAGACATGATTTAGTCTTCTTAATTGCACCTCAACTGATAAGTTAGCTTTTGTCTTGAGTCCTTCAGAGATGATCATGTCAAAACAAAGTTGGCACATCTCTCTTACCCCTTACCACAAGGTCACGTACTAGCTTGCTTTCCCTTGGATTGGCACAGCATGACTTCTATGTCATCAAATCTAGCTCTGGCTATTTAGGATTTTTTCCCTTACTTAGAAAGGCAGCTTTAATTGCCTTTTGTCCTTGAATTTTGTTTTTCATAAACAGAAAAGGAAGGAAATTAGGTCAGTATGTTTTGCCTTAAACTAAACTAAACTACATTAAAACTAATATAGGCTAAAAGAAAGGGATGTGAATTTTCAATAAATAGGATTAGGGAAAAATCACACCTTCTAGAAAAATCTTTCTTTACATGTCTTATAACATGTTTCCTTATTTCAAAAATACTTAATCAAATCTTCTCCTGGAGAGAGGTCTTACATAATTATGTGTTGCTTTAGGTAGTAGATCAGAGAATCTGGAAGAGTTGTTTGGTCTTACATTCTTCTAAGTCTGATATATAAATGGTAAAAGAATTTTTTAGAGCCTAGTCCCTCAGATCGCTCAGCTTCTTACCTGTTGCCTGTTCTGGGCAGTTAGAAGTCCCTTTTGTTTGCTCAGCTGTTGATTGCCACTTTATTAAGCGCATGCTTTAGAGCTGTACTAATGTGAAGGTCATCCAGAAGAGTAGGAGTGAAAAAGGGAATGTTACACCGCCTTGGAGGAATTTATTTATTCCCCCTTTCACCTGTTACTCTGTTTTTATGCTGCATGGAGGTTTACAGATTTCACTGCTTACAGTAATTAAAAAATAGTTGATGTCTGCCATTTTTGTTGGATTGAATTTTTTGGTCATCTCTGAATCTTTCACCAAGATCTCATAACTTGAAGCTGTTTTATGTTCATGAAGGCTGAATATTTCTAGACTCACCCCTTTTCCTTCATTTACACATGCTGAATGCAGCTGTTAAAATACTCACTGCATCAGTGTGTAATGAAGCCCATGTCCACTCTTGACTTTTCTTGAAAAGATTTGTATCTCGTTCAGTACTGAAACAGTCCTGCGGCAGAGGGTCAAGCAAAGCCCATCTGTAAATCTGCTTAGTGAAAGTCTGAACCACATTTTCATGAAGCAGAAATGAGCACTTCATTCCTGTGACTGAATAGGAAAGGTATTATACTGATGTTAAATCCATTTCTGCATTGTATCAATAAAATCACTGCACCTTAAATGAAGTTTCGTTGTACAGCAAAGTACTTACCTAAATAAACCAAAGCAAGCACTGTGTTTAGAAAGGTGTCAGGTCACTTGCAGTTTTAGTTGGGAGCTTGTAGACTCCTCTGATAGGAAGTAGGAGTTGGTAGCAGCGTTCCACTGTCTTTGTGTTGTTTGACAGATACTTCTCGAAATCTTTCTAGATCGAATCACATCAGCTTTTAAAATAACAGCTGTTAATTTGCTCCTTCAATGAAAGAGTAAAAGCTCTCATTGCTGCTCTGGTTTTGATTTTGCTGGAAATGAAGGCAAAGAGGACTGGAATACAGGGAAAGATCTCAGAACTGGATGGCGGAATTTTCCAGTAGAAGTTCAGCCTGTATGGTTTGTTTCCACTAGAGTAGCCTTCCTCAAAAATAGCCATGGATAGAGTATGGCTTCAGAATTCTTTTAACCAGGTTTTAATCAAGTGTGATACTATCTTCATCTACTCTCATACTAAATATGTTGTTTATATTTAATAATTAAATTTTTCATACCATATCCTACATATCTCAAGACATTAGTGTGAAGAATTCAGGGACAGATGGTTGTGAAATAGTTGAATGTAAATAAATGCAAGAAAACGCATTTGCTGCTTAAATCTGGGACCTGACAAAAGGACTGGTTTGGTTGACTATGGTGTACAGGAATATATCTATCAACAGATGTCAAGTTAATTTAGGAGGTAGATAGATTTAAGCAAAGAATTGTGACATCCACTGTCAGCAGACCTCAAGATACCAGTTGCCATTGGATTTAATCTACCATAAAAACAATGAGAATATTTCTACATGATATTGAGAGATTACAACCTTCTTTCATCCAGATTGCTTTTTTTTTAAGAGTCTGCATCATAAAATTGAGTCCTGCTGATTTTATGCTGGAGATAAACTACCAGGAGAAGATGCTTTCTTGATTTATGACAGCAGGATTGGGGGAGCGGGGGTGGGGTGTGTGCAGGGGTTATGTGTGATTAAGTGATGGTTATAGCTAGTGTCTAAATTTATTTACAACGACTTATTTTTGGTCCTGTTGAGAAAAGAGTGGAGGTGATTAAAACAAAATTTAAGTGTTTAAAGATAATGGTGGTCTGAGATTTAGGAATAGTTTGTAGGGGGTGTAATAGCTTTTATTAGAGTAACTGTATACAACTGAGAGGGAGGGGAAAGACTGGAGAGCTTTTAATCATGCAAGCCCTACAATTACAAAAAAAAGATTAATTTTTAAAATTATTACTATTGAGTCCTATTAGTCCAATAAAATCATTACTTCTCCTTCTGAAACTGGACTCTGATACAGTTATTTATTCGTGAACTTGGATTTTCTTTCCATGCATGAATTTATGTGGGTTAGTTAAAAAAGGGGTGCTTATGAGTTCAGTGCACGTTACTTAGAAGTTCTTAAGTATTCCTTTCTTAAAGGGAAGGGATATGTTTCAAATAAGTAAATTTGGTAAAGGAGATGACTACTGAAAAAATTCCTTCCCGAAAGGGAGAGGGTAATGTGTTCAGAATGTGGGGTTATGGCAAGAGCTGTGCATCTTTTCTTAGCTCCAGGGACTTTGTGTTAGAAGGAAGAGGTTTATAATGCTTGTTTTTTCATTCATCATACACTGTAAAACCACATTACAAGGCCAGAAGCGAATTTTTGCTCTGTTTTGAGTCTAGGATATCCTTGAGGACTTTCTTTTAAGAAGGGTTTTTGTGTATTTTTTATGTCACCTTTTCTTTCAGCGTGATTATTGTTGTGAATGTCTACTGATTTTTTTGTAATAGTATTTCACTGCATAATTTATCTTGGAAATCTGAAATTTATCTGAAAATGTAGAATATTCCAACAGTGCTTAAATGTACGTCAGTTACAGTTCTCTTGAGTAATGATAAAGTTGTAAAACTCTATCCTATTTTATTTTGATATTTTTGGAAAATAATCAAGTTGCCTTACATTTTTCTCAATGTTTGCCTAACATAAAGAGGCATATATTCCTCTTTCAAGTGAAATAAATAAAATCATGAGTATTTACTCAACAGATACTTGTGTTGGTAAAGTCAGTGAACTGTGAAACTGACAGAAGCTTTGAAGCAAACACATATTTAGGAAGAAAAAAGCCACAAACCAACAGGACAAACTTTCCCAGTGGAGACTGTAAGCTTTGTATTTTCTTATTGTGAACTACTGCTGCTTTTTACATTAAAATTGACCTAGCAGAAGTCGGTGGTTGCTACCTTGTGTGATTGTAGGATGGGCAGGAAGGAGAGCGTGAGCTTGAAATCTAATCAGTCCCAGGAGAAGAGTTAGTGAGGATAGATGTGTAGACATGTATCCCTTTGTCTTTCATTAAATATCTGGTGCTGCAACTAAAATATTAAATACACTGTAGCTGAGAAGGTTTTGAAGGCATGACTTGCAGTGGAGCAACTCATAAGTTTCAGTATTCCAGTACTGCCTTAGAGTACTTGCCCTCATTATCAAACTTGAAAAGTAGATGTGTTGTAGGTACAGGTAAAATTGTATTCAAGCTTACATAGAATTATCCCTTGCCCAGAATGTTGAGGAAGAGTTCACGTATTTTAGATGAGTTTCTTTTTAAAGAAATCAATATAATAAGGGTTGTATTTTGTCTAGTCATATTTATTGCTGTGCAAAATCGCTTATAAAAAATAAAAGGAATTACTTGGTTTTTTGAGAGTTTGCAAGGTTGGTTTTTTTTTTTGTTTAGCAAGAGTAAAGTGAGCGAGGGTATCTTTCTGTGCCATCACCAAAGAAAACGTTTTTGAAATTGGTGAGAACTGAGCTTCTTTCAAAGTGGAAAAGGAACTTGTAGAAAAAGTATTGCTTCCACTGCTCACCATAAACAGCCATAGCTGTGACATCATCTTGGTAGTACGGTGACTTAAAAGCTGAGCTAGGAGAGCACTGATATGTTTTGTTAGTTGATATGATTGCAACAGGAAAGATGCTTTTTGATGCACAGATTATTTCTAGATCCCTCAGTCTCTAAAGCTGGATCTTTTGCAAGCTTCTGGACTATTGCATAAAAGTTCAGAGCCAATAATCAAAATAGTTTTCTTTTTTCTGTGTATTCGACAATGATATTTCACTTAGACTTTGCTATAATGACTACAGTGGGAGAAATACAGCAAACACAGCAAAATTATATACTCCATACATATGAACTCAAGATGTAAGATTATTTTTTAAAATAATGTAAATGTGTTAATTTGTATTTTAAAAAAACTAACGTGTTGTTATTTGAAAGTAAAGGAATGTTTAGCAAGAGAAAAAAACATAATAGAAGTGTAAAACAATTTTAACCATCGTATCTAGCAACTAGACTAAGATGGCTACATAAGGTACGGAAATTTTATGTCTATGTGTTCTTCTAACTTTCTGATTAGTAAGTGCACCTACTGCTTAGTAGAAGTGAGGACTTCTGCCACAAGTTTTAACTTAGGGGGAGATTCAAGCAAAACATCCAGTGTTTATGTTGTAAACAGCTTTGTTCAGATAACCTGCCATGCAAAAATATCACAGGCTTCATTAAAGCTGTAAGGAATTTGTGAGATTTTCATAGACATTTTTGTGGAATCAGGGAAAAACCCTTCTTTAAATTAGGAACTTCCCATCAAGTATTCTGTTTTCCCTGACGCTTATGTTGGAGAGAGCTGTTAGGAATGACATACATCAGTTCCTATAGCTGTCTGCTCAAGGCTGTCTGCTTGGAGAAGTAACGCATTTTCCTGCAAGACATTGCTTTGGCATCTAAATCTCAGTAACTGGTTCTGGTACTGGTAGCATAAGTCTGTTACTGCTGCTGATGTAACTCTTCATGAAATGTTCTTCTTCCTTTAGCAGCATTAGCTGTCTCTTACTATTACTGACTTTTTCAGCTGCAAAGAGAGGAATGAATGGATCGACCCTTCCCAAAAATACCATCGGGAAGCGCAACATGGATGGCATTTATACAATTTGGTGGTTTCTTTCCAATATGTTTGAATTGGTGATTAGAGTAGAACTGTTCCCCTAAGAAAAGATTGAACTTTGCAAAGAAAGTACAGAAATTTTGAAGAAAACATGAACCACTTAAGGTCGTCAGGGTTAAACTTGAATAGTTAGAATTGATGTGTTATTCACAGTGAAGTTGTATTAGGGAAGGCTAGAATAACTTGACTGGTGCATGTAAGAATTATTTTGCCAAATGGTGCACAGTAGTCATTTGTGGAACTGCAGTGTTGGAAGGTTAAAACAAAAGCTCTCCATCTCACGTCATGTATATGCTGAATAAAAAATGCTGCTGCTGGCTTTTAAACAGTTACACGACCCTAAGCCAGCAAAATTGACACTGTTTTGGGACAGGTCTCAACTCTTAGTTTGCTGAAAGTCACCTTTTTGAACAGGACACAGGGCTTCTGGTCTGTATGTTGTCTTTTGTGGTTTTCTTTGTAAGTAAGTTTTGTGTTTAAAGAGAAAAAGTTTGGTTTAGGCAAGTGGAGAGAAGTAAATAAATATTTTTGTGTGTCTTCTGTAATTTATTTAACTTTTTTGTTAGAAAAGCTTTTTTGAAAGTAAAAAACCAGTATTGCTCTATTGGCTGTAGCAGTTACAGAATACTAATGTAAACAGAATTTGAATATTTCTATCGTTATTTAAAAATCTGGAAAAACATCTAATAGATTCCTCTCTGACAGGTCAGTATTTTTCCAGACAGTCTATTTTCTTTTAGCTGTAATAGGTAGAAATTAGCTCAAATAAAAATGTTAGTACAGAAAATCTGCTGATTGGACCCTTTCAATCACCTGTCTGAAGTGACTGGTTCTCAGAAGGAGGAGAACAAATCAAATGCTTTCAGTGTGTTAGGACTGTTGCATTTGCATGATTTTTGAGTGCTGCTTGACAAGAGTTCTTCCAAAGATGCAGCATGTTTTTGCTCTTTCTGGTTAGTGTTCCTTACTGTGTGGGAAGGTGTAGAATCCGTGAGTAAATTGGTGTGGATGTAAGTGTAGAATAAGTGTAATTGTCACAGAATCACAGATTGTGCTGAGTTGGAAGGGGCCCATCAGGACCATCGAGTCCAACTCCCGGCCCTGTGTAGGGCACCCCAAGAATCACACCATGTATAAGTTTTGATCAAAACTATGATTTCTATAGGAGATACAATGAAGTAACTGAATTCTGCTTAGCCTAGAGAAGAAATAGGGAATTATTTTGCATACTACTCATTAATTTAGTATGAAATCGAGAAGATAAAGACAAATCAATTGTACATCATCTTCTAAAACAAAATCCAGAGGTTTCAAATGAAGCTAGTAGAAGTTAGGCTGAAAACAGTCAAAAAATTGGTAGTATTACGGTTGTTTTCTACAGAAGGTGGTGGAGGCAACCCGTTGCCAAAAGATCTTCTGAATGACAAATCTTATGGGGTTTCAGGGGCAGCCAGAAAAGCTCATGGAAGAGAAATCGCTTACTAGAACCAGTGCGATCCACTGAACCTCAGGTAGTTGGAGAGTGTAAGAACATTAAAAAGAAAGTATTGCTGTGTTTTCTGACATTTTATATTCTATGGTTACTGTTAGAGAGAGGATAACAAGGTTTGATTTGGTACAGTACAACTGTTTTATACTTCAAAAGGATGTAAAAGCCAGAAATCCTCCATGCTTGGTTTATATGGTAGATGAATTGCTTGACACTCGCAAGTAAAAAAAAGCCCAACAAAACAAAGAAACCACTGAGACTCAATGTAGGGTTTTTTTTGTTTTAGTCCATTGAAACAAGCAAGATCAAAATTGTAAGTGGGAATTTGGAAGAGTAATTAGAGTAACAGTTTTTTACTTAATTTTCCTTTATTCCTTGCATTTTTTTGTTCTTTATTTTAGTCTGCTGTATTGTGGAAACACTGCTTGCTGCTAAATGCAATGTTTAAAATTCCCTAAGATTGTAAGGGATAAGCTACAAATATGGACTATCAGGCAAGCCCTGGAGATTTAGTTAATCTGACCTAGATGTTCTTTTGATGATTGAGACCTGCAGTATGTGAAAACACTTCTCAATTTCAAAATGAAACACAAGGATATCTGTTGTATAACTCAGCTGTCCTTGTAGTGACAGACACATCAATCATTGCTGAACAGGAAAGGATTTACTATAAAAAGTTTGTAGCTTTCGAGCTGCTGAGTTCGTTGGCATTCGGATCAGCAGTGATATTGGAAGTTGTAAGTGAATTCAGCATTTGAATTTTACCATGTCCTAAAGAGGATTAGCTACAAATGCAGGCAACATACTTTTTTCTTTTTCATTTTCAAGAGCCTGTTGTGTAAGATGTTAATTCTTGACTTAGTTTTCAGCATATTTTATGTGAAACTGCTTGGTAGCTCTTAAAAAAGCACTGAGCAGGTACCTATAAATATAAGTGACTGTGGGGAGGGGAAAAAAATGACAAACAAACAACTGATTAGAGAAAAAAGCATGTACCTGGAAAGCTGTGTTTATATATACTGCTTTTGAATACTTGGGAAGCCACTATTTTTCTGTAACTTCCTGCCCTGAGACTATTTTAACAGTACACCTAAACATACAGAGATGCTCCATGTTGAGAAACTGTGGAGTTAGCATCCTGTTTTTTGCAAAACCTTACATTGACTTCATAGAATGCTTTGGGTGATTGGTAGGATTATGTGGCGTAACATTTACTCTGCAGAGCACTGTTTCCTATATATTTAGCAAAATTTTAGGGTTTTCACTGAAATTTTGCATGCTGGTTTTCTGGTGTATGCTGAATTATTTCAGAAGGATGCAAGGGTAATAATTCTGCACTTGGAGAATATGGGAAAAGGAAATGATCTGTTTAAAAGAGAGAAGGTAAATTCACATTTCCAATAGTAATTGTTTCCACTGTTTTGCAACTGAAACTTAGTATTTCTCACAGCATTTTGTTCAAACTGCCTCTTTTGTGCAAACTGGCATTCAAATTTTTAAAGTTGCACTTCGCATTTAAACAGTAGAGATTTCTTACAGTATTAAAAGCTAGAAGCCTTCAAGAGTCAAAACACATGTTTCTCTGTAGGGGTGAACAGCCATTTCCTTGGAATTACTTTGAGCTATATTTATGTGAATCTGAACTCCTGAAATAAAAAGCAGAGTCCACTCTGTGAATTACGTTTGTGCTAAAACAAGGTTGTATAAAGCAAGTAAATCCAAGTATCTATGGGAGGGAAGGCCAAGAGGTAAAAATGGTGGGTGCTTTGCACACATTTTGCTGTAACCTTTTTTGATATGTTGGACACGAGTAGTAGAACATGTGACACATCTCTTTAAAAAATTTGACTTTTCCTATCTTTATTTAAGAATTTATTTAAGTTGAGGAACTGCTGTTCTGATGATGGCATGTGGTGCTGAGAAGGCACAATGCGGTTTTCTACACCAGACAGAGTTTCAAGGACTGAAACCTTTTCTTTGAGCATGTGTATAATATAGCTGCAGTCTGCTTGAAACAACAAAGGAATGAATAAGCAAAGGCTTACAATCTGTGAAAGTAACAGAAAGAACTGTGGCATGCTGACAGTTACACATCAGTTCCTCTGTGTACACACACATGAGGGTAAGCCTTAAGTGTCTCAGCCTGAAGAGTAAATCTTGAGCCTTCTGTTCTGGGGTAGGAATTGCTTTACAGTTGCTATACCTGGCATCTGTACAGTATATTGGTGATGGTGCAGTTCAGAAGCGTGGTTTTCTGGCTGCTAAGATGCATTGGTGTTGAATACAAATATTTCATTGTGAAGACAGTTTGGAAACATTTGGTGTAATTCTTTACCATGAGTAATACAAAGGATTAGTATAGGTAACAGCAATAATACCCTATTAATGTAGTCATGGAAGTTATTTAACATTTCAGTTCATCTGAAGTGTATTTTAAGTCAACTCTCTCAGCAGTGTTTAACCAAAAAGGAGAATGTCTTGAATAAGATGACTGCAATTTTTATGTCTCATAAATGCAATGTAACATGATTATTTGTGAGCTTGTAGTTTCATTTAGATTTCAAAAAACAAACAAAAGTTATGAACTTTCGTTATGAATACCTGTCTTATTTTTATTTTCCCTTAGAATGTTCTTTGTGCAGTAATGTATTTCTTCTTGTGGAAATATTTTACAGACTCCTGGTTTGAGAGCACACTCTGGAAGATTGCAGTGGTTTGCAAAAAGGTGTATATTAAATAAACAGGTATGTGACTTGTATGATGTGTTCTATGGAACTGTCATTTTGTTCCAAGAAAAATTGTTTTGAAGTATTTTCTTGCTTGATTTTTATGTTTGTGAAAGGATGTGTGATAGGCTGATGAGGTGAACTTAATGCTGGTCTATACTTAAACAGAAATATTATTTGAGCTGAATGCACACAGCATGTATGTGCACATATGTAGAAAAAATATTGTTTGGCTGAAGTATAACTGTGTTTTTCCTTCTTTTTGAAGATGGAAGTTTTGGAACAGTTGGTAGAATTAACTCAAAATCTATTTGAATGCGATAGAGATGAGATGTACTACCACCTGCTTGAACTGTGTGGTAAGTGAGCTTGAGATCTTTTTCATGTTTGTAATCTGTTTTCCTTTGTGGTTGGAGATGGGACATAACCCTGAAGATAAGCCATATCTTGATACACAGTTAGTCTGGGTACCATTTCTGAGGCATCTTGTCGGGGAGGAGAGGTCAGGGTTTGGGGTTTTTTTCATCTGCAGAACTGAACACTCACGTATAGAGTGTGTGTGTGTGTATGTGTATGTATGTAATGTAGCATAGACTTAGGACAAGTTTTCCAATCCATGCTATTGTCTGGTGTTATAGTTTGAAAGTTAACTGTTTTGGCTTTCAGTATGCTTAGAGAAGAAAACCTGCTCGTCTTTTATCTTCATAACTGATAAAAATCTGGAGTCTCCTGTAATTTGATCTGGTTCTGAAAGGTGCATGTATTTCTTTAATTTGCCTATTTTTCACCAGCCACAACCTAACTTTTGCATCGTTTATAGGCATGAAATTTTTAAAGTTTTTAAGTTTTTAAAAGCGAAAGTTCATTTTTGTGCTACAGACTTAGTGTAAGATGTATCTATGTGGTTTTCATTCCTCTTTTCTGTGTTTTTCAGTCTACGTTGGTTTTCTTATTCAATATATTATGCTGTATTATAAAGGATTAAAATTTTGGAGATGTATTTTAAAGTACTGAAAAAATATATTGTGTTAAGATTGGATATGGAGCACTAAACAGTAAATTGGGACATAAAGCATTACAGGGATTTCTGTGTACTTCAGTAATGTATGTACATACGTCTATGTATTATTGAGCCATTACAGCAATTTGATATATCTGGAAAACTTGCTTTTGAGCTTGAAGCAATTTTAGGCTGTTCCGCAAGTATATTTTTTGTTGGGTAGGACTACTGATGCAGGCCTCTTCCCCACTGCACTTAGCTATAGCAGGAGAAGACATGAGGACTTGCACGAAAAAAATGACCGGAGACCCCATGAGAGCTTTGCTGCTTTTCATTTCCTGAAGCCTTGGAAAGCTTCAAAGAAAACCATAGCAATACCTAATTCTGGCTTTACACATACTGGTTCACCATCAAAAATCAAGTAGGCCTGAAAATCAACCTTGTCTCGACATGGGGAGAACCTTCCTATTTCCCCACTCATCCTGTTCACCTCTGGCAGTGACTAAGTCTGACAGTGTGCCTGCTAGGAAGAGAATCTAAGAAGATACAATTCATCAAATTCTGTCATGCAAAATCTTCAGTCTTCTTTCAGAAGACAGAACCAATTCCATCTATTCAAAGAAGTGGAAAACATTTGTGGGTTTCTGTCACCATGAGAGACAAAAGCTATGCATAACCCTGCTTTCAACCATTTTAGATTACCTATCAAAGCTGCCCCATGCACAAGTACAGTAGGACTTTTAGTGTGTACCAGAGCCATAACTTCAGATCTATTTTAGGCATATAAGAAAAAGAACCTACCGTCTAGTCCAAGCAGTAATCAAAAATGTTGAAAACGAGGCATTTGAGTTTTCAGAATCACAGAATAATTTACACTGGCAAAAACCTCGGGAGTTTAAACCTAGGCTGTTTCCTGGCACTAGGATAGCTCCAAAGTCAGATGACATCGTGGCCTTGTTTAGTAAAGGTTTGGGTGCCTCCAACAGTGGAGATCAAAGAGCCTTTCTGAACAACCTGTCCCTGATCTGATCATTCTCAGATACTCCATTGCTGCAGCTTTCAAACATCACCTTTCACCCTTTGCTGTGTGCTTTCCATCTCTCCTCTCTGTGAGGAGAGACTGACTCTTGAAGAGTCAGTGAAGAATTTACAAGATTTGCATGTATAGTAGAAGAACTAAACTTGATTTGAATAAAATGCCAACGCAGTTTATTGAGAAGGATGTTTCTGCTTTAGATAGCTCATTTTTACCAGGATGTGAATCAGTAGTGTCTGAGAGTCATAAATGCTTCACAGCTGGTGACTGCAAAGCTAGAAAGTGTAAAGGCAACAGGAAACCACCTGCTGTAGGTAGTTAAATGTAGTTTTTTTCTCATGAAGTCCAGCTTTCTATTTATTTGCAGTTCTGTACAGTGATGCAGATATAAATTCCAATTAACAATCAAGAATGATGGTGCTGAGAAGATGGCATGATCACTTCTGCAATACTTTTGAGCTGATTTCTCATTTATCTGCAAATTCATATAATTCTTGGGGTTTTTTTCTGGCATCCTCTATGTATTAAAATAGTTTAAAACTTTTCAAATTGATGATCATATGAAGCAGAAGTACATGATTAATTGATGAATTATTTTCTGAAGACATGATTTTGAATGACTTTAGATATGGATGTTCTTTTCTAAATGTGCTTTTATCTGAAGATTTTAATCTTGTTTCAGACAGCAACAAGGAATGGGGAAAGGCTGAAGCTATTTGGACTAAAATTCAAGAAGAAAATATTGTTCCTCGTGAGAAAACACTAATTTTACTTGCTGGTATATTTGAGAAAAATGGTCAGGCTGTTCCATTTGAGGTACCTAAGGTAAGTGGAGTCTAACTTTCCTAGCAAACAACACTTACGAATATATTTCTTCTTATTAAAAACACTAACACATAGCATTACAGTAATTTAAATGTTTGTTTCTTCTAAAGGCTGTGCCTGAAGATAGCAGAAGTGCTGCTCCTGGGGAAGAAATGAAAATACGGATGCTGTGCAAGAAAAATAAAGCAAAAGGTAAAGTGAAATCCGCTGTGGGTTTTCCCCCCTTCCACATTAATGTTAAGGTTTCAATTAACTGCAGAGCTCTTCTGTGCAAACTTCCCAGTCTCTGCTAAAAACAGAATTAATTTATGCATGGATGTTTGTCTTTGTGTACGGAAGAGTGGAGTGTATTTCAGTGCAGTTCCTTTGATTTAGTCTGTGTTTAATCATTGGAAATCCATTCCTATCCATCTCATCCCAAAGCAGGGTAATATAGAAGAAGAAATAACTTTACTGAACCTTGCAGAATGGGGGAGGAAATCACAGAATACCAGAAGGTGTCAGATTGGAAGGGACCACAGTGGGTCATTTGGTCCAGCCTTTTTGCCAGACTCAGGCAGTCTCATCCTCGAGCACATGGAACAGGACCCTTGAATATGTCCAGTGATGAAACTCCCCAGCCTCTCTGGGCAGTCTGTTCCAGTATTCAGTCACCAGCACAGTACGGAAGCTCTTCCTCGTGCTCAGGTGGAACTTCCTGTGCATCACTTTCTGCTCACTGCCTCTTGTGCTGTCGCTCAGCACCACCGAGAAGAGCCTTGGTCCAAATTAGTTCATTTCTAGTATTTGCCAAGGTGCAGAGCATTTGAATATTCTGGAAATCCTTATTTTCTTCATTTATACGGTAATAAATAACTAGGTACGTCACTTGAAAGCAGTATAGAAAATAGAATTCAGTAGGTTTGAAAATTAATTTTGCTCAATGAGGAAGATTTATAAATGCAAGACACCTAGTAATTTTCTTCTCTAAGTGTAATCAGTATATTTTGCAGGTTGGACACAGATTTTTAAGCTCTGAGTTTTTAAAAGAAGAATGTATCAGTCATTCACACATTTAACTTATATTGTCAGTGAAATTACCATCTAGAGTTATTCAGTCTAAATATTCAGTCTGTTTAGATTAGGAGTCTAAAGCTGGGTCTGGACATTCGGCATACTGGGAGTGCAATATCATGTTATGTAAATGAAATTAAGAACCGTGTATTATGGCAGACATTATGGTTTCAGGAAATTCTTCATGCTGGTAACTTTTGGGTCTCCTAAGAAAATGAGAAATGTAGAAATATTTTCACTGAAAATCAGATGAAATTGAGGGAATAAACTTTATGACATTTTCACAAAAAAGTGTCCTATGCCTTTGGTATCATAAATGATCAAGTGGAGAGCAGGAGGAAAATAAATATGCCTTAGACTTGGCAGGGAGACTAGTTTAAAACAAAAATATAAAATGTAACTTCTGCGGTGACTTTGGATATTGAACTTAGCAGTAAATCACTTCTGCATATTTTACTTAAGGGTGCAGTGTTTGAGAGAAGGTGTTCTCGAGCTATTGGGAATGAAGGGAAAAAAAAGACTGTGTTGGAAAACAGTTCCTGTCTTCCTGGGAAACTGTTCTCTTGGCCTTAAAAAATACCCCTAAAACCACTAAGTTGTTGCTTTTTTTATATCATTACATGATATAACAGTATCATGTAATTTTGGTGTGAATGTAACAGGGCAGCATTTTGATAGGAGAAAGATCAACTCAGTCTAGTTATGTAACTATTCAATGAACTTACAAAGTCTGACACGTTTTGATAATCTTTTCTCCAAAGTGCTTGATTTATGCAAAGTCATATTTTCATTTTTGTCTTGATTCCTCAGTGTGAGAACTTGACTCTAGGGGATCATGTAACACATATCCCAAACAGTCACAATTGCTGAAACAGATTTGACTGTCTTGAGAACTGAGACTTTCTTGGCAAGTTGTCACTTTTCTAACAAATCTTTCTACTTGAAATAGCTGGTATAACACAATATGGTTTTGAAACCAAGAAATTTCTCTTTTGAATGCTAATATATTTTAATAATTTTAGATGCCATCTGAAGAAGTAATAAGTGGATAATATCTGAGGCATATGTCTCAATTCAATATTGATCTAGGTACACTTCAAATGTGCTACTTGCAGAGATGCAAAATGGAGTTAAGATAATCTGAATAGGGAAATTATTCCAAGGTGTTAGGAGTGACATACACAACAAAACTGATACAAAGATTTTTAATTCCTTATTGAACTAGTTATTACAAAAAAAAATCAAAATTAAATAAATTTCCTTGTAAAAGGAGATCCTACATTTTTTAGACTGTGATAATTGACGGTAACATATGCTTGACATCATGACCACTAGTGGCAAGGTCCGTTTCTGTATCCACTTGATGAAAGCAATATTTAAACACAGGGTGAAATCCTAGTTCAGTCTGGAGACAGCAGAGCTTTTGTAGGAGTCTCTAAACATAAGGAGTTTTTTGCCTTAAAAAAAAAGGATTCAAAGAGGCATTTACGAGCAGAAAGACCAAACCTATCACCAATCAGCTCCATTTTTGTACATCAGTAGTTGCATTTGTAGCAGATGATACTAGTTGGAGGTGTATTGTTCTTGTTGAATGTAGTTGCTAGTTCGCTGGTACCTCAGATTTCAGAATGGTGGAAGGAAAAATCTCTTGCCACTGAATTTAAACTGTAAAACTAGGAATGCTGGTGATCAGCATCTGAGCAGGCAAGAGAGTTCAGCACATTGCTGCAGGCCAAACTAACTTCAGACCTTTCAGTAGAAGTGGTGGAGGATTTCAGGGCCTTTCTTGTGTGATCCTATTTGTTTCATTGCTCTTCTGGTTGACAATGCAATCACTGTTTTAATGTCAGACTCTCATGTCAGGCTCTCTTGTATACATGAAACTCAAATGCACAGAAGAATTTAGTTTTTTACTAAGATGCTGTTATCCTTTACCTCTGTTCACATATGTATATTTAACATTGTTTCAAGCATTCGAAGTAGATTATGAATGGCCGTGGTAATTCTGATTATTAACATGGTGTAGGAATTTGTGTGATGTAAATAACAAATTTTATGCATAGCCATTTCTGTGCCTGCATTTCGGGAAGTTTTTGTATATACTTTTTGGCTGAAGAAGTTTAAGATGCAAACTGAAAAGCATACCAACAGTTTTGATTAAAATTCCACAACACACTGTACTAAGTGCAATTAGTGTGATGCTTCTTATGACATTAAGATTCAAATGAGTTGTCTTCATCTCTAATTTCCAAGTATAAGGAAGAAGCTTAATGCTTAGCTGTGAAATTTGTAGTGATGGTCCAACTATTCCTGATAAGTTTTAAAGGTTATTGTGGCAGTGATTTGAGTTAGCAAAGGGATTATTTCATGAGTCATTAAAAGAAATGTGTAATCACAGTTCAGATGTAAAAGATCATTTGTGGTTCTTAACACAGCTTTCTAGCATATGCTACAGTGTGGATACCAGTTCTAGCTGCATGTTTATAGCTGCATAATCTTGTTTCAGAAAAATAAATGACTGAAAAGTGTGCTTATCATTTTTTCCCCCTTTTTGGTAACATCTTTTCATACACTGACAGTTATTGTGAATGCATGAAATAAAACTGTTAATCAGTCAAACAAATGCAGTGTAGTTTACTTGCTAAATATCTGTATATTTGTAAATTGTATGTTTTGTATAAATCTTGTCGTAGCCAAATAATTTGATCTCCCCATATTGGAATCGCCTCCTATATTATTTGTTAAATGCTGTTGTGATCATGCACCAGACACTGTAACTGCATACCCCAGAATTAGGTGTTGCTTTAAAAATCCTGAGTCTTCCCCTTCTAACCAGCTATGTTGGTATTGAAGCAACAGCCACATATAAAAGAAGAGCAGTAGAAAACTTTTTCTGCTGTGGAAGTGTGTGTTGGTTGTTGTACACGGGCAGTTTTGAACAAGCTGTGATCCGCAGCTTCGGGCTTAAAGATGTAAGCAAAGGATAAATAGATTTAAGATGGCTCTTTTTCAAAGAATAGGTGATTTCTTTCTGTCATCATCATTCTTGCAATATGACATTTCCTTTTGACTTTTTTACTCTTTTTTAGAGGCCTACAATATTTTCAGGAGAGTGCAAGGGAAGGATGAGTCTCATTATCGTTCCTGTGACGTCCTTATAAAAGCATTGTTAGCACAGAATTGTCTCGACGAAGCCCTTGACGTGAAACGCATGTAAGGCTTTTCTTTGTTTGGGGATTTTTATTGGCTCAGAGAGTGGGGTTATATAATTTCTGGATCATTTTCAGGTGAGTCCTTATCTTTTAATGGGAAAACAGGTCATGGCTAGTGATTAGGAGCTGTGGTAAGAAATACACCAGTGTTTCATAGGGCGATATGCCACATTTTTTAAAAGGTACTAGAGTGACAGTGTGTATTGCTAATAACTCATTTCAAATAACATTCTGAACAAATGTACTTGGCATCAGAGCTGAAAGTCTACCCTCCTGGCAGTCTGCCTTTTCCTCTTTAGAGCAATATCCAAACAGACAAGATTCCTTCACTTAGCTGCCCGTGAGCCTTCCCCTGAATGCCTGTCCCTGCTGCTGTCTTCCCCTGCCCACACTCCGTGGCAGCTGGCTGCCTGCCAAATGCAAAATGGTACATTTGACTGCGATGCCAGTGGCTAGGAGATGACCATAAACCTTAGATCCAACTCTTACACTTCTGAAATAAATCCAACCTGCTGTCATGTATTATTAGAAGGAAAGGAATTGAATTAACCTTTAGTGAGTTGTATGGTATGGCACTTGCTTCAATTATTGCCTCTAAGATGTGTTATGGTTAGGTTATAGGCTTTAAAGTGTTGTGACTTGTCAATGTAGAGTTAAGAAGAATAAGAATTTAAGTTTAAGGATTTTAAATCTTTCAGTTTCTTCTTAAAACGAGACCAGTGATTGTCATCAAGTGTGCTCACTGAATGAATACAGTGAATTTGAAAGTGGCTGTAGGTAAATTACCTTATGCATAGAGTACTGTAAAAAAAGCTATTAATTTTTAGAGCCAACTTAGTTTCTGATGTCCTGGAACAGTCTAGTGTAAGATGATATTGATTATTTATCTAGTGTAAGATGATATTGATTATGTAATGTTTTCTTCAAAAGTGTTTAGACTAGAGAAATGTCATTGAAAAAGAGTTTGAATTCTGCATTCAGAAGAATAAATAGTGCTTTTTCAAATAGCACTCAGCAACTGGGCTTTATAATAAGTCATGTTTGTGCTTGCAGGATATATAGCTTGTATCAAGGGAAAACTAAATCAGTTTATCAAATTGATCTCCCTGTAATGCAAGTAACTGATAAATCTTTGCAAATAAAAGATGGAGGGGAGATGTTTTAGGGAGTACAAAGAACATTGATAAAATTTAGGTAGTTTGTTTCACAGAAAATACTCAATTATCTAAAGATGTATTGAAAGGTTCTTCAGGGAAGAAGCTTGAAACATGACTGCTTCCCTGCTCTACAGCTCAAACACAATTGTAAGGAAGATGCACAAAGTAGTGCATATTGCCAGCAGTAATTTGCAGATTGGAAGGGAGGAAAAAAGTTTGTTCCTAGTATCTCAGGGGTTCAGAATTGTCACTTTAGATAAGTGTTGTAGTACATAAATTCGAAATTCAGGAAGAAAAATAATTTGCAAGACTGAAAAGGTTGGAGGTGTGTTAAGCCTCTGAAGTTTGAGATATCTACAAGGAAATTAAAAGGATTTTATAAGAGGTTTTTTCTTGGTTACTGGTTGACTTCTTGGTTACAACCATGATCAGAACTCCTGTGCTTTTCACAACTCTCCTACTCCATCTCATAGCGTAGAACTGCCAAATAATGACATTCTGAGAAGCTTCTAACAGCGCACTGTTGCATCAAGACATAAAAGACTTCATATTCATTGGCTTCATGGCATATCTGTGTGTCTTTTTTTTCTAGTAACAAAATGATGCTTATATTAAGCATTTTTAAAAGCCTGTAAGTTCTAAGTAATTTGCTGAAATAGAGAAAGTGATTGTGTGTGTTCCTATGATTGAGGAATAGCAGATCTGTGTGCTTGGCTCACATTTCTGGATGCTTCACAACTTTTCCAGCCTCATACTAAAAAGAGATTACTCCTACAAAGCCTAAATGTGTGCGGTGGCCTGAAGCTTGTGCAGCTGCTAATATTTTCATAAAATACAGGAAAGCTACCTTCATTTAGATACCTATTACTCTTTTTACTGTTTGAAGCCAAATTTGAAAGGTAAATAATAGGTAGAGAGTGTGCACATTAGCATAGGCAACAAAAAACCTATATTTTTTTAGATGTAGAAGCATTCAGTAACTTCAAAACGTGCTCCGTTACCAGAACTGAGAAACTTCTGTGAGAAAGTGATGTGGGAGAAATAAATAGCACTCCTACAGTGCTTTTGAAAAAAACAAACACCAGACAACCCAGAAGATTACTGATCTGTTGGTCAACCCAAGTGTAGTTGCTTTCACATTCTGGCACTGTTTTGAGGAATATTTACTGCATTTAGTCCAAGAAGTTTTAAATAGAAATTTAGGAGTATTGGAATGATGGATTAGTTCTGTAATAGTAGCTAACATCTATTTAATCACACTAAAGATTGGAAGATTGGAGAAAGTAAATCCTTTGTTATATGTAATTTACAGTCTCATGCATGAATTGTTGACTTAAGGGCTTTGACAGATGGGACAAAGGGAAAAAAAAAAGGCGGAACTGAGCAGTGGGTGCTTAGGCAGGGATTAAGGGGATTGGTTGGGAGAGTAAGAAAATCCCGAGTCCAGTGACTGCATTTGTGAGCCTGGGAGGCTGAAAGTGACTGAGAGGATAGTCATATTGTGTGCAATGTGAAGGATTTTCTTGGGATTGAGGAGAACAATTTAGCAATGACCCTGCTTACCTCCCAATCCGCTCAGCCCCTAAGTTCAAGTAGGTAGGCTGCTCAGTTGTTTGCCACAAGATGATCAGTGAGGTTTATCTTGATTGCTGATATGGTAAATGGCATTGCCCTCCTTTGCTCTGTAGAGATTTTGTAATCTAGAAATGAACATTTGTAAAGTTATCCTTATATATTAAAAATGGGGCTTGGCTACATGTCGTTTAGGAGCAGGAACATTTTGTAGTATAAGACCAATGTGATTGCTGGTTAGTCTCTCTTGAATGATTTCCAGAGTGTTAGAAAAGCTTTAGCAGGGTTACTGAAGTAAAGACTGTCTTTGCTGTACATACATGAAGTTTGGTATTACAGGAGATAAGGAATTGAAAAGTGAAATACAATTTTAATGTGGTTAAGGCAGCAAATGTAGGATGTTCACTTTAAAACCTGTATACATCTAGATGACAGAAATTTGAAAATTAATCAACCAAATGATATGGTGTTAGTTCATAATATGCTTTAGTTTATGTTTAAAATATACAGTGCTGAAAATAAATGTTTCATTTTTATTGCTGAAAGAATAGTTTTATATTTTATAATTATGGTGACTATTGAAAAAAGAAGAAAAAGTATCCAGCTTAGGATACAACAGAACAATGCAGGGCATGCAGTTATTTTAGTCATCTAATATGTCAGCATTCAAGAATCTGAACCGATTGTTTAAAAAAAATCTTGTACTTTGTTTCTTTTGTTGCTCACTTCCAACTTTGTCATCTGTCAGAATGCAAAAAAAATTATCCTTCTATAACCATTGACAGGATAACACAAAAGCTGTCTCCAGGTCGATATTTTGCAGCAATATTTTTAACATACGAACAGTAGTTTTTATAATTTCACCTTGGTGCTCAACCATTTATTATCGTATCAGAAGCATGTCAGTAATTCCTTTCTAAATGTCTGCTTCTTTTAGTGCTGAGACCCACATCAAGGGCTTCACACTGAACAGTGCTGCCAGCAGCCTCCTCATCATATCGCAAGTTAGGCGGGATTATTTGAAAGGTATGTCACAATGCTTGACCTTTACGTCACATTAATGCCTCTGCAGATTTTTCTTGTAACGCCCTTCGAATACTTGGATAAAGGAGTCCATTTAGCAAATTACCTGCTTATCAAGAGCCTTTTGTGGTAGCTGAGAGACGTAAATTACTGTACATGCATTTATAATACAGCTTGAATATGAATGTACTTGTCATTTGACCACTTAGTCCAGTTTCCATTCCATTTAACACAAGATGGGTTTTCTTAAGATGAATCACAGCTCTTCAGACATGCAAAATTTGTGCTCCAGAACGAGAGAAAGTACAGGCTTTCAAGTGCGTTAAAATTCACAGCACAAGTCATTTTGCTTTGGAAATTAACATACTTTAGAGCATCTGAAACAATTCCCAGCAGTTGTTTCTTGCATATTGTGTTGGTTGTGTGAGATACCAGATGAGTTAAATTGACTGTTAAATGTGCATGATTGTGAACTAAATGATTATAATATTGATTTAAAAACTTAATCAAATACTTTTTAATAGTTCTCAATACCAACAGTAACAAAATACTCTGTTTGGTTTTCTTTTTAATGTAAGAATGATGATAGTGGAAAAAATGGTGCCTGAAGACTACGTAAGGGTACCTAACAAGATGGGACATGAAGTTTATGGTTGTTTTATTTTAGTTCTCAGCATTGAGAACTTTAGTTCTTGCAGCCTAGAGATCAGTTCCACAGTGTTACATCTTACTTATTTAGTTGTGCTGTAGAACTCTTGTGCTAGAGGAAAACTCTGCATGCAGGTAGTTTTACATGCAGGGCAATGTCTTTTATCCCCATGCAAGTCTAAGTACAATGTTGATACATACTTTTGTCAGTACCTTTTAAGCTTTAAAGCAGCTATGTACAAATCAAATGTATTACTTGAGTTGGGTTACAAGGCCTACCAGAAAACCTATTTTTTATTGTGCCATCATTACGTTTTACTTCATTCCATTATGCATAGTTGTACTAATGACCCATACCCATGTACGTCAGCTACATTAAAATACTCAAGATGAGCACTTAGACACATCTTCTCATTTGTACTCTTTCTTTCCTGTGGCTGATAAACTTGTCTTCTTTCCAGTGCTTTCCTTGTTCAGTCTCCAGTTTAACGTCATTGCCAGGTGTCATCCACTGAAGTGTTTGTGGTGAATGCCATTGCTCCTTTTGCTAACGGCAGATCTTTTTTTGCAGCTTTCAAGGCCTTCACTTGACTTTCCTGTCTGATTTTATTCTAATAAATCTTCTCTGTTTTCTTCTCCAATATGCCATGAAGTTTTACCAGTTCTTCCTGGATACTGCACACCAAAATTCGTCCCTTCTTTTGAACATCAGTGATGTTTCTATACTCCGCCATGCTGTTGCACTAACTCTATGGGCTTTTAGCTAGCACACTAAATTCTCTGCCACATCAACCCTCTTCCTTGCCTTACTCTAAAAATACTCTTTTTGCACAATGCAAAGTTTCTCAAGAAGTCTGTGGAATTACATTACTTTGCAAAATTATATTTTCTTTTATCTTGTGCACTGAAGAAGCTTTACTCTGACAATCTCATTGAATAGTCACACTTGATCCTTGTTTCTGGTTAAATTTGAAAGATACAACTTGTTTTTGTCTAAGTGAAGCCTTGAAAATGCAAACTACTAAATATTTCAGCCATAATGGTCATTTTCTAAGGCTCATAGATCACCCAAAACATTTTTGAGCATGGTGGTTTTGTAATCTTTTGTTGATGAGCTCCATTTGACCTAAATCCTGTGATGGCTTTCACTTGTATAAAACCTGCTTGCTTTGCCACTTACATACCTCGTTTAGTTCATCAATGTTCTTTGCAGTGTAATGTGGCATAGTTAAAAGGTTTTATGGAGGCCCCTAAGTGTAGTCCTAAGAGCTCCGATATCTTCTAGCAAGAACTTTGTAAAACCCAGGCTGCTTTCAAGAATGAGTTGCATGGTCGGAAGTTTGCAGAATTTATAGGAAAGCATTTTGAAAGATGAGTGGTTGGTTTTCACAAGCGTATAGTTACCTGCAGAGTTATCCACTGTGCTACGAGTATCTCATTTCTTGCAGTAGTGCTGATATGCAGCTTTCAAATTTTTCTCTGTCCTCGTTCTTGAGAGGGCTGGTTGTGCAGCATGCTAGAGGGAGGTCCACACAGTCCGGAGAGAATTTGAGCTTGGCATGTGTTCTGAGATTGCTTTTTAAACGTTGTGAACCGTGCCCCCCATATATTGCTCCTTTTTTTCTCTGAAAAGAAAAATGTGGGGCAGAAAGAAAATTCCCTGTGAAGGAAGGCTAGGCATACAGGATGTTTTTTCTTCCTGTCATGTAAAGGGTAATGCTTGGTTTCTGCAGTACCTGTATATTGAATTGGAATGGCAGTGCTGTGGTGTTCATGTGGGTGTATATTATGCTAGAAGTGTTATCCCTTGGTATTATAATTATCATCTGTGATTAATCCTGCCTGTGCTGGTAAGGAGTAAGAGATTTTTACCAGAGGGGCATGTCTTTCTCTGTGTGTTTGCTCATGGATAACGTAAATTGACAAGAATTCTGCTTGGAGAAACGAGGGTGACTTCATCTGCTGTGGGTTTGGGGAATTTGTGGCAGATGGACAGGAGATTGACCTTGTGTGTTCTTAACATATGTAATTGCTATAATCTTAAGAGTTTTTGAGGTAAATGTTGAGTTCTCAGTTTTTGTTCTTGTAAGGAGACTTGTGTCCCATACCTTTATTTAAAAATTAAATTTTGAGAAACAAAGTTTTGGTGCACACTTTAAAAGAGAAATCTCAGTATTATACTTCAGCAGTTTCAATAATGAACTACATTTTAAAATTGTTTATTCTTAAATATACAACATTTGTGGTTTTTAGTAAAGGAAATTGGTTGCAGTTTGGAGAAAAAAAGAGTCAGGACTTTAAAGTCATAAGAGAGGATATTTATGACACAGCTGCTTTCCTCGAGCTGGTTACAAACAAATTATTTCGATGTTGAAAGTAGCTTAATACTTCTTATTATGAGATATTACAGCCTTTCAACCTAAATTATTGTTGAAAGTTTTTATTTGTGTATATGTATTCAAGTTAGAATTCACTATAGTGGTTGCAGGGCTTAAAGAATTTTTTTTCTGTACATACTTTTAAAAGGGTAAGATTAATGATGCCAGCAGCATGGTCACGTTCTGAACTAAAGTCTGGTTTCTGTTTCCCTTATTTCTTTACCATTGTTAGATGCCTTGGCTGTTTTGAAAGGAATGCTTGACAGTGGTGTGTTGCCCACTAGACCAGCAGTTACTGCTCTCATTCAGGCCCTGGCAGAAAAAGGAGATACAAAGAACCTGCAAGTACTTGGTGACATCCTGGGAGATGTCACAAAATCACTTCGTTTATCCGACTCACTAATGCCTAATGCTATGGCATTGGCTCATACTAAAAGGTAACTATTTCTAGGACTGTGTATTTAATTATTTTCTGCAGAGAAGTGGGAAATCTCTTGCATTATCCATTTAATTCTGTTTCCATTTTTCCAGTGTCCCAGATATTAAAATTCTTCTTGAGTATGGTGTGCGGTTCTGTTCTGGTATTGTCTCCCAAACACATTTAGGGTTGAAAATAATTTAATGAAATACAGGGATAATAACTGTGAAGCATTTGGAGGAATATAAGGTCTTCTTTGGTGCTCCGATTTAGCTTTGATACCTTTGGTCTAATGTGCCTGTAAAGCTCTATGAAATCTGTAGGTAAAAATGGAATTACTTCATCAAACTTAGCACCCAGAGATTATGCATATATATATATTTTCTTTTTGTTTGGAAACAAATATCTACTACCTGTTTCAGCAGTTGAAATGACAAAATATTCCTGAAATATTATTGTCTTTACCTTCAAAATGTGAAAGCCAGATGTGTATCTCTGGAGTGGGGTCTTTCCTTGGGGTTTTTTTGGTAAGCATTATAAAAGCCTAGCTGATGCTTTAGGCCACAATTTAGTTACCATAATTATCCCCACACTTGCAGGTATCCTGTGATTCAACTGTTTAATTCAGTATTGTGCTTTGCCTCGCATTTCTGGTTTAGTAAATACGATGGTACTGTGCTGGTTTATCCTTTGTGCAGAACGGCTTGGGGAGGCACCTGGAGGAGAAAGGGCATTGTCAGCTTCTCAAATATACTTTACAGGAACCAATCTTCAGAAATCCTACATATTCTGTTACTTTATTTCAAACTAGTTTTGTCAGGTGGGCCTCTTGTGCCTGGCTTGGCAGGAAAGCTGTAGACCTCTGTAGTGCATAACAGATTGCTGATTGCCTCAGGCATGCCAGGCCATGGGAAGCACATCCGGGTGGTCCTTGGCACACAGTTCTAGTGCGTGGACTCGTACGTAAATGAAACGCTTCACATGGGAGAGACACTTCATTATTTGTCCTATAAGCTGCGTATTTTCCTATATTTCCATGTCATGAAAGTGTTGCAAAGTCAGGCTGTGTTCCTAAGCTGGAGATTGGTGACAGGAATAAATAAAGAAATCGTTGTATGCAGGTAGAACATCAACTTTTATTTTCCCATGCCAAAACTAACTTGATGTATGAAAAGACTTAGCAGTGTAAATAATATGCACCCTATATATTCTTAAATACCTTGCAGTCTGTACCTTGATAACTCTGAAAAACAGATTCTTACAGATATTTCCAGTACATGTTCATTTATTGGTAGATCCATGTGAGTGATACAGTTTTCAAAGCATTTTTCATAGCTTTCACATGTGCTGTATTTCTTCTTCACCTAAAAGCATTTATTGTGCTCGATTTTCTTTTTCAATTAAAGTAGTTGTTAGAGTGGACTGGTAAGAGACGTTGTCATTCGAACTTTTTAGAACGCTGGAAGTAGAGTTTACACTTTTGTGAATACTTCCTGCATTATTTTATTAGCATTTGCTATATTTAAGCTCTAAGATTAAGAGCATTTAGATGTAATGACCAAATGACATTTAGTATTGTCTTGCATCCAAAAAGGCAGGCATGAGAAAAATCAGGTAAATAATTAATTACATTGCATAAAAATACTAAAGTTGCATGCATTAATTATTCAGATACCCTCTGTTAATGTTTCGATTTTGCCTTCTTGATTTGCAGGACACATTTTCCTAAAGCAGCAAGCTGAACTCTTTTCTTAATGAGGAAAAAAGTGTGTCCAAAATACCTAAACTTTGTATGGGTCAAAGGCCATTAAAAATTAATTTTTAATTGATTTATTCATTCAGTCATGAACTGTTTCACTTTTACAATATCTGAACAAAGTAAATTTTTTTGGTCAATATTTTTCCATCCACTGTTCCTGGTAAATACAAGCTTGATGTAGAAAACAAGAACTTTAATGTAATTGCTTCTTTAGGTTTAGAAATCTTGATTTCAGAAACTGAGCCAGTTCAATTTCTTTTCCTAGCAATGACCTTGATGCTGCTGTGAAATACCTTGAGCCTCTGCTTATCTCTGGTGCACAGAATCCTGATCAAACTGTCAGAAATATTTCCTATTTGTTAAGAAAGGTGTTTGAGGAAGGATTAGAACCGGCTTTGGAAAAATGTAAGTTAATTGCAATAATATTTAAATATTCTGACTCGACAGAGGTGTTGCGAAAGAGCTATTACATGTAAAATCTGCTCAGTCAGCATAAATCATGCCTGTGAAGTTTACAAAAGTGGCTTTTCAATCACAGATTTTCCTTATGTGCCCATCATTTTGCAGTTAGTGCGATGGCAGAACGACTGGCCAGTCAGTTTGGAATTTACAGACCTGTCACAGATCTTTTCCTTCAGTATGTCACTGCAGACAGAGTGGATGATGCCAGATCGTTGATACAGGTAATGACATAACAAGAGGTACAGAAATGCTCAGAGCTCTTCAAAGGTTAACTGAGAAATTGTCGAAAAGAGGTGTTGTGTAGCATAGACTGGTACTGGGATACATTTGAATTACAGTGTGAGCAGCAGTGCACAGTTTAGATTAAACCATGAGCTTGTGCTCTAGCACTGAGAGTAGCAGTGCGTGCCAGAGTCAGGGGGTTTTTTATATTCCAATGACCCGAAGGAAATAAAGGAAGTATGTGTATATTGCAAATATTTTTCTCTAAGTTCTCTGACGGATGTCAGTTGTTCCTTGCAAATAATTTCCTTGCAACTTCTCACCTCCTTTCCTAAGTGCTGTAAACATAATATCTTACAGCTGTACAGTTTGCAAAGCAGAAGTGGGCAGTGATTGCTTGTCATGGACTTCACTTGGTTGCTGTAATATGGTATATATTGTATTCAAGGTTTATTAAGAACTGAATTTTCTTTCTATTCATTTGAGTGTCGCAGAGTTATTAAAACCCAAACGTTGGTCTCTGGGTCACAGTCTCAGCTGAGTTAGGATTTGAGACAGCTGCATTGGTGCTGTTTGTGCAGAGGTAAAGAAAAGCCAAGCAAGAGGTGGAATGAGCTGTGGGTGCTGGGAACAGGAGGCTCATCCAAGCAGGTGACAGTCCAGCAGTCAGGCTGATGTGTGCATAGGCTCTTGCCTCAAATCAAGGCCTCTTATCATCTCCTGATAGTGCATGCTATTTATTTGTCAGTTCCTAAGTATTTTAAACTGTTAAAGAGCAAGCTCTGCTTCAGCCCTTGGATATTTTATGATATTCCAGGACAAAACCGACAAAGGTGTTCAGTTACTTTCACTACAGCACAGGGTGTATGATTTGTAGTTCTCTTTGTGTAGTGCTTTGCCTAACTGGTCATCTGAATATTAAATGGAAAGGAGACTACAATTTTGCCGTAAAACCCTCTGCTATATAGCTTGGAACATCAAAATGAAAAAAAATTCTCAAGTTATTTTACTCTCCCTGGTTTGTTGATTGTTCTTTGATTGGAATGGAATGAGTAAATGAAAATTGTACAGGTTTTTGCTTTTGTAAAGCTGAGGGTTTTTTCATTTTTAAGTAAAATCATGGTGCTCTTGAAATTTCGCAAAACATGGAATAGTATCCATTCATATATTACTGAAACTTGTTACAACAGCATCCAACTATTAGAATTAAATTCATGGCTCTATAGCATACTTGAAATAACATTGTATACACTCTATCTTAAGGGGCAGTTTAAAAATACCTCATTATAAGTGGATATTTACAGGTAAGCTTGAATTGGAACTTCTGTGTATATGAGAAAAATTGGGGGATTTATGGCTCAGGAAAAACTTTGAGCTGTGTTAAACATTTGTGACTGCTATGTGGATCAAGTATTCCACTAATAGGAATCCACTAACTTGAGGATAGGAATAATCAGTCGCCATTGGTATTTTTTGGAAAGTAAACTACAATCTAAGTGGACTATTTTGCTTGTTAATCTAAAATATTAGTATATACATGGCGACTCCTTGCTTTCAGAAATGCATCTAAGAGTCTATTTAAAAGTTTACAAAACAGCAGCAGTGTCTTTGGTACTGTCTGGAGGGAGAATGCTTTTACTGATGAGAGTCAGAAGTGATTTGATATTTCAGTGTGAAAGGGAGCTATGGATAACATTTCTCCAACTAGACTCTTTCCTCTCAGAGCACTTAGTGGTAGCAGGTGAGAATGGCTAGAATTGGTAATAAAATGTTTCAAGTTTCTCTTATCAGTGTTTTGCCCCTATTTAGCACCATAGAGCCACTTTTTGCCTGTTTGTCTGAAGGAATGAACCTTCACACCTTCTCACCTGGACCTTAAAGAGCTTGTAAACCATATTACTTATACAGAACACTCATCATGGCATAACCCAAAATTTCTTGTTTGCATATGTCTGCAGTACTAATTGATTGTAGGAAATTCACAGTATGTGTTTTCATATGCACAATATTCTCTTTTTCCTGTGCATTTTGGCACTGATATCCTGCAGCTGATAAAAAAACCACACTGTGCATTGTTAAGAGTTTTAAGGCTGACATCTTTGAGGAACATACACTAAATATTGTCTTGTGTATTTTATTTTGTCCTTGTTTCTGAAGTAAGATAGATTTTTGATTTTTATCTGGTCTGTCTCAAACTTTTCTAAGTTCAACTTCTCTCTCTCAAACCCTGTCTATTGCAGTTAAAGCCTTTTATAAAATAGAGAGATTGAAATCAGTCCTTTGTATGCATAAGTGTAGGTAATTATACTTTAAAGAGAACTTGCTTTGTACATTTTAATTTTTATAAAGAAACGAGCAGTTATCTCCCTGACACCTTATTAAATGTATAATTAACCTTATGATCCCTAGCTCACTTGTGAATGCTTGGCAGTATAATTGGAGAGGAATAGTGTTTCTCTTTTTCATTCTTTTGCAGTCCTAAACCTCATTTTTGTGGTATATTGAAGTATTAGTTTAATTCTTTCCCCTGTTGTTTTAAACAAACTTTATACATACCATTTTAAAAATGTTTATCAAAGAAGTACATGAAATAAACTTTGTTTGTGGTTGGTTTTTTTTGTTTTCTTTTCAAACTAATAGTCAATTATTTCCCTTGTAAATAGGTAATATATTAGTATATTGTTTTAAGCATCTGTAATTGGAAATTTTCACCTTAGTCATTTTTGTTTATCATTAACCTACTCATGTCTGCTACATTAATGATTTCTTTGTCTTCAGAGGTGGGGTGCTATAGCTCAGGAGAAGAGACCTTTGGGGCGTTTTATGGCTAGAGCAGCATCTAAACCTGGACAGGTAGAATTTTTTTTTCATGTATATAGTTCTATATGTAGCAAAGTACTATTTCATCAACCTTTGTTAAAGTGTTTTGAACTTCACAGTTGACAGCTTTACTGGGTTTCTTGGGGAGGGGGGAGGTTAATTTGCAGAGCTGGTTACATTTAAAGAACAGTTTACGTTATGGAGCATGATAGAAAGGAGGGTGTACTTAATATTTTTCTGTTGTTTCAGTTATTTCCTGTGTTTTTGATGTTACACTGTATATCCTACAAACATTGTGCTTAAAATGTTTTACTGCATTATCTAGTTCAGTATCACAGTCCTTATTTTATTTGCTACATTGTACGAATACAAATGCAAGTTAAAACCTCAGCCTCTCTCTGATGATAAAATGCCTCTGTGTTTACATTAAAAGACACTTTTCATATTACTTGTTATGGTGGTTTGGACATGTATCTAGTTGGAGCATCTGTTTATATCCCTGGCTTTGTGCTCGTTCCCTGTAAATTGAAATGCTCTCATTTATGTGCTTGCTCTACTCCTATCCTTCCCTCCTCATATGGTCCCCTCAAAGTAAACAAAAAACCCCCCAAACAAATAAAACATAAATCCAAAGGCCGACAAAAAAACCCCCACCCTTAACAAAAGAACCTTAGCACACACTAAAAAACTCAAACAACCCCCCTAACCCTCAAACCCAACATTGAACAACAACCAAAACACACCCTGAAATACACACCCAAGCAAAACCACATGAATTTCTCTCTCATAGAGGAGCAGCATCTGGAGACAGCTAGCACACAAGCTAAAGTAAATACTTTTCAAATGAAGCAAATGCACATTTGTGTTTTGTGGAAATTGCCATTAAATACTAATAGACTTAAAGTTCTTCTGTTGAAGTGATGATGATAAAAATGATGGGATAAACACTATCATTTGGTGTCTATAAGGAGCTGAAAACGTTGAAGTTTCCCAGCTCATCAAGCTGAAATTTTCCTAAGACATTGAAGTTGGTAGTGTGTGATAAAGATGTTTTTAATTTCAATGAACTATTTTTAATTTAAAACCTGAGAATTTTTGAAACTGAAATCAGAGGCTGATCTGGAAGGAGGTTCCAGATTTAAGTACATTAGTTAGTGATCTGATTCCTTTTAAGCACTGATCATCGCTGCCGTTGACCTCTAGGTCATTGAAGGATGCTGAGTGTTTTGCAGTTTTCCTAAATTGGTTGAAATCCTGCCATATTCTCATTAATACATCAATTGCCTACTTGAAAACAAAGAGACACTAATGTTTAGGATTCTTAAGTATGTATTTTAGACCCTTATTACATTAATTGCATTTTGTGCTTCATTTCTTTCACGATTTCATATCTGCATATGAAATTTTGGGAAGGAAATTATTGTATCTACTTTGAGTCACACAGTCCATTCCTTGTTACCAGTACAGTTCATTTCACTTAAAAAATGTGCAATCTCTGTTCTAACTTTGGTGACTTTATTTTGTTCTTAAAGATTTCAAATTAATGCTCTTTTTGTCTGTGCCTTGAATTTCACAGGCAAAGAGGATCGAGACGCTTCTAGAACTGATTCCTGAGCATCTCGACCCAGCAGTGGCGTACCGGTACCTCTTGAGATGTTATGGTAAGCGACTCTCCTTGGAATGGTGTTTTAGTAAGAACTCCTGACACATTCAGAAAGGTCATGCAAGCCCTTACTTGCTTTACAGTTCGAGTCATAAGGAGGTGCAGGAGTTATCTGAGGTTTTTCCTGTTTCAGTCTGTTGGGTCTGTATGCTGTCCTAGCTGTTAGGGTGCAAGAGCAACCAGCTGACACAAGCTATGAATGCTTTACTTAGAACCTAGAGTAGGGCCTTCATGGAATAAGAAAGAATCCATCCTAACCCATGGGGAAAAATACTGTAGGAGTGAATGGCTTTTAAAATGAATCTAGCTTTTTTCCACCAAAGCATGTAGTAATATTGGTTCCTTTTATGTGTGTGTGTGTGTGCGTGTTTCAAAATCATAAAAAATTGGTTCTATCAGTAATGTGAAATGATCTTATTGTTATTAGAGTAAATTTTTAATGCCAATGTTAATATTCCAGATGCCTTCATCTGAATTTACATAAATAGTTGAAGTACTCATCAGTTCTCTTTATAGTTGAAGTCAGAGGTGAGCACCTCTCAAAAATCAAGTTGTTTGTTTAATTATGTTTATTTGCAAGATTCACTCTTGTCAAACCAGGACGTACAGCACCTGTCGCAACACTCAGTTGCAAGCTTGCATCTCTGTGCTGTAGAGTCCTTTGCCTTGTGTACTCTGATACTGTGCTCCAGTTTAATTACAGGGAGTAAATACTTCTCACACGTGTTACAAGCGAAAAAATGCAAGGACAGAAGCCCTTGTGCTCCACTCTATCACAGAGGAGATAAATATGAATAATTAGGTAAAACAGTTCAAACACAAATCCAAGGTATGACATTAAATTAATAAAAACTTACTTATTTAAATCAAGTTGTAGAAGTCCCATGATGTGTTATCTAACTTAAAAAGTTTGCTTGCTTAGTAACATTCCAAAGAGCAATCACTACCAAAATCATTTAGCCCTGTAGCAGATAGCTTCAGGTTCACATCAGGGTAAATTTTCTAACATGTTTTTATAAAACAAAAGATTGCCCTTTTGTCACCAGCACTGTCCTGCTTTATGCTGCTGTTAGTCCTGTGCTGCTTTCATGTCAGTAAAAATTCTGTAAGTCGAATTAGTAAGTTTTTCCACTATTCTTCTTAACTACATCATAGTGTAGCAGTTTCATGAAGAGATTGCAGAGAATCAGTCACTTGCCCTACTATACCTAAAACAGTGGTTAGTGTGTTGAACGTGTGAAGCCACACTGTATGAACAGGTGCTTGCTGTACTCTCTTCAGGCTGGCTCCTAGCAGGTTCTCGAGGACACATTCAGTAGCAGCAGGAAGAGTTCTAAAAGCTGTTCCCAGGTTATTCTGTGCAATCATCTCACCTATATGAGACACTGATCATTTGACTGTTTAAGGGGTGATCAGCAAAATATTTAGCACAACTGAAAATGAGAAGGCTGGGCTTAAAATTGTGCTCTAGCCATGAGGGGTAGAAATCAGCTAGTTTAAATCAAAGTTGTTTTTTTTTAAGTTAGTAAGCTTTCAAACATAATTTCTTTTTTTGGGCCAAATCCAACCTTGTAGTAACATAATTTTCAAGAGAACAGATGATTCTTCTTTCAGGCCATTGTTATTTTTAATTAGTTAGAAAAGGCTCTGAAATGTGGCAGGGTATTGTTATTACCACAATTAGTTACTCCTTCTAATTATTAAAATAAATGGGCAAATAAAATTATAATTGCTTGTGTTTAGCAAAGATATAATAGAACATAGATCACAGCTGAAAGAAGTTTGATCGTCTGTCAGGCATCCATGATGGAACAAATGAAAAGACCTTTACTCCTTTCCTTGTCCTGAGATATGATCCACTGCCAGGGCTAGCTTTCCTTCAGTCTGGTGAGATGCATAATCCGTTGCTGTATACCTTTTAGAAAAAAGAAATATGTAAAATCACAATTGTGTGGTCCATTAAATGCAATCTAAGTATTAGCTCTTTTTGTTGGTGTTTCCCATACAATAAATCTATTTTAAAGTTGTAGAGAGTTAACAATTTCTATGCTTTCATTAAGCTGTCATTTCATGCAGTTTTTGCAGTAGCCTCCCACATTCAAGAAGGAGCTCAGCCACTTGCCAGATGCGAGTGGGAGGCTTTTCCTCACGAGAAGGGGACACAGGCTATCCATTTCTGCATAAAGCTTTTTTTGTTCTTTAGGAACCGTTGTTTTTATAGCTCCTATGGTTGCAAAGATGATG
The DNA here is from genome assembly GCA_013398015.1 of Oreocharis arfaki. Lineage (NCBI taxonomy): Eukaryota > Metazoa > Chordata > Aves > Passeriformes > Paramythiidae > Oreocharis > Oreocharis arfaki. The sequence goes on from VZRR01000853.1 coordinate 90,476, forward strand.
TTTCCAAATGTGAGCAAGTAAAACCTGAGACAGCTCCCATACTGCAGGTGTTTGTGTTCTCCCGAGCAACAGAATGAATTTAACTGGACATGATGGCTTCCTTGATGTTCACAAGGTGCTAGGTGTTGTACTGCTTCTAGGACCTCAGGGACAGCAGTGAAGCTGTCAGGGGTCGCTTCAGTTTCATCCCAGTGCTTCTCAAGCAAATGTCTGAGCAGCAGAGAAGTCGATGGTTAAGCATGAGTGAAAACAGGTGGAAAGAGAAACGAGTAACCACTGAGATCTTTTGGGTTTTATTTTTCCCCTCAGAATTGGATGAGGATGTTGCTTCTGTAAAGGCTACGTATGAGAAAACAAAAGCGAAGAATATTGAGCTGCACGAGATCTCTTTGAAATCTTTAGCAACTTTTCTGAAGAAAGTAGGAGAGCCGGTCCCTTTCACTGAACCCCCTGTGAGTATTTCCTAATTAAGAAATAGATCTGCAGACTTGTGTGTGTTCAATGTTAATAAAACAAATTGCATGAGTGACGACATAGGGACTAGGTCTCTGCAGAGACTCCTCAAAAGAGGTAATATATGAAGTCTGGCTGTTGTGGGAGCTGTGGTAGTCTTGCATTGGATTTGACTTGAGGGAATAAAACCTCTTGAGGCTTGTGGTATTTCAATTGCCTCATTCTTATCAGGCACTCATCTACCTGTGTACTGTTATCAGATCTCCTTGGGGCATTTATCTAAGCAATTGGACTTGAAAAGGCTTACAGAATGTGTTTCAGTAACAATTAATGGCTTCTAGGTTTCATTACTTAGTGTTTTGTGTCTAGTATAAGTTGCTGCACTAGTAGGATGGAATTTTAGAACTGTAGGAATTAGTTTTCTATTGCAGGTTTGCTTCAAGCTGCCTGGCCAACATACGTATGCAACTGTGCAAGTACATGTTACTTGAGGGTGACAAGCAGCATGATATTAAGTATGTCAAGACTGCAAATAGTTTTGCATCTTTCCTTTGACTAATAGTCTACTAGTACCATTTTTGCAAAGCAAAATTTGAAGACATTGTATTTTCCATTCTCTAAGCAAACTTTTTATTGCTATTTTCTCACCATTTTTTATATTCTAAAAAAATGTTCTCCTATAATTCTGTAAAGACTGACTATATACTGTTTCTCTATATTGCTTCATGATAAATGTGATTTTCTTTCCTAATTTTGTAAAGAATTGGAGAAAATTTTGGCGCAAAATACTTGGTTTAGCCTTTCAGTGACTATGGTGGTTTTTTTATGCAGCTTGGACATAATTTATAATCTGAATTTTTATTTGGACTGTAAATTTAAAACCTAGAACGTCTGTTTCTTATATGTGGCTAGGGAAAATAAGTGGTTTTTTCAAGTCACTGGGATTATTCATTTTCTGATTTCCCTGTTCAATTTTTCTCTAATGCAGCTTGGTCTTTAAAAGCGTTTCAATTTTTTTGACACAATTGCAGATTGAAGTTAAAAAGTATTTTCATTTTAAAAATGAAATTGATTATATTATTGCATTTAGTAATAGAAGCTTCATTATGCATTTTTGGCAAGGTTTTCCTTTTCCTTTTATTCACTCTCTCTGGTATTTTTCCTAATTATACAGACTTCAATACAGATCTAGTTTTGCATGACAGAGAATAATAGATTTTGTCAGGACGTAAGACTTTGTTCAGAATTAGTAACTTTTCAGTTGAAACACGGTTGAACTTGTTTATTCCACTCTGTTTATAGGAGTCATTCAAGTTCTATGTGGAAAAATGGAAGAACAGAAAATTGGAAGCATCATGAACAGACAGTTTTATGATTTAGTTGTTTATGAAATTGTTTAAATACTACATTCAATAAAAGCTTTAAAAAGCATGTTATGTGTAATTTTTAATTTAAATCTGTGATTAACATCACTTTCCGTAACTGCGGTTGATAGAAACATTCATTAATAGAAATGCTGTTAAAATTGCTAATGAAATATCAAGATGCAGCCTTGTGAGATATTTCTGTTTTGATGTATGACCTGCTGTAAACTCAACTGTTTTTTTGCCCCTGTTGATTCGCCAGATGTATGTATATCAAGAAAGTTGCTGGAACTGTAACTGAAGGAGACTGTCTTATCCCTTGTTCTTTGCTTGGTCACTGTACTTTGGGGTGAAGTATAAGGCTGAAGAACGTCATCTTCAGGATTCAGCTGTATCTACACAGAAAATAAACGTATTTTTTAAGTTTTCTCCTAATTGTACTTTCTTGTGTTAAGCATCTTGGTGTGGTGTTGGATATTATACATAAAGGCAAAATACTTTCAGCTTTTTACACTAGCCTCGTGTGTTGTAGTTGGATGACATCTTCATTCTCATGACTGTTAGTCCAGTTGATTTTACGGGTACAAGAACTGCACATCCATGAAAATATGCCCTTTAAACAAAGCAGTGCCTGTTCTTTGCAGGGGTAGCAATTTTTCCTTGCTGGGAGACTGGTGGACATGCTTTATTTGAAGGAATGTGGGAGTACAGCTACTCTGATACAATATTTTAGAGCCCAGAGTTGTGTGATCATGAAAATAAGACATGTCTAAGTTACAAAGATTAAATAATAGGTAGAAAATACTTCCATTATCTCTGTGCATAATGATGGAAACTCACAAATGTGCCCATTGGTATTGCAAATGGAACACGTACTTCAGACAGGTTTTAACGAATTAAAGATTGTTTCTGTGCATTTCATAGCTTTGTTTATTAATCTCTACATTTTCAGCGATATCTTAACATTATCTTCTTTAGGTGTTCCCACATAAGCAAAATGGTGGCAATTAAAAATTCATGTGTGCACACAAGGTTTTGGTAGAATTTTGCAAGACTTGTATGGTAATCTGAATGTGTGAAAGAAAGAAATCGGGACCCAATTTTTCTTAAAAGTAAAACTTCCAATTTCATTAATGATTATATTAACAAATACACAGAAAAATCCTGCTGTACTTTAAACATGAGGCTTCACTAATTAGGAAGGGGGAGAATGGTAAATTTTGTTTTCCAGGCAAGCTGGATGAATGCAAGCAGCATCTGCTTCCTTGCTGGTGTGGTTTTGCAGTGACCTTCATCACTCCACAAGCGTAGACTCGACAACATGCGGCAGCTACGTGGCTCGAACTGTCTCGCACCCTTTGTTCCTGGCTTGTCAAGATAAGGCATTAACATTTGAAATTTCATTCATAGCCTAATGGTTGTGTGCCCTATATGAAAGCAAGCCTAGGCAGGACTCAGTTTATTTCATTTCACAAATGGAGATGGTTCCTTTTTTCTAAAGCTGCAGCTACATTACATGTGTTTCAGTGTAATAGCAGCATAATTGAAGACTGTGTCAACTAGTTGGCAACCCTTTCTCTGGTGCCACAGCTCTTGTTTTTAGAGGTCATCTCGTGAATCTCTCCATTTCACAGCAGTAGCCGTGTTCCTGTAAGCGGAGTCACAGCTGACCCTAACTGGAGGAAGTGGGCACGGATGCTGCTGGAGCTGAACTGGCACATGGATTAAGGAAGAGAGTATTACTTGAAGCAAACACCAGGTCATCACAGAGGAAGTTAACTGCAGATCTGTGCATCTTAACTCCCTTTTTGGCAAGGAGGTGAAGTTTCATGAGGCTGTGGATCAGGTGCTGCACCCATCAGTTGTTATACCAAGGGGTCACGTTTGCTGGCTGCTGCCCTCTGAGGCAGGGGAGCAGCGCACAAGGCCTCAGCCAGATGCAGGGCTGTGTGTTGCTGGTGCCCACGGTGGGGTCTGACCAAGGAGGGTTGGTGCAGGTTAACATCTGTGCATTTTTCTTCTAGGTGGTTTGACTCAAACTCTACCAGAACCATGCCTTGTAATTTAATTGTTGCAGTTACGGAGACAAAAAGTACATTTGATAGCCTGTGAATGAAGAGTATGAATGAAATTGTTTTCAGCTCCAAAACTGCCTTTTGAGTGACCTCATGGAAAGTTACGGGCTGAGCGAGCCAGTTGCAGAGCCGATTAAACATCAGTGAGGTGCTGCAGGAACATGAGACCAAACAGAACCAGGGTTTTGTGGGAGCAGTGACAGGGAAATGGGCAAAAGGACACACTGACCATGTGGGATCCTATTGGAGTAGCCTGGAGTCATGGAGCCCAACCGACCTCTGTGGCAGAGATGGGAAGGAGCAGATTATTCAAAGGATGGGCTGCTGTTGTGTGATAATACTTTTGATTTCCTGTTCCAGTAAATGTTTCATGTGCAGTTAAGGGATGATTACACAGAGAAGTGCAGTCTCTCCTGTCTTTAAAATGTGGGCCAATGAGGGATTTGTGCCACTCTGGGACACAATCATCTCTGTCTGAAACAAGGTTATACCAGGAAGGTTTTGCAGAATCGGCATTTGTGCCGACTCTTCAAGAACACGCTTGAAATGATAATATTTCTTGTGCATCATTGTGCTGAGACTCAGCCATTTCAAGCATGAAGAAAAGTGCAGTTTAGAAGGCTGGCATTTCTTCACCAGATAAGTAGGCAGTTTCATTATTTCTCCATCTTCAAAGAGAGAAGCCTGTAAGATGACAAAATGCAGAATGGCAGCCTTGCGAACTTGTCACGGTGCTTTACTGGCCCTGAGAGCAAACGCACTCTGTCACACTGACCACAGCATGCACCCCTTTAGAGCAGGATAGAATTATTTGCCACCAGCTAGTGGGTAACTGGGATTGTGCGAGATCCAGGCCAGGTGCGGTGTCTGTGAGATGGAAGCGCGCCTTTCCAGAGGCCTCCGTGGGAAGCACAGAGCCTGCTGACATGCCGTGAGCTGGCATGGTACTGTAGAAAGCGAATTGTGGGAGTGTGTATGTGGTAGCATAATCGTGTGTCTTGACTGGGGCTGAGAGGACTGGGAAAAGCTTGCTGCCTGAATTGAGGTGACTTAATCTCACTTCTGTGCCCTGCACCACATTATGGGCTTGCCTCTTCCCCCACTCCCCTTCAGGCAGGGGCAGGAGGAGGGGACTTGTGGGCTTTTGAGATCAACACGGGAAAAGTTTCCTCGTTAACTACCAAAGTAGTCATTTTGCAGCATGATAATTACATGCTATAGTTTTATCCTTATCTACTAAAACAGTTCGTTCAACTCATTGTCTCCTGAGACCCCTTTTTTATGGCAAGAATTGCAGCTTGGTAGGTTAGTAGCTGTCTTCAGACTTTCTTAATATGTACCCACAGTTGAAAATGGAGTAGCTGAATGGATTGTGACTCTGGCAGTGAGAGTCAGAGGGTTTTTTATAGATCAAATACCTGAGTCAGCAGGATTCCAGCTGCAGTTTACATGACAGGGGAGGATCGTAACTGAGAAGGGAGTATCACGAGTGCACGTATTGACAGAGGAATAGACTGGTGGTGTGTTCACCGGGGTACTAATGTATTTAGTGCTTTTCTTGAACATGTGAAGCTTCTGGACTCCCCAGGAACCCAGCAGAGGAGAAAGTGACAGAAGTGATGGATGTGACCAGGAGGTTTTGCTGTTCAAAGTGAGAAATCTGTCAGCATCTAGAAGGAATGTCCAGTTTGCTGCACCAGTTTATTTTTGCTGTAAAGGTAAAAAACATAAGTATGTTAGAAAAAGCTGAGACTGTCATTGAATTTAGTCCTTTCTTTTTTAGCAAATATTTCTCTGCATTTCTTAAAGTTATTCTCATAATTTTTGTGTAAAATAACTGCCAAAAAGTATTTCCTTTCCAGAATGGCTGCAGCCTCTGGTGGTTTGCCAGTGCTCCTGTGAATCAATAATCAGAGGAAACCCAATATCCTTCTAGGTTAGTGGCTCCAGCTGAGACTGTAATTCAATCTGAGGGCATCTTTCTGAGTGTGCAGATCCTCAGCTACAAGAGCAAAGTGCTGGGTTTCCCATTAGATATGGAAATAAGAGCAGATATGGAAGTTTGAGGTTTAAGTTTTCTCTGCTGTTTCCTGTAATTAAGAAAATGAGATAATAGAAACTGTCTTATGCAGTGCCTGCTATAGAGGGGGGTTCCACGTTGATCTACTTTTAGATAAAACTGTTAATGCAAGGTTTCTCTCTGAAACACTTAAACCTTTATATTGCAATTGGCTAATGCTTCACGATTTCTCATGTGATTACTCTTGAACACTGATAAAGCACAGGTATCTGTGGAATTGCTATTGTCTGCAGCGATTGCTACAAATCTCTTTGTAGCTCTGTGTTTCTCACAGTTATTTCCCTCAGCTCTAAGTGCCGATGAGCTCAGGGCTTAGAAAGCAGCAAACCCCAGTGTCTGGCAGTGATGAGTCTTGACAACCAGCAGCAATTCTTGGCTTTGCGAGTAGTTTGCATCTGCTGTTCTTCACGTAGTCCATGAGATCAGGGCAGATCTGAAAAGTGAGTTTTGGGAAGGGCTGTAGATATTTGGAGATGAGTCTTGAGGGCAGGAGTGGAGGGTGGACTTCCTAGATGGAAAGCGGTTTGGGCAGGAGGGAAGGCAGGGGAATATGGACAGGACAGGGTTGTTCTGGCCAGCCTCCTTCAACACTGTTGAAGAAGGCTCCAAAAGGCTGTTTTGTTGGGTGCTGGATTTTTATTTATGGGAGATGGGCTGGGAGGAGTGGTTGTCAAAATACAGGATCACTGCAGAGGAACTCTGAAGGGGTGGGAAGTACAGGGAAAGTGGGAAGGATGGCAGTGGGCCTCAATAGACAAAACCAGCAGCTTCAGCATGGTGCCTTAGGCCTGGGATCTGGGAGTGGTTGGGATTGGGAGTGAATGACCATGAGAGGAAAGAGCAGCCCGCAGCTTGTTGGCTGCCATGGCTGATGACACACCATGGATCTTTGCTTTTCTCGTGGCTCCTGCTGACTCCTCTTCAGCCACTTCTCCTTGAGGTATGCTGGAGAAGGCTGTGGCAGCAGCAAGGGCTGCTTAGGTGTGTTGGCTGCTGAGCCCGGCTCAGTGAAGGAAGAGGCCACAAAGGACTGATCAGAGCTGCTGAGTCAGGCCTGGCCCTCATTCCTTTCCCCCACAGGGGGTCGGGATGGCACTGGTCCTGTAATCACAGCTGGGTGACTGAAGGAAGAGGAGCATCATCACAGACCAGAAATACCAAAGGAAGTTTGTCTTCAACCTCCTATTTTTCAAATTCGAAAGGGGCTGTAAGAGTAAGTGTGGTTAGTGTAACCCAGGGTGGTTCTGAAGAGGAGTCTGGATACAGACAGATATGTGTGTAGCATTGGGGCCATCACCGTTTCTTTGCGTTTTCTGGTACTGAAATTGCAGCCTGAGGTGAGGTGGTAACTGAAGCAACTGTGTTCGGTTGCTGAGTCTGCTACTGAGCCATAATCTGAAAAGCTTTCTGCTTAAACCAAAAATAAACCATGCCAATGTCCTTGTTACTTGCAGAGTTCCCTGGGATTTCCCTCCCGTGACTTTAGTTAGTAGCTGGAACGGTCTGTGTGTGGGGTTAGTTAACTGTAAAGCTTGGTTGCCTCTAGCAATTTCCATTTCTAGGGCCCTCAGATCCCTTTGTAAGTAAAATTACACTGTAAAAATTAGAAATATGATGGTGTATACTCACTGGAAAATCCATTAGAAGCAATATAGCTGTAGACTTTGCTTAAACAAGGTTTTTACTTTTCTTCATGATATTATTGACACAGCTTGTATTTCAAACATTAATGTTCAGCATGAAAGAGCACTGGTAATATCATGTGCTGCACCTGGTTAACAGTTCAGCATTCCAGGGAGGGGAAAAAAACCCCTGATCAGATATGTGATAGCTGAAAATAAATACGTATATAATGTGAAATTAATTATTTTGAATCCTTTAGTTTTCCATCTTTTATATACATATATGTATTTAATGACAGCCATATTTTTCATCCCCTATAGTACATATAAAATATTGTGCTCCAGTTGTGTTTATGCCAAGGAATACTATTTCTGCATTTGAGTGTCTTTCTCGCTGTCATCAATAACATTATAAATTTGTCTAAATTCAGCAAGTAAAAACAAGGTTGAAAACTATGTTTTATACCACTAGCTGCAGGGGGCATAAAATTACGGTAATTTGTGGCTTTACTATTGTCAGTCATGTTCAAGAGTTTTTTCCAGTGGAAATTTATCACGCGCCTGTCACTGAACATACTACAGAGCTGCAAGGCATTTTTCTGATACAGAGGCACTGAGCAATTCCCTGTGAAGTACATAAATCTAGAAGTACTCATTCACCTTTCTTTTGTCTTGCTTTTAGAAGGAACAAGCCTGGAGCAAGTGTGTGGAAAGCATTCGGCAGCGCTGAGCTCTGCTGTAACCAGACAAGTGCACCTTTCTTGGTAACAATAAAACTTGGCCAAAATGCTTTTTTACATGATTATTTGTAGGAGTTTTGGGGGGAAGTGGGGAAGCAGGTACAGCTTGTGGTGTGAGTGGCCAGAAGCGCTGTGTGCAGAATCACTGCGGGACTGGTGGGACGGTGCCAGCTTTCGGACCGTGCCCACCAGCCTGAAATGCCCCTGTGGCTCGGGGGGGGATGGCAGCTCATGCTCCTGTTGCTACAAGCCAGAAAGTTGATTAGATGATTCTGTCAAGGGGATGCTAAAAGAGCAAAGATGTTGGTGTTCTGCCTTGCTCAGCTGAGATCAGAGTCTCTTGGGCTGATGGCCACCAGAGGTTTGACCTCCATCTTTCCCACCTGGAAATCCAGCGGCTGCCTTGTGTAGCATAACATCCAGGACCTGGTGGCAGCTAATAAGGGCACTACAGGTCTTGTCCTTCAAAGTTTTCATGTTGTGTAGTGCATTTTTCTGCTGCCTCTTTTGGAGCTCCCGTTTTTTGGCTTAATGCCTTTCCACAGTCAGATGAAGCACTACCACAGGGCAATTGGCTTTTTAAACTGAGTCATAGAAGATTTGGGTGTTTGTTGAAAAGCAATTATTAAGATAATACTCAGTTCTTCTAGGGCAATCTTCACAGCCCTGAATCATGAGAAGGATGATGTTTACTTGTTTCAGAGAGTAGCTGCTGGTGGAGGCCAGGCAGGCATAGCAGTGCTGCTACATTGTTTGGTTTTCTTCCTTCGATTTTCTCGATTTTCTCACTGAAACATGAAGGTTTGCTGTTTAAAAAAAGGTTTTATTGTTTTCTAAACACTTCCCCCATCCCCCAGTAAGTGAAAGTGAGCAAAGGTACTGTCCTGAAGACTGATGATGTTACCTGTGACCTGGTATGTTTGTATGTTTTTGCAAGGCACTGGGAGTTTATTGAAAATTACATGTTTCGTGTATTTTGGTTTTGACTACTTGTGAATGTTCATAGATATTCAATTCCTCTGCAATTGCTTGAAAACTCAGGCTAATTTGCTTGTGTAGAAAATACAAATTATTTTTGAGGCAAGTGGCATTGTTTGTTTACTCACCATGTAGTTCTGGCCAGTACTTTAACATTTAGGCCTCTAAACCCACTTGTTCAACACAAAAAACTAATGTGGGGCAGAAACAGCGCTGAGATGCAGTAGCAAACGTAGGAAAATCTGATCAGATGCTTAAAGAGGGGCAAAACATCCAAATGTGTTGTTGATGGGAGATGCTGGTTCTGGAGCCATGGTGTGAATGTTGAGAGTGTGAAGCTGCAGGGTTTTTAGCACTGGAAGCATTATAAGTATCTAATTGTGGCCATGAAAGCAAAATAATGCCAACAAAATTTGCAATTCAAAATAACCTTTAAGTTTGATTTAATGACAAAATAAATGTCAACAAACAGTCTTATAATTAATTATATGAATTGGCAACAGCACTTCTATAAATTATGGATCTGAACTGCTTTTTAAATGTTCTCTACAAAAAAAAGAAAAGAGCAATCAGAGGCATTAGTTATGTGTGTATATACATATGTATGTAATCCATTCGTGCGGATGCCTCTACATATTAATACGAACACACGCACAGATATATGTGCTTTCTGAAGCTCAGCAGTTCTGAAAAGGGTTAAGCAGTTTTAAAATTACCTCAACCCACTGCTTAAACATTGTTGCCTTAATTAATAGCTGCTAACACATGAAGGGCTTGTCTTGGCTCTCAGAGTATATAGAAAAAAAAGCAGCATGTCACAGAGCTCTGTGTACACTGTTTCTTGTCTACTGCCATTAAAATTAATCACTGTGGCTATAACCTGAAAGGTTTGTTATTTCTAGTACAAGTGGACACGCCAACACCTGCAATTTCTTGCCCAAAGAATCTCCATGCATAATGTATTGTCTGTGATTTTTTTTGAAGGCATCTAATGTTTTGGGTTTGGGGTTTTTTTTTTCTTTTATTAAAAGGAATGGCTATTGATACTTGTTACTTACCTAGCATTTTGGAAGGGATTTTGGAATGAACAATTATGAAATGAAACTTTTGGCAACTACTTATTAATTTAGGTCAGCCACAGTGAAAGCTAGTCCTTCCCCAAGGAGAAGTTAAAAATATTATGGAGGACTAACACTACCCATGCGCCAATTCACAGGGCAGTATTTTTATAATCCATTTTCCAGTGCTAAAAGAGTTTGTCCTTTTGCTGTAGTGGAGAGACTGTATAAACCTGGAGTGGAAATTGGGGAAGAACTTCCCAATCCTTGCTGTATTAAATACTAAACTAATAAAGGCAATTTTAAAATCTGTTTCTTAACAGATCAGTATCCATGTAACCAACAACGTCTTTTGTGTTTCCAAATTTGGTGAATTTTCCTTACAAATGTCATGGTTGCTTGTATTTGATAATCCCATTCCCTGATTGGACACATCTGCACACAGCAGCCCCACAGCCTGTTGCCCCATAGTTGGGTTGTGCACAGTTCAAACAGTAGCTGGACAAAACAACCTGAAAACCCTGTGACCAATTAAATGTGGTGCCAGTTCAAAACCAGTTTTTGCACGGACTTGGTTGCCTGAAGGAGCAGGGGCTAACAGCTGCGGAGAACCCTTCTAAAGCTGGCCGGGGGGGATATAGGGAGGGCAAAGACAGCAGCAGTTGGTGAATCCTTGGGACGGTGGCACTGTCGGACTGGCGGGCACTGCTCTGCCAGAGTGGCACATCTGCCTCACCACGTTGCTGAAGCCCATGACGTTGTGCTGTCCCTGTGGAGTGGGCAGCACAATGCGTTTTGGGCAGTGTCTTCCTTGTGTTGTTTAGTCTCTGTTTTGAGGTTGTTGTGGACTGCAGCAACTCTGGTTCTACTGACACAGGGAGTGCAGGCAGGAGGGCACAGTGCTGCTGGTACAGGGATAGAGTCTTAGGAAAAGGAACGGCTGCTCTCAAACTTGGGAAGCGAAGGTGTGCTGAAATTCAGTTACGACTTCTTGGTTGGAGCTCGTGGGAAGACTTCTGTTGCCTCACCAACCATTTGCTTTTGCAGCAGCAGCAGCAGCTCTGCTGTGGAAGTGTGAGCACAGGCCAAGGCATGCAGCATGACCTTCGCTGGCTGAGAGGGGCTTCATTCCCCTAAAGCTGCATTATTTGCAACTGCCAGCAGTGCGAGTGGGGCAGGTTGTGTGTCATCCACCCACTCTTCCCTGAGCTCTTCTCTGTACACAGCCCCACGGATGCTATTGTTAGGCATGAACGCTAATTGCTGGTATTTCAAGGCTCCTACCTTCTTATTGCTAAAGCCTGTAACAATAATCACAGCCTATATTCCCCATCTCTCGGCATCAAGGAAACAAGATATGATCACAGGCAGTGTGCTAATGTAATTGTAGTATATAGAATATGAGCTTTCTCTTTGTAAACAGAGGCCCGGCCACATCCTATGATAGCTCTTCCCGCACTCCGCACGCGGGCTGTTCCTCGGCTCACCGCTCAAGTCCCCATTATGGATACATCCACCCTTGTCATAACACCACCTCTGAAACACTCACACTGCTTGGTCCTGCTGCATAATGGTAAGAGGGTGGAATATTAAATTGAAAAAGGCTGTTTAAGTAATGTCAGCAGCCTGACTAATTTCACAAAAGGAAGGAAATTCAAAGTTAAGGCTATGGTATATTCTTATCTAGATGCCTGAGGATTTCTGTGCATGACAATATGCCCCTAAAATTCAGAGCTGTCCCTTATGTCTTTAATTTCTCCCATTGTGTCTCTCCTTTTTTTTTATTAAACATCAAAGTGAATTCACAACAGAGAGTCAGCCTAGAATTTAATCCTCTAAATACCTTGAAAATAGAGGTTTAGGCTAGAAGTACCAATATATACCCTTAAAACTTCAGTGTAATATAAAAGAGATTCTAATCACAACAGATCATTACAAAGAAGAGTAAACCACTTTAAAAAAAATTAAGTGTCTTAAATATAATAAAAAGGAATAATTAAGTATCAAACAGGAAGCTGCTATTCTGACAATTTAATGATGCTGAATTGGACTGAAAGAATTGGCTTTGCCACTAAAAGGCAGTGAAAATCTGATAATTTCAGAATGGCACTAAGATCAGATCAAGTGGGTTTTTTGAAATCAAATGCAGCAGAACCAGAAAGAAATGGTAGAATTCACCTTAGAAGAACCTTGGAGTGTTTTGGATTCCTACTGCTGCCTGGGGCTGAAGAACTTATTTTATCAGACCTGCCTAACATCTTTAGACCAGGCTCTTCTTGGGAATTTATTACCACATGGACCCTGTGGAAAATAATGTGGCAGTCCTAATTGCCAAATAGAATCAAAAAACATGGTTGTTCTTTCATTCCTATTTCTTAAACCAAGAACAACCAAGCCTCAGGATTTACGTAACAGTATCTGGGACATTTGAGCTGATTACACTAGGAGTTTTCCACTGTGTGCAACATGCAAATGAAAGTCAAGTAGACAATCTGCTTTGAGTTTCTGTATATAAGAACAGAGATATGCATCTAAACATTTATAAAGCAAGCAAGCCAGTCTTACAAAATGCTCACAGCAACTGTACACCTAATTTGGACATGCACTTACCATGACTCTGTGAATTACGGCCATTCATTTACTGGTACTCATTTTCTGAGCATAACTAGGTGCACTATGACAAGCATTACTAGGTTGCATTGTTAGATTTTTAATTCCTTTGGGGCAGGTTGGTGTCTTTTACCTGAGAACCTTAGGAAGCAAACTTGGCATATTGCTGTAATTTGTATTGCTATGGAGAAAGACGTCAGCAATAGCAACCAGTTGGTATACTGGAAAAATAAATCCGAGAAGGTGAGACAATTTTATTTGTTACAAGATACCATCTCTGCAGTAGCAAATACCTGTTTTGGGCATCATCAGCATATTACTGGAACACAAAGGCAAAGCTTTAAACACAGAAGTAAAGCTATAAAAACACATAAGAAATTAGAACAGAGTAGTTAACAATTGTGTTTTCCATCCTTGCACGTTCTCCCGAAGCACTTGTGAAGTCTTGTGTTGCTTTCCTCTGCACTTTTCTTAACGTGTTAAATGTCATACTTGCCACAGAAAGTAGTGTTTTGATCCTGCTCTCTTGTAGCCCTCTGAATTAAGTACGTGATCATTGTATGTGCAAACATTATGGACTAAAACATCAGCTATTATTACAGGGTGCAATGGGTCCTTTTATATCGGTGGCCCATAGCTCAGACTATTTCCAGATGTGCAGAACTCATAAGCACCTTGTCACTCATGAGAACCGTACGTGAAGCAAACAAAAACCCCAAAGCCCACCCCAACCCCAATCCCAGGCTGCAGCTCCGGTCCGTGGCAGGCTCCCACCCGCATCCCGACTCCTGGGGTTCTGCTGCCATCCTGTGGCAGCCGGGCTGCCGGCGCCCGCCGTTCCCCGCCTCCTGCGCTGCTCCTGGGCGGCTGCGGGGCACCCACACCGGGATCTTCTTCCCCTGCTTTCCTGCAAGGGAGGCCGTCAAGTGCTGCCTCCGCTGCTCTTACCAGTCTTGGGTTGATTTCTGCTTGATAAAGCGCAGGGATAGGTAGTATAAAAGCAGGAAGCTGCAAATGATGCCAGTGAGGACGAGGTAGCTCACGGCGAGAGGGTGGGAGTCCAGCTTCAGACCCTCAATGACCTATAATGACCAATAACACAAAATTAGGAAAAGATGTAAAATTTTCATGCTGGATCTGTGAAGTGTGTTTTATGTGTGAGCTTCCCTGGCCCCTGCTGCCTTTCCCCTGTTTTCCAGCTTGGGTGTAGCTTTCAGGGTGGTTTGATAGAGGGTTGCAGCTACATTATTCCTATTTCCGAAGAACACATTTCAGCTTCTAAACGATTTCAGCAAGTGCATAGCTCGGACTAGTGTAGAAGAGAGTTGCCTTTTATTGTTTTGTTTTTTCTCTTCAACTAAAAGAAAGGCATAGAAGGAGTGACTGCTGTAAAGCTATCTTTAGGAACAAATTTACAACCAAGTAACACCACTTCATGTGTTGATTTTGCAATTGCCAAATTTGAGGCCTACACCATCTATTGTATGACGGCCATATAAATATCATTCCAATTGCTTATCAAACGTGTGCAGCAATTTTTATTACTGACTTACAAGCTTCCCCGGTACTTGAACAGTAATGTTTGCAACAGTCATTTCATATGTGGTGTCAGTGAACTGAACTTGCATCATTCCTTGAAAACTCCATCTGAGGAAAGAGATTTTTGAAACCCAGGAAGGAACTGAAAAAGAAAATGAGAGAAATTGATACACACACAAAACTTGAGACCTCCAATACTGCTGTGCTGCTGCCAAATATAGCAGGTTTGTCTCACTTCTTGACAGCCAGAGGCTGTAAACATGTAACAGTTTGTTATTGGACAAAATGGCAGATATACTTTACATAGTTAACGGAGACGGAAATCAGGAGTTAGCTAATATCCATATCCATCAAACTCCCCCTGTCAGCCAAGTCTTCCTGGAGCTCCATCTTCATCTTTTGAATACAATTCTTTTTACTGAAGAATTTAGCAACCACGTAGGAATCAAGCCTTTTGCAAGTGCTTTTTTGACCAAACTTCTAGGAACAAGTTGGCAAGAGCATTTGCTCTTTTGTGGTGCTTTTTCTTTTATATACCTTTTATATAGCTTTTATAAAATGAATGACCTGACTGCCCTGTCACCATCCAAGAAGATAATGACAAAGGTAAGAATAAAGCTGAGTTTTCCTGCACAGGACACACTGTCACTGGTGAAAGCCGTTGATGTTTCATTTTGGAGGAAAGGTGGCAGCTTTGTCTTACCTGTCCAGAGGCTGTCCAGTCCTATCACAAAACCACCACTCAGGTAGAAGGATGTGAAGAGGACGTTGCCAAAGAAGGCTGAGAGCTGTAACGTCGGCAGCAGAGCTGCCACCCAAAGTGCCATGGCACGGGCACTGTACACAGCCAGCCACACTAACAGGAAGTTCAGCAGGAAATGTTCCGGCTCAGGAACAAGGTTTGCCAGCCAGTAGATGGGAACCCCATAAATTAGGACAAAAACACAGTGTTCTGGGAGCTCCCCCAAAATCTGTGTGGGAAGATGAAAAAGAAAATACAAAAAGAGAGAAAAAGGTGAATGATAATTACAAAAATACATGACATGTGCCTTAATGTACTTATGGACTGTTTATAAAAGCTATAGGAAATACTCCCTTAGAATGCAATCATCTCCATGTTAGGGGTTGTCAGTGACATGCAAAAACAACCCACAGCAGAAACAAATCCTGCTGGTTTTTTCTCCAGTTGTGACAATGCCTATAACTAATTGTTAAATGGAGAGTATTCTTGTTACAGATTAGATGTTTTGTTACAGGTTTGGGAGCTTCTAAGAATGTAAGACACTTTTGCTGGGAACTGGTGTGCTTGATAACAGTAATACTGACTCATGGCAACTGTAGTATGTTTTGTCCCAATTTGGTTGAAAGTAGTGTGAGATCAAATTTGAGACAAATTTGGCTGTTGGTCCCTTCCCCGCCTTGTCCCAAAGGCAGTCCAGTTAGCAACCTGATTCATTGTAAAATAAAAGCATAACTGGGATTTTCTCAAATATCTAAGGAGTATATAGAGAGTATTAGTTCTTCCAAAGAGGGTTGCTACTATCCTCTAATACTAAGGTTGTAACAAATTACATCGATTTCTCTCTGAATAATGTGCAATCTTTGTGACACAATGCAAAGAATATTTTTCTCTGGCAACCACTAATAAGCATTTAAAATCTTGTGCAGAAATGGAAACCTAAATTACAGATGCCATGGCAGGCAGAACTCATCTAACATCACAAAGACGGGATTATGCAAAACCCTTGTGAAAAAGAGAATGTAGTTTTTAAAAAGTTCTAAATTTAATTCTAGAAACTCTGGCTCTTTGTGCACGTAATACATTTTTTAGCTCGGACCAATACAGGCCGAACCGACTACTGGAAATACCACAGATTTTTGTCATTTGTTTTACCTTTGCTTTAGCAGTTGATAAGAATGTTTTGTTTTACAGATCAGTAAGCAAACTTTCAGAGATGCTTCAGTGAATTAAATATGCAGGTATGTAAAATTGTATAAAGCCAGAAATCTGAGTGTGAGATTTCTCACATTTTGGCCAAAGAACCCAGTGAAAAGTTCCTCTTCGGCTTTTCTCGTGTGGGATCTCAGCCATGACTTATGGCAAAGATCTAAAATAGTGTGAGGCTTAATCTATGAATACTAAGGAAGCAAGACTGCCTTAACTGGCAGACACAAAAGAACGAAGTCTAATATGAATGTGATTATTTATTCAAGGCTTTGGTTTGCTTGTGTTTTTCAATGTTCAAGACAGCTGTTTGTATTTCCTGGCAACAAAACCAATTACCTTAGCAAAGAAGTATGGGCTAACAGTGTACATTCCACCTTCCAAGTCATGATAAAGCATTGCCCTTTCTGAATGACCTGCAGGGTAGGAACAAACACGATGGGTTATATTAATAAGTTTAATTTTTTCATAGATTTAAGAATTTTTAAATTTTGATTCCTTAGAGCATTTACAAGAAGACTGACACTTACATTTGGCAATAACATCCAAAACTATTGTGAATGGGATTAGGGCACCTATCATGTACAGCAGTGCTGTTGTGTCACGAATAGAGAGTCCGTTTTTCTCATGGCCATAGTACAAAAATCCAATTAATAATGACATAAGAAGGGCTTCAAATCCATGGATTAATAATGTTGAAAGATCTCTGAAGTCATTGGAGACCTGACGACTAGGAAAACAGCAATATTGACCATAAGATATAATACGTACTAATGCCAGTTATATTCAGATACATAGCCCCAAACAGTGTTAAAAATCAATTCTTGGAACTTGCTGCCTTTGACTAGGACAGGAGTTGGGCTCCCTGTTTCTGTAAAGGACTTTTCCTGATCAAACCTATAAAGCACCTGTAGCCACCGAGTATTTTAGGTCTAAGTTGGTGAAAGCCTGAAAGAAGACAATTGGTGCGGGACGTTCTGTGCTTCTTTCTGATCATTTGAAATACAAATGGGCACGATACGTAACTGTTTATGCTGAAGAGAAGTTTACCTTAACAATATAGCGAACTGCTTTAAGGGTCCTGGTAACTGATCACTTGAATGGTGAGGCATATTGATAGCCTCTTCTGAATTTAAATGGGACCTGCCCAGAAGAAAAAGAGAAAAAACCAAAAATTAGCACAAGGTGTAGCTATTATTCCAGATCTTCTGTACTGATGCCATGATGATTTTTTGCTTTTTCTTTTATATACCTTTTATATAGCTTTTATGTGTCCTCAGTGCTTTTAGCATGCATACTTGTAATTCCTTAAGCCTGATAACTTAGCACAGTCCCAGTATTCTGTTGCACCGGGAGACCAAACACCCTGGAGGCCTTGCAGTTGGAGGCCGGAAAGCCCTACACCATCCTGAGAAGCTGAGGTCCTCTCTAGAACACATCCTGTAAACTAAGATAGGCCCTTCCAGGGGAGAATTCCTCGGGATGGGGGGATATCACACTATTCATTCAAGCCTCTCACTGGGTAATCTTTGATAGATATGCTCATTTGCAAGGCCTATAAATTGTATACGCAATCTGCTGTGGGTGTGCGTTTCGGCGCATTCCACCTTGGCGATGTGGTGCACCTTAAGGATCCTTATTAAATGGTGAGGTATAAAACCCTTTTCCCCTTAACCGTGTCTGGCTCTTAATTTTTAAGACCAGGAAAAGACATCAGTACGACCATCTTTTCTTTACCTCTGCTTGCTGACTGTGGTCTCAGCGTTGTCTCCTTCAGTAGCTTTCCATAAGAAATCATCAAAATGTTTGACTTTTTCTAGGAACAAGTTGGCAAGAGCATTTGCTCTTTTGTGGCTTTCCATCTCCTTTTCTGCAGTCTGTTTATCGATACTGGTCAAGTCAACTGCAAGGCATTACTTGATATAAGTGCATGTGCTATGGAAGAAATAACTTTATGATGTGCTCAGAGTCAGGGATTTCATTGGGAGCAGACAGTACAACCTGTGTACATGCAGTAACATACAACAGATAAAACTTTATCAGTTATTTTAGGTAATTAGATGTGTATGTTAATGTGTATGTTTCTTACCTAGTCACTCAATGAATCACTGAGAGATTGCATAATTGCTTGTTATAATATTATAAACTAGTATTTCAGATTTTTCTAAATTTCATAGTGCCTTGAGAGCAGTGCTGAGAAAAAATAGTTTGAATTTCCTTCCTGTAGGCATTTTCAGTCTTTTATGTGACTTAAATCATGTTTTCTCTTCATCTGCAAAATTATAGTTACTATCTTATTTGTATCTTACAGAGGTGCCATAAACTTTACCTGATTCTGAGAAAGTCCAAAAGGAATGTTATCTAAGGACAACAGAGTCATACCAATAATAATTGACCTAGCTTTTTTTTTTCTTTTAATCTGAACTTACAATAGTATTTTCCTGTGCTGACCTTCACTATAGATTGACAATATCTGATGCTTTACAGATGCTTTCTGAGAGAACCATCACTGCACATTTCCTAGCTCCTTGCACTGGGCTGATCATGTCTGTTCAGCCACTCTTAGGAGGAGTCCATCAGAAATTCCTTGCAGTCTGCCCTATGTCTTCCCTTCTGCCCTGCTCTCCTGTTTCTCTGGCAGACACACAGCCAGCATTTGTGTGTTTCCATCAGGTGCTCCCTCTTTCTGTGGATCCTCTGCCACCCTGTCCTATTTCCACATTCCTGCTGCCCGTATTTCCATTCTTTTCCTATGGGTACTGACTCAGTGCATACCATTCAGTGATCTTCCACCTGCCTCTCTGCCCTCCCCACCTCCACGTCGCAGGGGATTGTCTCTGTAACCACGGGCTGTAGCTACAGGTTTCCCCAGGACTGCGTCTCGTTCTCCATTCCCACTGAGGGGCGCTGCAAGCCTTCCCCAGGGCTGTGCTTGGCCGAGGACTGCTCTGAACCCTGATGGTGACAAAGGTCATTTTGTGGGGCTTGACACCAAGGTTAACGTGTGTTTATCTCTGCACAGCTGACGCTGCCTGCCACACAGGCACAGCTGAAGAGATTACTCCAGAGCATTGTGGTTGTCTGAGGTCTGGCCAACTTGAGTGCAAAGACCTAAGGGCTGGGAGTGAACCAGCCTCTGTTAAGAGATTCCTGCCATTAGATTGACAGGGCCAGATTCCTTTTCCACGTTGCAAAAACCAGAAGATGAATGGATTTGAAACCACATAAACTTTCTTTGAGGAGTAAAAAGATTGCTGATTTGGATTAGCTTTCTCTCCCTTCCAGTGTGCTGTGTAGGGCAGCACTCCCCTTTCCCATTACCTGTTCCAAGTTTGTCTAGGACTAGGATCTAGCTTCTGGGAAACTAGCTTCTACATTTTCTTAGCTGAGAAATCAGAGAACTGTCTACAGAAAGCAGTGGATCAGTTTATCTGTGTCTTTCCCAAAGAAGAAGTTTCAACCAGCTAAGACATGGGGATAAGTATGCTAAACACGTGGACAAGTTACTGCATCTGGCAGGGTTAGAAGGAGTATTTTTTAAAATTAACTTTGTACATCCTGTTTTTGCTATGCTTCCTGTACTGACAAGTAAGGATCCTGTTAAAAACTGAACTTGCTGCAATATTGATTTGAGTTAGTTAAAACGAATTTCTAAGACAGTTATGGTCAATAAAAATCAATGTTAGCTAGACGCTTAGGAAAGCAAATGATTTCCAGTAACCTTTTTTTTATGACAGTGCTTGATACTGACCATAAAAATCCGCAGGATTGGTGTACCTTGGACAGGGATAGCCTAGTTCTGTGAAATACTGGACCATGTCTTTAGCTGTTCCACAGTAGGCAGTGAGTCCAGAAGTCATCAGAAGAACAAGATCAAACAGTTGGAAGATATCTGACCGGGGCTGATGAAGTGAAAGAAGAACCAGTCTGTTTCCTCTGGCCAGTCTGGATAATGTTATCACAAGGTTATGTGCAGTAAAACTGTCCAGTCCAGATGTGGGCTCATCAAGTATGAGTATTCCTGCCAAAGAGAGTAAGTTTAGCTGTGGAAAGCAGCATGTTTGGTTTGGAAAATATGTTCTAAGTGAAATGGAGCTAGTGCATGAAATTTCACTGATTATTTTTAAATTTGAAGAAAAATTTTTTTTTTTTTTTTTTTACTTCAGTACATCTATTCCTGAACATCACTTCTTACAAAAGCAAAAACGTGCTTTCCCCATAACTACAGAAGTATAACTTTATGCAAGCAAAATGTTTTCAAATCGATTTCCTAGTGAAAAAGCTGATGGGAAATCTTGTTCAACAAGAGGCTCAGTCAAGGTTAGTAGTGCTTTTGATATATATATAAGATCAGAGAGGGGATTCAATCCTGCAAAATCAGCTGTGGATTTAGCCTCATATTTTGCTTCTACCGAAGACAGTGGAAGTTTCTAGTACAGGTAGCAGGTACAGCTATAAACATAATTATGTTTGCCTGGCTGCCACATAAACCAGCCATGTCAGTGAGTTGCACAAGACTGCAATGACTGACTATACAGCCAAGAAAAAGACCTTTACTGTTAATACTGCACGTGCAAATGGGGGCTGGGTCAGAGGAAAGGAAAACAATCTCCATGTTAAAATAGGCCAAAGTAACTTGTGGCATGTGGTCAGGTAAAACCCAAACCTTACACTGATATGCACAAACCAGAGTGCTGCTGTGAGAGTAACTTCAGGCAACTTTGAGTAATCTTTGAGATGGTGGTTTTAGAGAGTGGTAGGTGAAGGCTCCTGGGGGGCTTTGCCTTGGGCTGCCTCCACTTTTCCATTGGCAAAGGTGACTGAAGCAAAAGTGTGTCAGCTGCTGAAACGCTCTATTTACGGAATTATTTCTGTACTAATTACAGTATTATCTGTGATTGGCACTGATTTCAATTTAAGCAAATGGACCAGCAGCCAGCCTGTGCTATGGAGAGGCAGCCTCTGGCAGAGGGTGGTGCAAGGCCTGTTAAGTGTCCTGAGTATGAACACCCGAAGCTGCCCCAGGGACACCCGAGTGTGTGGCTCTTCCCTGAAAGCTTCCATCTTCATGCAGTGCCCTGCTATGCCCAGGTGGCGTGTGCTGGGCCCCAGGAAGGTGTGGGTTCTGCTCACCCGGGTTCCAGAGCAGCTGCACGCCGATGCTCACCCTGCGCCTCTCTCCCCCGGACACGCCCCGCAGGTACTCGTTCCCCACCCTGGTGTTGGCGCACTGCCGCAGGCGGAGCTCTGCTATCACATCTTCCACCTGCGGGGATCCAAGGGTGGCAGGCGTCAAGCAAGAGTTCATTTGCACATCCTTGCATACATAAAACTGAAAATACGATTAATTTGGTTGAAATTCATCTGGATGTTTTAGTGCTAGAGACACTTGAAGACAAATCTTGATTTTACAGATAGCATTAAAAAAGACTCAGCGATCAAAAATTTAGTTCGTCTTTCAGCCTCTGTAATGCTTTCTCTAGATTGTCATTTTTTATGAGCTTTGGAACAATTGCTGGTTTCTATCTTGAAAGATGAAAAAGGTTTATAATTCATAATCTACATAAAAAAATGCCAGATTAGCTGTTCTGACTCCAAACACACAGGATCTCTGGGATAATTCCTGTCAGACACATTTTTGACAACTTTATTTTTTTCCAACAGCTTAATTACCCTTTTTTCCCTTTGTGAGTCTGAAAAAAACTTTGGAAGGCGCAGTTTGGCAACGAACAATAGTGTTTCTCTGACAGTCAGGTGGGGGAGCAGTCGGTCATCCTGCCGCACGTGTGCAATGCATTTCCTAACAAGCTGGGGAGTGCTGGGTTTGTTGTTGATCATGATTTGACCGGACTTGATTTTGCCTCCATGATCCCGGCAGGTTATCACATCAAGCAAGGATGTCTTTCCACCAGCTAGAAGAATAAAAATTGAAAATTAATTTCCAAGGGATGGTTTTGAAAAGTCATCTTGTCACAGACAGAGATATTAAGGAAAAAAAAAATTCTTCACCACTCCATTCTGAAGTTTTCCCAAAGTCACAGAGACAGGATGATCTTTAAAGAAAATAGTGACTATAAGCTCCTGTTCAGGAAATCTCTCCCCTCTGGAATGGAGTATCTGGTTTGAACCCTTGTCATTTCTCAGCAGAATTGGGTAATTGGGCATTGAGGATGGCTTCATAAACACAAGAAGTGTCTCTTATCTTTGGTAAACTCCCTTTCGATTTTGAAATAGAGGTGAAAGGTGGTGTCCCGCCCTGGCTGAAGGGCTGACACCCAAATGCTCAGCAAGAGCTTTCTTTGTTGGAGGGATTTGTGAATTCAGAAACAGCAGCTGGATCAGCTGAATTACTAAGGAACTGAATGATTATACAGACAATAAGAACCTTAATAATGATTGAAATAAAAATTATTATGACTTAAATAAGACAAAAAGTCGTTTAAATAATTAAGAAAAGCTGGCTCATACCCAGAGGTAAGAAAAGTAAAACAATGAAAACAAAACCTGATTTGGAGTTAAACAGCAAATGAATTTCTCCTTTTTGTTGTATGATTCTGTATGTAAACACACAGAACTCTCTTATGATTAGGTGTCATTTATTTCTAGTCTTCCTGTTGAAAGATTAACTCCACACTTGCTTCTTAATACATACATCTTAAAAAAGAAACCCATCCATCTGTAAACCACGTATTGCTCTGTTTAAGAGTGACATATTGATTGCCATTGACAATGTGAAACCCATCAGAAGTTTAATCCATTTTACTAAGGCATTTGATGAAATAGATGATAAACAGCTTTTGAAAATAGTTTGACTAGTTTGCTGAAAGGGGTTTGTGCTCAGTGTATGTTGCCTTACAAAGGTGCTATATCTATAACTCAGTATGTTATTTCATCACAAAGCTTTTCCTTTTGTTATCAGGAGAATCTCTAAGGTACAGCTTCGCTTACATTAAAGATATGTGCTAATGAAAAATTCCCATGGCAATAGGGAAGAAAACTCTGGTTTTTTAGAAATAAAGTTAAAACTTCTTTGGCAAATATGCCTTGCCTTTGAGAGAGAGCATCTTCACTGAATCACTGAGCCAATGTGATGTAAGGTTCTAATGGAGACAGAGCATGGGGGTTTTTACCTCCCAAGTATGGCACTTTCTGCTTCAGTTTAACAGCTTCTGTGTCTGCTTCTTGTCCCCCTTGACCAGGCCCACCAGAAAATGGAAGAAAAAAGCCCCAAACTACTCCAGTGTAATAAAGCAGTAACCCCAGACAGAAGAGGAACTGTCTTTTCTTTGTAAGTAAGGAACTTTGCTTTCTTTGTAAGTTCCTATTAATTAATGCAAATGCAATATTTTATCCTGTTAGAATTGTTTCAGTCCAAATGGAATTCCTGCTTATGGCTTTGCAAATTGGCACTGATCTTTCTTATGGGGTCTGGCCTCATTTGTTTGCTCTCTGAGTATGGTCTGCAGTTGGCCTGTTTTGAATCAGAGCCACGAAACTGATTCATGTCCAGCAGACGTGAGGCTGCAAGGCCACACTTGTAACAATACCCCACTACACCTCAGGAAACAAACAGCAAATGTGTACGGGGCATAACAAAATCGGGTTTGAAAATAATTTAATTTTTTTCCCACCTAGTATCTTTCGTTGTTTCCTCATTCATCATGTCACTTAAAGAATGTATTTTAGTGACACAGCCAATAGTTTTATCCCAACTAGATTGTGACATTAAAAAGACTGCAGAGTGTTGCTCTTGATTGTGTAATTCTATCTGAGATCTGGTCATGTAATGGAATTTGATTGCTCTTACCAGTGCTTCCTATGATTGCTAGCATCTGACCACTTCGCACTTTTAGATTCAGATTTTGGATTATTGACACGTGGGAACGGGGATCCGATTTCCATGTCCAGGGCATTTTCATCTGAGCAAGTTTCTCATACCAGGGAATCTGGGATGCTGTGTTAACCTAACAAAGAAAGAAACAAGTCCCTTCAATTCAAGCAATAAACTATTTAGTAACAAATACCTTCAAAGTTACAATGTTACAAGCAAAGCATATGTTAAAATATTATTGTTCATCTTCAGAAATATATAGAAGGAAGTTCTTTTGCAGCCACCTATGGTTTTCATGCCTTGTTTCTTGTTCTGTTAACCACTAAAGCTATCTCTGTCCTTTGTTACTTTGGTAATTTGTTGCTATTGTAAATTTTAAATGTTTCAAAGTTTAAATATAATTTGAAATTCCATGAAACTGAATATTGTGAAATCTTACTCAGATGCCATGGTGAGAAGGAGATGAAAAATTTCACTGGTTCCTTGCAATTCTCCTTGTTAGTCATCTTCTCTTTATCCCCTTCCACATACTCATTCTTGCCAACAAGGGCTGCTTTTCTCCCTAGCTGAACAGAAAGTCCCTCTGCTCCAGCCCTCAGAGGAATAATTTTGCTCAAGACTGAAACAAAGCAGAGCCTAGAAACAGATCTCTCTTCCTGTCTTATTCCTTAACTTTACTGGATGTATTTACAATACAGGGGTTAGTCTGCTGTCAATATTGCAGCCAAGAGTGTGATTCTGCTCACAAACCAACCGTGCAACAGTTGTGCGAACTTTTTCAACTTTATTTGGCTTTCAGAATGGCTTGGGTATAGAAACAGGCATTTCTGGATATGCTTCCTGCTGAAGGGAGGTGTATAAATGACAGTTGTTACCTGGTAGTTGAGTTCCTTGACCTCTAGAACATTTGATTTTCCACTATATGTGAAATACAGACTGTTATCTTCTTCAGACTGAAAAATAGCATCCTGGGTCTTGGTCTGGAAAAGTCGTTAGATGGATTACAACAGTTAATTACAATAACTAAAGTGCAGTTAAAGTCTGAGTTCAGAAAAGATGAAGTGCAAAGGGAAATACTTTCATGGGATGTAACAGTATTAATGATAAGTTACTGTAGTGCAAGAGTCTGAAGAGTTGAAATGAGTTATCAGTTACCTGTTAATCAATGTGTAACATACTTTGTTCTAGTGACCTGTGTGAGGGCCAAACATGCTGTGCTGTGCTTTTCTAGTTGCTTTCAGTTTAAAAGGGAAAACTTTCAAAATGGAGATAAATGTCATGCCACTGCAAAGCGATTAGACTTTTTTTTTTGAGGAAAAAAGAGGTACTGCTTCAGCAGTATTAGTCTACTGAATCAAAATGGTGCATATTGTAATTGATGAATTATGGCAGCTACAAATTAAGGTTCACTGGAAGTATGTCTGTTATTGAATTCCACACAGACTTGTAAACTTGGAGGCTTTATGGACAAATGGGTGTGCAGCCACTAGAGACTGCACTGATCTTCCTCTTTTGTTTTTTAAATTCACCATTTATCAGCTGGAAGTTAATGTTCTGAGATATCAGTTAAAATAACAAGAGTCTACTTGGCTTGGTTAACATCTTGCATACAGCTACAATTACGAAGTCCTTGCTGAGATAGCTTTCTGGCTTTGGGTTTAGCTCTGTGTTCATGCCTGCAGCTTTTCTTTCAGCCAGCCATATCTCTCCCACAGCCCTGTGCTTTTCCTACTTGTCAGACTCATATGCTAGCCAAGGCAAACGTACCTGTTCCCTGTGTACCAGACCCTATCCATGCCCGTGGTATCTTTGGCACAGGATGACCACGATCTTTGTGTGCATCTCCAGCCCTCTCAGCAACCAAGGCTGATTAATTTTTTTTCAGCCTAGATACCCAGGAGAAAGCAACATCACACCAAGCAGCCTGAAAAAACACCCAAACTACGCCTGCTGCCAAAGCACTCTGCCTTTCCTTATGCTGAACCTAATTTTTAAAAACAGGTGCTCCCCAGCAAATGTGGGGATCCAGTGTGAAGGCATATCCTGGGAAAGCCAGTCCAGCCCATGCTCAGGGGCTTCCTCCTTCATCCACACATTTGGAGATCTCTCAGCTCCACCATCGTGGCACCTGAGCAGGGCTTGCGTGGCACCAGCCTCATGCCCAGTGTACTCTCCCGGAGGGTGTGGATGCTTTCTGCTCCCCGTTTCAGAGCTGGAGGGGCTCAGGGCGCACTGAGAGTGACAGCCCGGTGGGCAGGATGGCAGCCTGCCTCTCCCAGCTCCCGGCCAGCGCTGTAGCGGCGGGAGAGCTGAGCCCCTCCGGTCCCTCCCCACTCCGCGCAGCTCTCACTCACAGCCAAGCCCTCGCACGTCACCTGGCTCCAGCTGGCGTCGTCCAGAGAGACATCTTCAGTGGTTTCCTTCATGCTGGTGGAAGGTCTCTCTCCTTGCAGTGGTTTGACTATCTTCTCTATGAAAGCGGTGGTGGTTCCTTCTCCTCTTGGTTTGGAACGCAGTCCTTTCCAGGCACCCTTACCGCAGCACCATTTCTCCTGGGGCGCTGCGTCTCTGCAGCTGGCATGAGCCCGTGGACAGGGAAATACTCCCTCCTCTGGGACAGTAATACCTCGGGCTAAAGGTCCATCAGATAGCGGCTTCAGCTAATCACCGATCAGTTGTTCTCCGGAAAAAGAAAGAACAGGGAGCCCCTCTGTTTTCTGTGAGGTGGCAAGTGCCGGGGGCAGCGACCTGCTCTGACCCTGGACAGCTGCCCCTGCGCGGTGCCGGGGGAGGCATGGTGGCGGTGGCGGTGGCAGTGGCGGTGGCAGTGGCAGGCACCCGGGCA
Organism: Oreocharis arfaki; assembly: GCA_013398015.1. Lineage (NCBI taxonomy): Eukaryota > Metazoa > Chordata > Aves > Passeriformes > Paramythiidae > Oreocharis > Oreocharis arfaki. The sequence goes on from VZRR01000853.1 coordinate 117,616, forward strand.
GCAGCGTGAGGGACGCAGAGAGGCTGCGGAGCCCCAGCACCCGAGGATGTCGGGCAGAGAGTGTCCCACCCCGAAGAAGAGCAGCGGCATCGGGTACACAGGCGACGGGAAGGCCGTGGGGAAGCCCCCCGACAGCATCAGCGTCCAGGGTGTCTCCTACACCATCAGGTAGGGCTGGGAGGGCGGTGTGGAGGGCCCTGGGCTGTGGGTTTGGCTGCAGGAGGCACGGCAGGAGGGATGGTGCCAGGCCCCCCTCATGGCGCCGGGCCCTCCGCCTCAGGGCAGAGCCCTCCCGAGGCTCACCAGGTCTCCTTCACACGTCTCTGAAGGACGTGCTTTAGAGGAGATTTCCCAACATTGTGCCCTTTCCCATTGCCTTTCTTGCTGCTGCCAGAGGGATAACACGAGGCCCTAAGGAAAGGGACAGGTGGATTAATGCCTGCCAAACATCATCAGCAAATAAAGCCACAGTTCACGTTTGCCCTTTTGGCTGTGGTCCGAAAGCCTCTTAGCAATCATTCTGAAAAATGTGCTCAGACCTCGTTTTATCTTCCAGAAAATGCCAAAGTTAAAACCTGAGGAGGGGAAAGGGTAAGGGGGAAAATACTTTTATTTTTATTTTTCCGTATTTTAAAATCCTTGCAGCTCCCATCCCACATGCAACTAGCTATAAACCATTCTCTTGCTTTATGTGAAATTTTTGCATATTCTCCCTCCAATTTTTCATTAATGTTTGTTTTCCCAAGAGAGCGTGTTGGCCCCTGGTGGAACTTCTCTTTATATTGTAAAAAATGGAGCCGGCAAATACTTAAGGATGTTTCATTTCACATTGAGAGTGGCCAGATTATGGGGATTTTAGGAAATTCTGGTAAGTTGTTCCAGTACTTTAAAAGAGATAAGATCAGAGTTAATACTGGTGACTTCCACCATGACATGAATGTGACTGAGGTCTGTGTTTTAAATAATGAAATTGTGGCTGATTTTAACTTCTGCTTTGTAAAACTAGTGCTTGGTTTTCAGAGTTCAGTCTTCTGTCATCTAACTAACAATTATAACTTCAATAACAGACAAGGTTACTTCAAAAGTTGGATGTTTCACTGCAAAGTGTGAATTTGTATGAATTAAATGCTAATTTGCATTCTAATTTTCCCGTTTACTTTCCCTTAATTAGCTGCATTTTCAGGGCCTATTATTTCAAAGTTATTGAGAAAAAACCCCAGCTTTCTACTTTTCATGTGTGTCCATCCAAGGCAGGCTACCACTCTTGGAATCATAGAATTCATCTTATCACATGATTAATTCCTTCTGTTTTAAAGGATCTGGGAAAACAACACTTCTGGATGCAATATCAGGAAGACTGGGACACAAGGACAACTTCTGTGGTGAAGTGTATGTGAATGGACGTCAGCTGAAGAGGGAACAGTTCAGAGATTGCTTCTCTTACGTGCCGCAGGTTAGTTTCTATATTTATTTTTTGTGCTTCCTTTTGTGTAAAAAATGTTGCCAGTGTAATGGAGTAGAGCAATGTGAATGTTATTTTACTCGTAAACTTGGGACAAATCGGTTAGTAAGCTGTATGAATGAATTAAACTTGCATGAACAGGGACAAAGTTTTAATTATTACAGGACTAACTACTTCTTCTTCTTCACTTTTTTTTCAGAGTGACACTTTGTTGAGCTTTCTCACCATACAGGAGTCTTTGACTTACACAGCTTTACTAACTCTTAAGAAATGCTCCAACAACTCCATCAAAAAGAAGGTCTGTATTTTAGTCTTCCAGCAGAAAAGCAGACAGGATGTCATGTAATGTTTTCACCAGCAGCACTTTTCATCCATGGCTGTTTTTTATGTTTATGTGGTTTTGCAAGTGGGGAGAGATCCTCCTGCTGAGGAGTAGGACACAGGCTCTCTGGTGGTGCCACCTCTTCCAGGGGTTTGTGCTGGTGCCCCAGGGCAGCGCCATTATTCGGGGACAAAACCCTCCCACCTGAAGCTGAAGCAGTTACTGCTGCACAAGATGCTGCTCTTGGTACTGAGGTCGGTTCCCCTTACTCAGAGGGGAAACCCAGTTCTCTGGGGTATTTAGGGCCATGTGTGCATGGACAGCAGAACTGATTTTGACACTACTCTGTCTCCTGTAGTACATCTCTCACTAACCACAACAGCTCAAAAAGGCACTGGTCTAATAAGCCCCCTGCAAGCTACTTTCTTGATAAAATAGGTGTGTTTCACATTTATTTAAAGGGCTCTTTTTGAATTCTATTGGAAGTAAAATTGGATATTACTGACCAGAGGATCTCGCTTTCTGTCTTCACCCATCTTCCAGTCAGTACTTTGTAGTTTCCCAGAATTGATGTGCCTTCCTGTTCCCCAATTTTGGAATCCAGAGCAGCACATTATGCTTCATACCTTAACTTCTAGTCCCACCTCTGTATTCTTCATCTCTAAATGTCAAGTGAAGCTAAGATTTACTCATTTCAGGATAGATGAAATAAAATTTTTAAAAATAACATACTAAAAAATAATCAAATAGAAATTAGACCAGATACCTTCCAACTAGAATGGATGCTAGCAGGATATTGGTAAAGCAATAATGTAAAATTACGTCCTTTTTTTTCCCGTTTTTTACCATTGCACACAGGTTGGGATGGACTGTGTTTAGTCTTTAGTGATTGTAATTATTTTTCAGGTAGATGCAGTTATGGCTGAGCTAAGTCTCAGCCACATTGCTGACAAAATAATTGGAAGCCGTAATGTCGTAGGAATTTCTGGGGGTGAGAGGCGTCGAGTATCAGTTGCAGCCCAGCTTTTACAAGATCCCAGTAAGTACCACTGCATGGATTTTCAAAATAAAACAAGGCTGTGTCGCTTTGTGCTCCCTAACCCACTTTAAAGTACAAAAGCATTTGCATTCTGTAATTCAGCAGAAGCCAGTCTGGCGATGACGGAAAAGAGTAAGCAGTAACTGAGGTCTGCCATTGATCTGTTAGTTGGTCTTGGAAAGCAGACAATTTAAAAATTTTGGGGACGGAACATAGGTTTAGACTTGGATTTATCGATTTGAAGCCTTTCTGGGTTCACTCTTCCCAAATGTTGGTTGTGGCCCATTAATTTATCATTTTTGAGTACCAAGCACTGAGCCTTCTGGTGGAGTAGCTGCCATTGAGCTATGTAAGTGTGAGTGCCGTGTATGTTCCAGAACCAAAAAAATTCCCATGAAAGGAAACCAAAGCTGAATAACAATAGAAGGGTTATCCATGGGAAAAATTTTGTCAGTTTTGAGAGAGTTTCTTGAAGGTGGCAGAATCTCATGGAGTGAATGTACAGCACATATTTATTGGGTGCTGGAGTCCTTGTGGCCATGTGGATGTGCTACAGATGCATATTAGGCAGGAAGGAGCTTAAATAGCACAGTGAGGTGCGTCACTGCTACTGGTGACTCCTGGGGTGTGGTTACTGCTCATGATGTCACTAAACTCTGTTGTAAACACCATAGTAAATATGTAGATAAAGCTATAGTGAAAACCCTCCTCCCCTTGCAACCTGATAAGAGTTGGACTGCCCTCTTCTGGGCTATGTCACATCTATATAAAAATAATGGATTTGATTATAAGTTTCCATGTGCAATAAAATAATGAAGAAAATGCAGTAACTACTTCTGCTTCAATCTATGGAATTGCATATGCTGCATTTTAACAATTCTTGGTTTGTTCATGACAAATTCTGTGTGTATATATATATTAAATTTAATTCAGAATATATAACTTCTAGCTAATTATGTCACTTACATTTACAATTATGTACATGCAGAAATTTATCGTTACTGTTCTTAGAAGCAGATGTCTGCATCAAATCTATTTTGGTAATTTTCAGATTTCACCTGAATTTAGAAAAAGAAGTATTATGCTGTGCAGTATTTTTTAATGTCCTTATTCCTAGTCATTAAAACTGAACCACTGAAACTAACTAAAACTGAAAGATCACGTCATGGCAGTGTCTGTGCATGCTTTGCTTTACGTGTAGAACTTCACCTGTAAAGTCATTTCTATATTATTTGCCAAATTCGCTTTAAAGGCAGAGGCTGTGCCATTTGCTCCTCATTTTCCTGAATTTTAAAGCTATTCCTTGTCATTTGACAGAGGTCATGCTACTTGATGAACCAACGACAGGGCTGGATTGCCTGACTGCAAACCAGCTTGTCTTGCTTCTCTCAGAGCTTGCACACAGGGACAGGATTGTGATTCTTACAATTCACCAGCCTCGCTCAGAACTTTTCAAGGTAGATGATACCTACTCGATACTGGCTTTTCTACCAGACCTTTTAGTACCTAGGTTCTTTTCAGTATGGAAGTACAAGATCCAGTGTAGCTGCCTCTTTTCCTTCCCTTTGCGTAATTAGAGGCTGCTCTTGAACTTTGCAGCTCTGGCCTTGTGCTGGTCACAGGACACTTCGGGACACACACTGCCCTGTGAAAATAAATAGTATGGACTCTGACTGTGTGCCTAACCCTTGTGTTATGCAACTACCCAAAACAAAACCACTGGGAAAAGCCATGGCAAGGCATGTGGGTACACCTTGGTCATGTGGTGGGGCAGTCCTGCCTTACAGGGTTTGTGCTGTGGAGAGCATTTCTCCCTTCCCATTACTGTCTCTCACTTTGCTCTTCTGACACATCCACCACCTGCCACAGGAATGCAAAACTCCTCTTCCCTGGCTGACTGAATGGAGTGCAAATGGTTGTGGAGCTAGAGGGGAGCAACAGTGCTTTTCTGGACTGAAAGCAGCCCTGGTGTCTTGAGAACATGGATTGATCATAGCTGGTGGGAACCTTGCCCTGGCAAACGTTCACCTGAAGATGAAGAGCAGTGCTGTTAAAGTCCTTAAGCACTTCAGGATAATCTTGCCAATAATTTGGGGGTTTTGCAGGCTGGGGCTATTAAGCACTGAAGGAGGTCAGTCAGTAAGTGAAGCTGCATTAAAGTGAAGTCAGAAAGCCACATTTCTTTTGTGGATTACCTCTGTATGCTGCTGTCATTGACAGTTTTGAGAACCACTAGAGCTTAAAGATGTGTCATTTTGCATAACCACCGATGAGAGGAGCAGAAGAAAGGACAAACTTCCTTTGAAAGAAACATAGTAAGGGAGTTTGAAATGTGTCAAAACTATTTTTCCCATCAAAGCATTTCTATTACCAAGACAGTAGCTGTACTCAGGAATTAATGCACTTCTGATCTGATCTCTGTGGTGACCGGTGACAGGACCCGAGGGAATGGCCTGAAGTGTGACAGGGGAGTTTTAGGCTGGATATTAGGAAAAGGTTTTTCACACAGAGGGTGGCTGGGAACAGGCTTCCCAGGGAAGTGGCCACAACACCAAGTCTGACAGTTCAAGAAGCTTTTGGACAATGTTCTCAGGCACATGGTGTGACTCTTGGGGTGCCTTATGCGGGGCCAGGAGTTGGACTCAATGATCCTGATGGATTCCTTCCAGGTCAGCATGTTCTGTGATTCTTAGTACATATTGATAATATATTAATTTTCCCCCAACAGTTATTTGATAAAATAGCCATCATGAGCTTTGGAGAGATGGTTTTCTGTGGGAACCCTATGGAAATGATCACATTTTTTAGTGACTGTGGCTATTCTTGTCCTGAACAATCAAATCCTTTTGACTTCTATGGTAAGTTTGTCTAAGTTGATTTGGTAAAACAATTTGTTTTCTTCCCCAAGTTAAAGTTTTTCCAGAGATAGAAATGTGTTTGAATTCTGCTCCAACTTTTCAATTATTTTCAGCTCAGTGAGAGGGCTGGCCCCATGTCACTCCAAATGACTCCATAAAATAGCCATATTTGCAGTAAACTGCCAGTAAAAAAAAAGAATCTCAACTTCAGGAAACCTGTGGATTCCTGATGGCATTTCCATATGGCTGTGCACTGGATGTTGGAAAATTAATTTGATTCCAATGTTTTGGAAAATCCCATGCTCTTATTGACACTGTGATGCCAAGCAGCTGAAAAGAGTTGTTTCCTGGAGGGAAGGATGCAGAATAAATATGGGATGACTTGAGGCATCAGTTTCCAGGAATTCTGAGTTTGAGGTTTCTGGAAGTTTGGGGAGTTGCTAATACCAGGGTGGACTACTGGAACAGAATGGATGCTTCAGGACATGATGATAGCCAGCTGTTGGCATAAGCTGGAGGGTACTGTTTTACCAATTCACGATGAAAAAAAAGGGTCAGCAAGAGACTTTGTAAATGAGGCTTGGTTTTGCTGCAGGACATCTGTGTCCCTGATCCATACAGGCACAGGTTTGAAGAGAATGTGGATGTGTTTGTATGTGTGCGTACATGTGTACAGATACGCATACATGTATATAACTATTTAAATCCAACATGTAGGTTAATTTCTGGCAATACTAGCTGAGCACTAACCAGGGAATTTGACCAATCCAAAAAGCTGCATTCAGAGCAGGCAGTGTTTTCCTATTGTCTAGATGGCATTCTAAATTCAGGGAGAAGAGAGGATGGTTGTTGACATGAAGCTGGAATGGGATAAAGCTGAAAATACTAGTATGACAGTGAGGATAATTTTGTCTTCATGAATTTGAATAGTCTTGAAAAGCATAGATGATTTGAGATTTAGACCCACTTTTAAAAAAACTTGGTAAAGAGAGTACTGCATTCTTCAAATGTCAACCTTTGAATGTGACAAGAAAGGGAAAAAATACAGTTTAGAGCAAAGAATCATCAGAATATTTAGTCTTTTGAAAATTGGTGGTTTATATTTTTTTGTGTGATTTGATGTGAATGAAGGGACAGATTCTGATATCATTTACACCAGCAGCAGAGGAAAATAGATCCTATGTATTGAGCGTGGATTATATTGTTGAAATGTCACATGTTTATGAAAAGTACTAATGCATGGTAGGCGTTAGCTACTTGGTCTAGTTAGTAGTCAGTGTTATTCTTTAAAGAGCACCCAGTTGCCATTTATTTCCTGTGTGACTTCCAGCAAGTGCACTGGCCAAGTTTTAAAAAGTGTTTCTGAATTTCAGATGTTCATATTTGTAAAAACGAAGGCTTCATTTTGGCTATGTTTACCCTTAATTATGCTGAATTCCAGCTTTTAGAACACCAGCAAACTATTAATAAGCCTAATTCAGGTTTTGAGGACAAATTGGGAATCTTGGACAAGGCCTCCTTTTCTTTTGGTGAATGCATATTTTGAAGTTGAACAGAACATTGCAAAACTGAAATCTAAGGATGAGAGGAACCTTAGGAATAAATAACTGATGAAGACATCTTACCAGATGTAGAAAAGTAATATGAAATTGGGTAAGAACAAATATTCTTGAGAACAACAATCCAGTTTTCAAAACCTTGGCTGATTCATTGCTGTTAGAGAAAAGGGAAATTTCTAAGGTATTTTAGCACTATTACTGAATCTGTATGAGTTGTAATAATAGAGCACACAAGTTTCCTATCTGCCAACAAAAGAATTGTTGCTTCCAAGAATATGTTTAGGTGGACGTGTTCGAAAGGCACATTAACTCTGTGAAGTATTTACATTTCCTAAGTTCCATGGCAGTCAGTAATGTTACCTTCAGCTTGGGCTGAGCCTGCTAGGGAAATCTGGCCAGCTGAACATTCTCTGACTACACATTAAAAGAGAAGTACATCTGTGAAGGAGGTAGGTGGAACCCCGTGCAACAATGCATTAGCAGGTCAAGTAGAGAAGAGCAGTGTCTCTGCAGTGTGAGTTCACACTAACCAAAAAATAAAGCTCCATAGTTATGGAGGAGTGGGCAGAGGACAAGGGGGAGCCAGGGAGCCATGTCTGAGCATTTGCCTGAAGACCTGAGAAATACATGACCAGATAAGTCATCTCTTCATCTTCATAAACATTCATCCTCTGGTGCTTTGTGTTGCTCTTGACAGCTGTGTGCTGTGCAAGGAGAATGCTAAAGGTCTGACCACCACAGTGCTCAGGCCTCATATTTCCAGATCAAGGACATGTACTGCAGGGTTTATAGAGGTCACAAAACACAGATTTCTTGTGGCTGCACAGTTACTCATTCGTGCTGCATCTAACAGAAGGGAGGAATAAAAGAAACCTTAAATACTTTCAATAGACCTTATAATCTTTTCACATTTTAGAATGGAGACAAGAAGTTAGTTTCAAGGGGAGAAAATATATGAAGGGAAAATGATGTGTACGTAGAGTAAAAATGTCATCATTTTACAGTGGATCTGACATCTGTGGACACCCGAAGCAAGGAACGCGAACTTGAAACCTACAGTAGGGTTCAGGAATTTGTATCAGCCTACAGAAACTCGGGGATCTTTAGCAAAGTACTGGCAGCCATTGAAAAAACAAAGCGTATGAAGGACCTGCCACCAATACCATTCAAAAACAAAGATTTACCCAGTGGCTTTTACCAAATATTGATTCTTTTACGGTAAGACTTTTTTCCCCCCTTTTTTGAAAGCAATTATTTTTTCTTCTCCACTAGTCTTTCAGGTTTCCCCTCCATGTATAGATGCACTTCCTTGGTTGTTTTGATCTCCCACTGTATTTGTCCCTGCCTTTTTTAATATATTAGGTCTTTGTGGACACTCTGTGTCTAAGATTTGTTCCAAGATAAATAACCTACCAACACGTGGTCAGTTGTAGCTAACAAGTCTTTCGTCACTGTTTTGTTTCATTATCAGGAGAACAACAAGAAACTTCTTCAGAGATAAGATAGGTGTCGTCATGCGTCTCCTCCAGAACCTGTTATTTGGCTTGTTTGTAGTCTTTTTCCTTCTTAGACTAAGGAATGACGTGGCCCAAGGAGCCGTGCAGGACCGCGTGGGGCTTATCTACCAGTGCGTGAGTGCCTCCCCCTACACAGGGATGCTCAATGCCGTGGCTCTGTGTGAGTTTCTGTCCTAGCTTATGTGCAGCAGCAGGTGTTGCTGCCACTCTGTCTTAAATAGGAAAAAGTGGTTTTTTGAAGATAGTAATTTAAAGGATCTTCACTGTTCTAGGTGATGTCAGAGTTGATACAGAAGCACAAAATTCAATAGAATTCAAAGGAATGTGCCCTGATCCCTGCCTTCCTTTTTTACAGCTGGCCTGTCTATGAAGGCTTTATTCTAAACTGTCCAAAAGATTTGCCTGTGTGTGTCATTTTATAAACAAGACAAAGTCTAGGTCTAGTTAACATCCTGAGTGAGCTCAAAACCAAACTATGGAAAGGATGGAAATACAAAACAGCTTTGACAGCAATTAAGCATAATTGGATTTATGAGTATTATGTGATGATTTTTTTTAAGGTTTTTTCTCTTACAGGTGCCATACTGAAAGCAACAGTAGTTTCTGTTTACAGCCCTAAAAACTATTTTGCTCATATAGGGAACATACACTGCTGTCATCAGCTTGAAATCAGAGCACCTCAATAAATTAGCCAGTGACAGAGGTTTTCTCATGTCTTTAATTCATATATGCAAAAAGAGAAGGCTGTCCTGCCTGCTGCTGAGTTAGGCCTCTTTCATTAAGCTTACCAGTGTTTGCAATCTGCAGGGAGCATGTTTTGCATTTATAGTGGGGGGAAAAGCAATCAGAGTAGTTTAGGCAGAACGTTTTTGATATATTCTCGAAGTTGTCTCTGTGCTTCAGGTCATTTCTGCTAGCAACAAGTCTTGATCTCTCTAATGGTAATTTAATTTATTTCTTACATATTTACTTCAGTCCCACCTCTACGTGCTATCAGTGACCAAGAAAGTAAAGATGGCTTGTATAAGAAATGGCAAATGCTTGTAGCCTATATAGTACATTTCCTGCCCTTCAGTGTCATCAGCGTGGCCATTTTCAGCACCTTTATGTACTGGTAAGCATTTGGACCATCTGTTGGATTGTCGTTTCCATTTTGTTACCAGTGTCAATTGCCATGTCAGCAAAAGGCCTCCTGGCATGGCTTCCTGCTGTTGTCTCTCAGAATGATTACACAGAAAGCGTAAGGGAAGATGACACAAATTTAGCCCTTCTCTTTCAGGCCGAGCTGAAAACACTTTAAGTAAGTTACCAGTTCTCTAGGTACCTTGGAATGCTTTAATGGACCTGGGGCAGTTATTATTTTTATGTCACACTGAAAGCAGGAAGTTGCATTTAACATTGCATTTGGAAAGATAGGAAATAAATAAAAATCAGAAGTGAGAAAGTCACCTGTAGGTATGTGACAGTAACAAAACTTTTATTTCCTAGGGCACTGTGGTTTAGCTACAGCATATGGAAGTGGTGAAATCTGGATCCCTCTCTTACACCCTCCAGAGAAAGGCACAAATTTCTGTCTTTTGATCTTTTTCTTTCCTAATTATGAGAGATGTCTAGTGCACCAATAGTTTTCCTGGGACAGTTGCAATCAGTTGGTAGTCTGTAGTAAAATGTGTACAAGTGATGAGCAGGCTTGGTTTGTGTCCTGGTTGCATGTTCCCTGGTGAGCTGTTCAAAAATGGTAAGTGGATAGACCCTTGTGAAAGAGCTAAGGTGCAGGAGCCATTCTTCTGTAGCTGTGCATGTTAGTGCTCTTACTTTCCACTAAGATGAATGGAAAATGGATAAAGTAGAGCTACACAAATTTCTTGGGCTACTGTATTGGAATTTCTGCACAGGGAATTTTGTAATAGCATTTTTCTGCCATCTGGAAAAACTCAGGAAAAAAAAGATGACTATTCTCTTCTTCCTTCTGGTCTATAGTAGGGCAGTGCTCAGCATGTACTTAATTCTTTCCATTTGGAATCTCAATAACTTTCAGCCCCTAAATGAAAAGAGATGATCCTTGAGAGGAAGATTTCTGCTCTTCCAGGTGTGAGGACTTGAATGCATGGCAGGTTTTTTTGTAGTTTGGTGTTGATATGGAAAGTAGCCACCTTTGCCCCCTTAGCTACCTGGGCTTTTATTTTTGCAAGCTGTCAGTGCTGCCTGCTTGAGGCAGGGCTCCCTGAGAAGTCTCTTTTTCTCAGACAGACAGAAATTTCTCTTCCTCCCACAAATTGCTGTGCTCACCTTCTGTTTATGACTGCTGCCAAGAAAACAGCCATTTGGAAAGCAGCTTTCCAGGCTCAATGACACACTCACTCCTTAACAAACACGTAATCCGTATGGGCAGAGACTTTGCCCCTACGCTTTAGTTGGCTCAAACGCAATCAACAATAAATAGTGTGGCTTCAGTTAATGGATAATATTTACAGATATTATCTTTTCGATATTGTGGTTGTTTGGAAGCCATTGGTGATGTGTCAAAGTGATTTCACAATGATCTTAGACCTCTTAGGGCAAATAGTTTCTGGATGAAATTTTGACAGTTGTACCTATGCAGGACTGAACTTTCCTGGATGGACTAACTTTTTGAGAGGCTTTGACAGCCCCTGGCATGTGTTCTTATAAGCCATTGCTCACAGAGTTTGTGTTTGTAGGGTCAGACATTTGGGTCAGGCAGACCCAAACTCTTACCTGATCAGACATAAGGCAGGTCTGGCAAGATCAAAGAGATCCTCTTCTGCAATCAAGTAAATGTCCTGTCTATGCAGAATTTCCTAGCCAAAGATATCTCTGGGAAATGTTCTGACAGTTCACATCATGCTTTTATTTTATTGCTGTAATATTCTCACTTCGGGCCGTTTTCTTCTTCTTTCCTTAGGCTTTCTTCTGTTCTATTCCTACCCCAGATTTACTAGTCTGTGTCTCCATACCTCTGTGTAAAGTATTAGAGCGGCTCAGAGAAGGTGACAGGTTTCTGCTAGGACTTTAGAAACCAAAGAAAACTTTGGTTTCTTCTGCACCAATCTGTACTTAAACATTGTTAAATACCTTCTAGGTCGCTGATTGTTTAGTTCTGGAAGAGTCAATGTTCATCCATTTATAAATTATTCTGGTGTTACAAAAAACACTACAGGAAAGCTTGTGAGAAAATATGGTCTTATATTTTAAGACCATATTTTAACATGGTGGATTAAAAAAATGACATAGGGTCTTGCACTGAGCAACAAAAAAAGAAAATTAAATGTCAAATTGCTGCTTGTTAGCTAAGCAAAGCATGCAGTCTGCACCTAGTGTGAGGCAATTTTGGTATGAGGTATTTTGGAAAAAGAGTAATGTGTCACGATGTAATAAAAGGTTTTGTCATCTGTCACATACACTCTAAGGCTGAATTTAGTTTGTCAAGCAATTGCTGGCTTTTCTTAAGTTTTTAATCTTTAGCACAGATTGAGAGGACTCTTTCCCCTGGGTTAGCTAAGGGAAAACTGGAAACAGCATGTTGCATTAAAGAATGCAGGAGTATGGAGGACATTGCACTGGTATGAATTACATGGGTGGTGAATTCAATTAGCTTTTCATTTAATTGAGTATATCCATACTTACGTTTGCTTGCACAGTATCAGAAGTGCAAAATCCCACCTGTTAATTACCCGCATAAAGATGTTCTTTAAATATGTGACTTACATGAATAACTCCCACTGCAAAGACTCTACAAGAAGCAGCATGTTAGTTTAAGGAATTGAAAAGCCAAGGTGATTGTCTTGAAACAACCTGGGTTTCTGCAACAATTACATCTTTGCATAACTCTCTTCAGTCTAGATGGAGACATCATACATCATACATCTGCACTTACATCACGATAGTAAGTAGATGTCCTTTGTGTTAAGATTCCAAACAAAATTCTAAGGATTAAGGCATAAACCCTTCACTGAATGAGCTGTAACTGCAAAAAAGCCAAATAGAAACAAAAGTAAAAGCTACTTTCCAAGTTTAATACTCAAACATTTTTTTTTTTAATGTTCTTTTGCTCATCTTTGTACAGGACTACAGGGTTGTATCCTGATGCTTCCAGATTTGGAATTTTCTTTGCTGTTGTCCTAGCATCTCACATGATTGGTGAACTACTAACACTTGTTGTACTTGGCATGGTTCAAGACCCAAATATAATCCAAAGTGGCGTGGTGCTACTGAATTCAGCTGGTGTGATAGTGGGAACAGGACTTGTAAGGTAGGAAAAAATCTTACTTTGTTACAGTGTTTTTGTTAAAATGATCCAGCTGTGGAAGAGTTTCTGGAACAGCTGGTATTGCAGAAGTCCAGTTAAGCACAGGCAGCAGTGGAAAGCAAGTGCAGCTGTGCTCCTTCAGAGGCAGAACTAATCTTGTTGGGCCTTGTACTAAACACACAAACCCGACACTTAATATCTTTAGATATCAACAAAGATATTGAAGATTTCCCCCAGTTTTTGCAAATACTGAAGATAAAACTGAACAATCAATATCTATCATCTCATCTGAATTCTTTTACTGAGGCTGACGTTATGGTGTGAAATGCTGTCCTTGTTAAAGGAGCCTACCAAAAACCCCTGTTCCTACAGGTTTTAGTAACTGCTGGAACTTACCAGACATTGAACAGTGGTAATGCTGGTTTAAAAAAGCAGTTGCTCTCAACTATCTTGTCAGTATTATTATCCAGTTTACCCAGCAAACTTTTCAGTCACTTTTTCTACCCATGCAGACTGAACTATATAAAAATTAAAAAGTAGTGTAGTAAATACGCAGGAAAATTGTGATCCGCTTGTTCTATTACTATGCAAATAAATGGTTTTGCATTTTAATTGCATGAAGTTTGAACAGTTTTCCCCTTGTATTTGTCAATCCTGAAATTACTGGGTTTTTTGAGGAACATACCAGAATAAATGTGTAATTGTTAAAAGCAGTTTTCTTAAGATGTTGAGCAAGTAGGATATGCTTACCTGAGACCCTCCTGATGAAAATGAAGTAAGCCTAACAATAGATGGTGTTGTCCCCAAGAAAACCATATGAATCTTCACAGAGTTGATGATGCTTTGTCTCTTTAAAGGAGATCTCAGCTCATACTTATGAAGTAAAGCTAGGTTAATGTCTAATTATTTGGTCCCTGCCTAATTTCAGGAAGATGTGTGTTTATAGTGACAAGACATTTATTCCTGCTACCATAGTCTAATGCCTTAATGATAACTTAAAAGCATTAGAGTGGTTTCTAACCTTATTTTACAGCAGAGACATTGCTAATTAATATTATGAATCTTTTTGATTAATCTTCATAAGCAATGAAGGACATTAAAAATAGCATTGAGACTTGGGTTGCTGGGGTTTTTTCCTGTTGAACTTTTTTGTTGTTGTTTAATTGTAAGTCTTGAAATATTTTAGATGCTGAAATTGCCCAGTCTTGTTGAATGTTTCTTCTCATTATTTTTACTTCATTTTTGCTTTGTTATTATTGCTGCAATGAATTGCTGTTCAGTCTTATCTGGTTTTGAAGATGGAGTGTGGGGTGGTGGTTTCTTACTTTGGAAGCAACACATTTTGGCACGTAATGTTTATATTGGGTCTTGTCATTTTCAGTTTATCACTGCCATGTGAACAGCAAACAACCATAGAATTCTTTGTGACTGTCCATAAACAAGTCAGGGCTGAATGTTATGACACTGTACCAAAGTCAGGGACAGCCTTCACAGTTGTCTCATCACTTAGCCCTAAAAATGGACTTTATGTTTGAAAACCCTGTAGGTAGAGACAAGAATTGTTTCTCTTACAGGTTAGAAACAATGAGAGCTTGTTTTAATTTGGGGGCTCTTAGTATGTAGCAAAAGCCAGCTTAACTTCTCTGTTTCTTGAAGGACCCTTGAAGAAATGCCAACACCTTTTAAACTACTCAGTTTTCTAACCTTTCAAAAATACAGCAGTGAACTCCTTGTAGTCAATGAATTTTATGGCTTAAACTTCACATGTGGTAAGTGTTCTAAAAAAAAGTCCATTATAAATAATTTTAATGAGGTGTTGATGCTTATTTTCCTTCTACGTACATGTATCGTGATAAAATAAAGATAACTTTTGAGTTGCTAAAATGAACTACTAATTAGTAAAGACTATAATGCCACATCAGCAAGCTAGAGCAGAATTTGATTCTTTTGTTTCAACCATTTCTCATTCTTCCAGTTCATCTTTCTCTTTTTCACCTGTTCTCTTATCCCCTCTTTGGAGGCATTTTGGAAGCTAAATTTATAACAGGCTGGACATTTTTTGGAGCAATGTTACACAAATTGCACAATCTAAGATCATACATCAATGCAGGGAGTATTGAGAGGTAGCAAACAGCTGACCAGATAACTCCTCTAATAGTAGAGAGGCTTCAGTTCAAATGTAGCTCTGTGGTATGTATTGAGCAGCTTGGGTCTGTCAGGCTGTGCTTTGCTGGTTGTGAGCAAGATAACCAGCAAAACAAGAGAATCAATCAGGTTGGCAGGGTTAGTAGCTAATATGCGTTAGTGGGGTAAAATTTACAGCTTTGAACCTACCCTCAGATATTTAGGGCTTTGTAGCCAGGTATCTGTGCTCCTCTCCAAGGCTACATATTTTTTACCCATTAGTCTCTCCTGTACCTCTATTACAAGATCATCAACTGTTAGAAAACGAATCCACGAATTTATTAGTACCAATAAACACCTCATTTTTAATGTGCCCTTCAGACGGTCACCATTTCTTGCATTTTGGAACCCTCAACACATATGAACAGTCTAAGTCTACCACGTGGGGCACCTTGCTTCTTGAGGCCCTCCAGATAACGTGTCTGAAAAGCCACAAATCTTTGTTTGGCGTGAACAAAAGAGAGAGCTCCTAGTGGCCCTTTGTTCTTCCCTTCAAAATGTATGTCATGGATTGACTGCAGAAACATAAGGCTTGTCTGGTTTTATTCCAAAGTGATGAGAAATACTGCTGTGGGTATGGTTCTTCATGGAAATGATGTCAGGGAAAGGTGAGGTGTGTTCAATGCATGAGCTAGAGACTGGAGTCTGAATTTTAACTTTACTGATTTACCCACTAAATAAATTGTTTGTTTCTCTTGACAGGTGGAGCCAACAGTTCCACTGCAAATAACGCTGTGTGTGTTTTCTCCCAAGGCATCCAGTTCATTGAAAAAAACTATCCTGGGGCATTGTCCCGGTTCACAATCGATTTCCTCGTACTCTATGCTTTTATACCAGTACTTGCCATTATTGCAATTCTAAGCTTCAAATTAAGAGAGAGGATTATTGACAGACAATGAAAAAGTAGCAATTCCAACAATGTCTAATACTACACTTGTAAGTTTATTATAGTCGAAGGCTTATATTGTTGGATTTTAGATAGAATTTAAGTGATGGCATATAAACACATTCATCTTCTCATGTTTGTTTTCATCTTGAAAACCAATGTTCTCCTAAGAGTGTGAATGAGTCCTGATATTGATATTCCCCACCCCTCTCCTCTGGCTGGTCGCCAGATCAGCTGTAATCAACAGTATTTCATGTTTTAAAGGGCTTTCTGAATCTAATTTAGTCAGCTGTTGCTGACAATTTTTAACAACGTAGCAATGGTGCTCTAATTTTTTTCCCCAATATTTTGCTTTTTAACCACTACTAATAAGCAGAGGGGTACAACTGTTAGTAAATCTAATTTCTAGAATTGTATTTTCAGTCTTATGCCTTGTTTTGATACCATTTTAGGAATTTGTAGAAATGAAACAAACCAAATATGTGTAAAGACAGAATCAAGACATCACTTTAATCTTATACACACTATACAACTGATGAGTACAAGATCTTGAAGCAGTATCAAAGTTACCCAGCTTGCTTTTGCCTTGTAAATGATGCTAAATCAGTGAAGACAGTGAAGTTACTTATATCAATTCCTTCTTTTCATTGTCAAGTTCTAATCTCGTTTTGGAAGCAGTTTATGAATTACAAGGGGAAAAAAATGTTTGTTTAATAATGTTTTGGTTTTATTTAATAAAATGTCAATTTAACTAGGGAAAATGTATAAAAGTTGTTTGTCAGAAGCAGTGCCATTTTCATCTTTGGAAATTATCCTCATGGGCCTCTCAAATAACAGACATAGAATTCCTAAATTTTGTATCTTATTTTCATGTTCAGTAAAGAAATTAGTTTTTGCAGAGAGATAGATTTCTCCAAGGGGGTAAGTATATTTTTATCTTAAAATTCTGTAATTATGTAACTAGTTTTATATGATAGTTTTGAGATGAGGCACTTCATAACAACGAATTTTACATCCAATCCTCAAGGTAATACAGTATTTCCACTTAAGTGTGAGGCCAAGAATTTTTCTAATATCTTTATGTAAAATACTCTGAGATACAAATGTATCAGAAAAACATCTGGTGAACAAATATGTTAAAAATAACAAATAGCTTTAAATAGCTGGAAAGATACCACATTAGTTTGTCTCTCCCAGTTTTATGTGCATGTAAGGTTGATCTGGTTTGCCAAGTGACTGTTCAGACATTCACTCTCTGACAAGTCTGAGCTCTCAGGAGACACCTCTGGCTTTAATCTGGATTGTCTTGTGTGTTGTCAGAACACTCAGTGCACCTCACACTCGTGAAGTGTGCATGGACAAAAACCCATACCTAGTTTAGGCTAGGATTTCACAAGCTTAGGCTGAATGGGAATCATTAATACTTCCAGCACTAACCAAGTATCTGCCAAATTAATTAGACTGACTTCCTAGCATTTGAATATATGACAGAAACATCTATCTTCTAAACTCGGTGTGACATTATACATCACAAGAAATAACTCCTGTATCAAACTGTATGATTCTGAGACAGAGAGAAAGCACATTCTGAATTCAGGTCAAAGATGGTTTTAACATTGCTTTGTTCTGCCAGTTTTAGTTTTATTTATTTATTCAAATATATCAAACAATTATGCAAGTATTTCTTACGCTTTGGTTTTGAACTGCAGAAAGATGCCTAGCACACTACACAGTTTCATATTTTGGGTGTGAAAACTTGTTTATATTTAAGTATATGCTTAGGGTAGAAGTATTTAAAAATAAACCAAACAATGTGTTTTAACTTAGAAAATAGGTAGAACTGACTAATGCCAGTCTTCATATACAAACCCACCTCAGAGCAATCTAGAGTTCCGTTCTCCTTGCTTCTTAAAACTCTTTGCCAGTGCCAAGATATTGCCAATGCAAGTCCAAATTTGGACTGAGTGAATAAACAGCTCCTTTTATGAAAAGTAACAATAGGGACGCTGAATAAATATTAACTTTGTAGTTTGATATTATGTATTTTTAACTGCATCAGATGAAATTGCTAATGTAATGTAAAAATGATAAAAATGATTTTGCAAATTGTGTTAAACTGAAGACAGAGCAGTTCATGAATCGGAATCAAAATCCATTTCTTTCCAGGATTTAGAGGCATTTCTTTTGTATTGTTCAAGTTCCTAAAAAAGAAACATAAATACATATTAAACTAATCTTCTCATTACTAGAAGTTACAAGAAACTTCAGATATTCATTTGGCGAATGTGTGTATGTACACTTTCCACTGTAGAAAAAATGTACCGTATTTTTATATTTAACAAAATTGTCCTAAAAGTGCTATGAATTTTGCCACTTTGCTCTCATGTAGGGAGCTACATTTTGCTGTACTTTAGATCAGCAGAGTGCTAGCAAGGTAGACAAATGAGCTCATCTCGGTCAAATGTGCTACTGGGAACACTGAAGCCTATAATAGAAGGTTCTAGCACCATTATCAAACAACAGTTTCCTCTGCTGAATTTCATGTAGTGGTGTGTACTGTCAGGAGTGATTCCTGAAGATCTTTTCAGCAAAAAATATTAATTTAGGAAACATTACAATTGCTTTTCATTTATTTCAGAGTAAAACTTCCAGCAAATTTACAGGAAGATGATGCTCTAATGAAGTTCTGTTAGACCAACCATGTACTGCTTGCAAGACAAAAAAACCTCACCATATTTACTTAGACCAGGAAAGAGGTGGACATAAACCAGTGCTTAGTATAAATGTAGCAAAGACCTTCAAAGGTGGACAGGTGTTTTACAATTGTTATTTTGATTTTTATAGAATGGACTTCAAAGAGTAAGGGAGGTTTTGCTGCAGGCATGCAAGTACCAGGACTGACAAAAATAACAAAATCCACAGCTGGTGAATTTAACAGAAGTAGTAACTATCAATCCAGAGCACAGAGGGAAGAAGAAGAAGAAAATAAAGGGTAGAATAACAAAGCAATCATTATTTTAAGACTGTATGGAAATAATAAATGGAATTTTCTCTCAGGAAGTCACTTCAGCAGCTCTGTCAGAGGTGTGAAGTTTTCAGAAAGCACCCCAGCTGTACGAGCAGTGGGAATATTTTTAGTTAGTGCACATCCTTCCTGATGCTTGTAGGAGTCTACTGTTAGAGTTAAGTAACTCCATAGGTGACTGACACAGAACATATTGTGTCTAGGCTAAATCCAGTAAGGTGCATTATTAGCTACAACTCCAGTACTACGGAACTGTTCTATCTCTAAGCTGGTCTTTCTTCAGTATTTTCACTCCCTCATTATTAATATAAAGTAATTATGATCTTGGAACATACTGAACTGTTGGAAACTTGCCAACAGTTAGGAATAGAAAGAATACTGTGGTATTTTAAGAGGCACATGTAACCTACTTTATGCTAAGTAATTTCATTTAAAAACTTTCTCAAAGGCTTCGGGAAGGGGTAAAATTAAATAGCCAGGATTTACATACAATGACAATACTGTCTGGGGTCATGTCTATAGGTGTTGGCTAAATAATTAGCCTTGCAGATTTATCACCTGACTAAACTCTTTCAAGAAAGAGGCAGATAATTTAGCAGAATTAATTCTGCTGTAAGTTTAGCTAGCCTAGGAGGCAACTCAGTATAAAGGCAATTCAAAACAACACAAAAATGCAAACTGTCAAACCACAGCATATATTAAAGCTGGATAGCAACTCCACTACATACAGAAGTACAGAAAAAAATTATAAATATTTATTTTGGAGGTGTATCTAAGTAAGGCTAACATTTAAACAATGAGAAATGAAAGAAAAAGAAAAATTGATTAAATGGGAGGATTTTTGGGAAAAAATAATCTTTTAGCAGATGTCAGTGATTCAGGAGGGAAAATGTTGTCAGGAAAGTACACTTACCTAGTTTGTGTGCAAAATAGAAAGTAAAATACATCTCCCTAAGTCAGAAATGTAATGCAAAATTCTGTCAAACACTACTTAAAGATCACTCCAGAGAGCCTCTTGAAAAAGGGCCCCTTCCTGCTTGTTAAGTTCTATACTGCAAACATGAGCAGAATTCTAGAATAGACTAATGATGCAGTCACCTAAGAGATCATCTCTCCAAAGTGCAAGAAGATCCTACAAAAGAATATCTCGAAGTATACCAAAATTTTCATGCTAGCATTATGCTACGCTTGTTTTGTGGGTGCAAGCGTAGGGGGCAGAGATCAGATATACAAAGAAAAAATAACTGCAATTTAAGTGTACTTTCAATGTGCTCTGAGTGCTTTAAATGTAATTAGTGCTAGCAACTTATCGCAGATGTCTCAACACTGGCACAAAGTGGGCTTAAATTGTTTCTTTTAAAACTTAATGGTTCTGTACTTCTGTGTTCTGTAATTTCTTCATCTGTCAAATGGGGAAGATCACACCTAATCTCATAAAGGGATTGGGAAGAAAGACTTAACTGATGTTTGTGAGGCACTCAGATAAGATAACATTACCACACACTCTCCGAGAAAAAAAAAATAATACTTTTGTGTTCATTGAAGTGTCTGAATGGCAGGTTGAAAAATAAGGTACATAAAGAATGAGGATGATGAAAAGAAATACTGAACAATTGAACTGAGACATCAGCAAAATAGTATATGATCATGTAATTAAAGACAATACTATAATGTCTACAAACAAGAAGGAAAAATTAAGATTTCAGGAGAAGCCTTAATTGTTGCATTTCCTCTGTTCTGAGTGACTGATATGACTTCAGCTTTCCTTTTCATGCAGTTTATTACTGGAAGTGCCCTCAATCTGGAACATGGTGAAAGCAACCAAGTACTGAAACACTAATTAAATTTTTCAAGCACACAAACTTCAGTAGAAAATTTAATAACAGTGCTCTAATAATGCTGTTTAATTTGGTTTAAAAATGAAATCTTTTTTACCCATTTGGACATGTTTTCATGTGAAAACAAGAACGCTTAGTCTTGGCAGCTGAGTAAATATCCTAAATAACTTTTTCTCCACATTATGAAGACCAGCACATTTCCTTCTCTGGAGAAAATGAAAGCTGGCACTGCTCTGTTACCCAGGTTAAGGTAGGTGCCTGTTAAATTTCTCTGCCCAATAACACTGGTGTGACCAAGGGGCTTCATGGCACAGTATAAAATCTTCTGGTTTGTGGAATGAGACTAAAATGGTCTCCTGAAGTTCAGCAATATGTTCATGTCAGCAAAGTATGCTGAAAAAATACGGCTCTCATTCTGTTGGCCAACACAGTCCCCATGTCAGCTGATACCTGACATGGAGGTGAAATTTGGTGCTGAGTGACATGGTTGATCAGGTCACTGCAATTTTAGGGGAAATGCAACTATTCTTCCTTGTGAGTTGTAGAATCTTCTTGTGTTTATGACTTTTAAAAGTCTTGACAGTTACATCCCTGTCCATTAAGATCTGCTTCCATAACTTCTTGTTAGCTGACACCAAATGGCACCAGGCATCTACTTTTCCAACTTTACTTCATGGCATGAGGCTTCAGCTAAAACTGGCACCAATCCCTGAAGTAATAGCTCTGTCTAACAAGGATCACTC
>VZRR01000853.1:155349-212713 GCA_013398015.1 Oreocharis arfaki
GAGGGTTCGTGTGGCGGGTCCGTGAGGGGTGCTGCTCCATGTCTTGTTCGTTGTATCCGCGGCTGTCTCTGTACTCAGGGTTCCCCCGCCCTGGGACCGGTGCGAGTGTGAGGGCCCTCGGGGAACCTCGACTGTAGCCCCTCTTGTGAAGGGACAAAATACTCCAGCTGTGGAGGAAGCCAGGGATAAGTAAACAACACCACCGGAAGTCTTATTTTACCTCTGCCTTAAGCACTGGCTCCTGAGAAACTCATGGTCCCTCAGTGAGCTTTGTTACCAGCGGAGGGAGTGAAACGAGGACTGAGTAGTTCCCACTCCCTGGGAACTGCTGTGTAACACAGAGTAAGTGTAGTTATTTTACAGAAATTACTGTGTAATTATTTTATTGTCCAGCGGAGGGCAACGAGGGTGATTGAGGGACTGGAGCATCTCTCTTAAGAGGAAAGGCTGAGGGAGCTGGGCCTGTTCAGCCTCGAGAAGAGGCAACTGAGAGTGAACCTCATCAATGTCTGTCAGTATCTGAAGGGAGGGGTCAGAGGATGGAGCTGGGCTCTGCTCAGTGGTGCTGAGCAATAGGACAAGGGCCAGAAACTGCTGCACAGAAGTTCCACCTGAATATGAGGAAGAACTTCTTCACTGTGTGTGTGACCAAGTACTGGAACAGATTGTCCAGAGGGGTTGTGGAGTCTCCCTCATCGGAGGTATTCAGGAACCATCTGGACACAATCCTGTGCCGTGTGCTCTGGGATGACCCTGCTTGAGCAGGGAGGTTGGACCAGATGAGCCACTGTGGTCCCTTCCAACCTGACCCGTTCTGGGATTGTGTGACTTCGTGGTTACAGGGGCATACAAAGTAAGACACTGTAACACACAGAGGGTAGATTATTTCAAGATTGTCAAAAATCAAGTCCAAAAATGCTGGGCTTGGGTTAGAATGTAGGATTTAAAGGGTGCAGTAAACAGCAGCATGATGCTGAGTATGAAAGGGGTATAGGATGTAGGTGAGCCTGACAAGTCTAAAGTGTCCTATATGAGGGAAATGACCCAAAATCCAGGACAGCAATTACAGCTATCTTCTGTCGCTGAGGAGCTGCTTTGCATCTTGAGAGAGTGGAGACAGAAAAACCTAACTAAAATAATTCAGTTACCTGTTTGATCAAAGCCAGGAAAGCAGCCTCATTCTCATAATGATTAACTCAGATTTAATTTTAACTGTTCCTTTTTCCTTACCCAAAGAAGGCTGATGTATCCTTCCACTGACCCTCAGTAACGTTAATTCTTTAAATAGGACTTTTTTTCTAAATTTAGCTTGCACAATCACTCAGTTTCAGTTTCAGAAGCCTTTATATGGCTATTTTTGTCTGTTTTTAATTACTTCCAGGTTTTTACATGCATATTCTAAAGAATTTGCTAACCTTCTATGGAACTCTTGCTAATTAAAATCCAGAAAGAAACTTAATTATTTAGTGTTGTACAGTGCAGGTCATGCTGATGTCTGTCTAAGTGCATTTCTTTTATCAATTTCAGTTCAGCAGAACACTTCTGATATTTTGGTATATGTATGAAGCCAGTGCTGATCTGTAATCGGCAGCTAGAGGTAGTAAAAGCCCTGGACAAAGCTGCTCTTGCTCTGCTAAAGAGAGCAAAACTATGCTAGGAATTGCTCCTGGCACTATGACCTATGCAGGTGTTACTGCGACACCAAGAGTATAAAAAGCAAAGTATTTTTACAGTGACTTACAGTCAGAGGTGGCAAATCTGGAAGGTGCTGCAGTACAGATCTGAGCTGGGAAGCAGAGTAAAAGGGTGTACAGTTAGTAAATGTACTGAAGCCTAATCTGGAATTTAAATTGGAGTTTTCAGTATTTTATGTTTCAGCTTTCTCAGTTTCTTTTGCCCTGATAAACTGTAAAAAAACCCCCAAAACAACACACACACCAAACTTTTTTCCCCTAATTCGTTATTGCTAAGTTACTAATCACCTTAGTTAAAATTAACTCAAACTAATGGATTGCACTAAACTGTATGGACTATTAAAGCTCTACCTAAAGCTTTAAGTGGTGCATTCCTTTATGCAAGAATGATTTTCTTCCTTCAGGAACAATTCCAACCTATGAAAACTGTGGTAGTCTGACAAGGAACTCCAACACCAAATACCTACCAGCCTTCTTTCATAGGGAAATACATGCTTTTATTTTAAATTGAAACAAAATTTAAATATAAAATAATAAAACCCATTAATTTTATGGATTGTATTAAAACCTTAAAGCTTTATCATTTGCCAGGTGTGCTATAAATGGGTCTTGCTTGTTCTAGAAATCAGCTGTTCTCTTACTAATACTGCTGCTCAAAAATTGACAAGGCAAAGTGAAGTTCAAGTAATATATTAATTTACATTGCATTCCAAATACTCTTTTCAAATCAATGTCATTGCTCATACAGACACTTCCCAGTGATTTTTCAGTCATTGCCAAGCTCAGATTCATTGATCATTTACATAGATTGTTGATTCTGACCACTAGCTCAAAGCAAGCACGAAAGGTATTCTGAAGTTCACGGTAGAAGGTGAGGTTTCCTTGCATGTGCTAACATATTAATCTCATCCTGCCAATATTTTTACAACCTAGGTTCTGCAAGCTTTGAACATGGGAAGTTTTCCAGCAACAGTCCCAGAAGTTGCTGCGCATTTGACAGCTCCCACAGTATCATCACTGCTGAGGTGAGAAAGGTCAGGTTCCTACCTGGGATTTAGTCATGGATGAGGTAGCACAGTATGAATTTCTTGGGTGGATGACTGGAGACTGAGATGTGGATCATTCATGAGGCTTGGGCTGGGTGGGGAAGGCAGAACGGATTATCTGCTTGGACCGTGAAATTTTCAGCTTTGCTGCCTTGCATTGTGTGGTATTCTTTAAGTAGCTCTGAAGCTTGATTACCCTGAGATATGCAGAGCTGTGCTTGGAAGAGTGCTTGCACGTGAAAGAGACTCCACTTGTGACCCTGTCACCTTGAAGGGAAGTGTCTGCTGAGGTTACTGTCACTACAGAAACCTCACGCTTGCTAATCAAAGCAGCTCCATTGTTTAACACAGTGTTGTCACGGTAACTGTGAGTGCATTTATTTCAGAAAAATAAACACAGCATTTCTGGTCATGTGACTTTATGGGCTTAATGGTGACCTATAATGAGCAGTTAGCAGCAGTAAGTTTGGAAAGTCATGCCAAGAGAAGGGAACTCTTGCATGGATTGCTTCTGATTGCAATGATGTAGGGACATACTGCAGCAGCAAGAGCTCAACACTGAAAAGCAAAGCCGTGTCTAGAGTTTCCCACCCAAAAGCAAGCAGGAAGGTCATACTCTGCTTCATAGACTGTACAGTGCTTTACAGAACAACTGTTTGTAATGTTGTTAATGAAAGCTGTTTCAAAATCTCCAAATTGGCACATCAGCTGTTTGTATTGTTTATCGTGTTGTCTCAAAATTCAAAAAAGATTTTAAAAACTACATGAACAAGCTCACTAGCAAAATGCTCCACTTCTTTTGCCTTCTAATAACACAAGCTGATGTGCCACATTCATTGGAAACTGGACAATTAGGAAAGACTACTGGTTGGAGTATTCCAGGTTATCGTAATTTGATGATTACAAGAAGACTTTTATTTTTGTAAATTGAAGTTTTTACTCATATTTGAGAAGCTTTAGACTATGACCTAACTGATGCAGTAACATGTTTGAATTTGTAAACACCCTTCCCCCCTCAAATCTGAAAGTTCATTATTCTGCTGATTGCAAAGGGGCGTTAATTCCTAAATGAATTTCACCATGTATCTGTATCACTTGCCATGGGGTGCAACACAAGAAGTAATGCTGTTATTACTGTATTACAAGAAGTATTACAGTATTACAAGAAGTAATACAGTAATCCTGTAGCTCCCAAGATGCTTCCCTGGATGATGGCAGGAGACTGGCTGCCTAGGAGGAGGTAAAACCTGCTGGCCCTGCCTCATGAAAAGAGAAGGGTCTTGTGCCCCAACCACCAAAGGGTGGAAATTACCAGCAAGCTCTTTCCACCTTGCAAAAGTGAAAGCATCTGGATACAGTATGTGTGTTGTTTGGTTGTAATTTTCAAGAGAAAGTGCTGGCCCAGGGTACCATTCAAGTGGTGCTTGAGTCCTGTGAACTTCAGTAGCTGTGGCAGGACTTGGAGAGCTTTCTAAAGAAATCAGTTTATCAAGTCAGCTTGCCTGTTTGCCTTTCCACTTTTTAAGACCATGGTCTCTTCATGGCCTATACCTCCCTTCCAGTCTGCTTTAATTCTTTAGGAGGATACTCCCTACTTTTAATGGAGGGCAAACAGCTGAAAATTCCTTTTCTCTCAGTATGAGCATTTGAAATGTTTCAAGAACATAAACCAGAGATTTTCCACTGTGAAATTACTTCAGTATTAAGTAATAATGAAAACAAAAACCAGCGAGGGCTGGCAGTAAGGGATTAATGATCCACGATCATTAGCATGAGCCAAAGTGCAAACTGAAATGTCCATAAATCAGTGATTTATGCTTGAGTACCTTCTTTATGGCTGGACCTAAATTATCTATTAGACTATGGTGCTGATCCAATTCAGAGCCTGCAGAAGTGGTTTATTTGCATGGGAACAAAAAAGAGAAGACTGGAAGAAAAACAATGGATGTAATTTCTATACATCTGACCTACGCAGCACTGAGGCTTGCAGCTGAAAAAGGCAACTGGAAAGTGCTCCTAGGTCCAATAGTGCAGATGCAGCATCATGTCTTCAGTGTGCAAGAACATTATATTAGTATTGTAATAAGAAATGTATAGATACAAATGGAAAACAAGAAGCAAATATTCTGGCTCAATGAATATACATTATACATATTGTACATGGATTTTAGGTCTCCAAATTTACTCACAACATTTCAGTCCATGGTTTTCTGTGTTATTTTTGTGTTTTGAATTGTGAGTCATTCTTGCCATCTGTATTATATTATTATTCTGGATTAAAGGAGAAATTAGGTACAGGGTCTTGTTTAAAAAAAACCATACTAAATACAGTGCCTATCCAATTTAAACTTTTTACAAAGGCTGGAGCAGAGGGGGTTTATTTAGACATTTACCAGACCAAGGCTGAAGATTTGCCAAGTAAAACAGCTGTATAACAAAGGCTAGAGTGTATCATGAGAATACTTTTAAAATTTGTAATAGTTACATTATGTGCTTACGTGCTTGGTTTTTTTCAAAGGAGAAACAATTATACACAATTTGTTGCTTTTTGGTCCCATGATACTTGTATTGCAAACAATGATGGTGCTGGAAGTAGAAAGTATTTTGTATTTGACTGCTTTTCTAAACAAAAATTCCTTTTAAAAATGCAAGTTATACAACTGGTCTAATTTTGAAAAATAGAGATGAAGAGTTGAAGACAGTTTGGTCCCTGAGTATATATCTGGAAAACTATAAAAATCTATACAGTTGTTTCCAATGACACCTTTCTTCATCTTTATAAACAGATGTATTTTTTCTGAGCTGTAGGCACAAGCAACCCTCAGTAAATCACAACCCTTAAACTGACTCATCATCTTTCCAGTTCAGGCCAGAGCTTTAATTAAAGAGCTACTCCTGTTATATGCCACCAAAGTGAATGTAAACCTGTCCACCTTCCTCTTGTTTGAGGAGCTGCTTATGCTCTACGTCTGGTACATCAGAAGGTTTTCAATCCATGTAGAAAACCTGTAGCGAGGATGCATTATCATGACACATAATCCTTTCATAACAAAGTGGGACATTTAGTTGGTCTGTTGATTGCAAGAAGTGGCTGGCTCCCCATTTCCTTGAGTTTCTGTCCACTCTGAGGTGTGAGTAATGCTGGAGCAGAGAGGTGATGAGCAGCTCCTTTCAGCTGATGAAAGTTGTTAATGTAGCTGGCAATCAGTAGAGTGATCTCAAGAATCTATAACAGGAACATACAAAACTCTTTGAAAAATACAGTGATGTGTTTTGACTGCTGAAAAAATAGCTAACTTTTTAGCAAGTGACAATCACCATCAACTGGATAAGTACTTGTACGTTAACAAATTAATGATGGGGGGAGAGGAGATAACTAATAAAGCTTTTTTTATTGCTCCTTGCAAATAATGTAATGTTATTCCCATCAGTATATATCAAAGATACTTTGTCTTTCACAGTCTTAAATGATTCAGAGATGACTTCTTTAACTTTGAGAGAGATTTTGAAGTCCAAAAAATGGCATTCTGAGAAGTTTTGCTAGAAAGTATCTGCTGCTCAGAGAACTCAAGCTGTAGGGTAGATGAAGGGAATAAAGACTTCTGGGAGGTTTTTATAATATTTTCTCTTTGTGACCCATACGAGCCTTGCTGAGACATTGCACAGGTTGCCCAGCAAAGCTGTGAATGCCCCATCCTTGGAAGTGTTCAAGGCCAGCTTGGATGAAGTTTTGAGCAACCTTGTCTAGTGGAATGTGTCCCTGTCCAGGGCAGGGGGGTCAGAGCTACATGATCTTTAAGGTCCTTTCCAACCCAAACCATTCTGTGATTCTATAAGGGAACAATCTGATGGAAACTTCAACACATGTATTTTACTGGGCTTGTTTGTATGAAGAATCACGTTTTGACTCAAATTTATGTGCAATTTTGTATTGTTTCAGAAATTGTTCTGACAAACAGCAAAACCTTTTTTTTTTTTAATATAGTCAGTCTTACCAGTGAAGGAGAAAATCTAGATTTAAAAAACTTTTTTTTTTTTTTAACCAAAGGGAAAAATATCCTAAGATTTTTAAGAAGTGTCTGATCTTTCTTGTGTTCTACAATTTTCCTGTAGATCCCAAATGTACTTTAAAAAAAATTATCTCTGGTGCTAATTAGGCAAACAGACTAAGTTTTAGGTACTGCATGTAATTTCTGTCCCTAACAGCCTTCTTTGCCTTTTTAAGAAAAATTTGGAATGTTATAGACACAGACACGAAAAGAACAGAAACACATCAGTACTGTCACAGTTAGCTTTAACATTACTAATTATTTACTCTCTAAAATCATCTGGCAAAAGTCAGTAATCTAGCACGCTGGGATTAAAGAAGGTGTTTCATCTCTCACATCTGTTAAGGATTACCCACTAGAGATAGCACAAAAGCAGATGGTGGGAAACTGTTTCAGGTAATATACCAACCTTTGGTTTTGTCATGGCAAAAAGGTGTTTTTCAGTTGATTTGTCCTTTGTCTGAGCATTGTTAACAACCAGCATAAAATCATCTTGATAGCCTCCGAAAGTCATCAGGCTCTTATATGTGTATGTAACTGTCAATCGCTGAGAAAAGGAAACCCCCAGAACAAAACACAAAGCTATTAAGCACAACAATGGAAGAAAAACAGATTATGACAAATTCTTCTTTCAAAAATATAATTACACATGTATTTTTCAATGGAAACTTGAAATTAACTGTGAATTTTGGGATAGCTTCATTTAGACCTTCATGATTAGGAATTTTCACTGCAGATGATAATTCTTCTAAGTTTGACCTCTGTTTCTATTCCAAGTTAATTAGATCAAAGATGTAAGAAGATTTCCACTCAAGTGTGTAATTCCATTTACCCAAATCCTGGCTTACTTTGAGAGAAGTTAATCTTACTAATTCCATTTGAAATTGAAGCAGTGTCTAAATAAATAAATAGCAGAGTATGAGACATCTGAAGGAATTTAACTCCAGGTATTCTTTTTGTGCAGTGATGTGTTTTGCAACACACAAATTAAATTCTGTTCTCTTTTTTTCACATCTCTGATGACACATAAATGCTCTTCAAGGCTCCTCAGCTTTCCATCCCTCAGTTCTTACTGTTCAACACCACAATAGCGGCCTTTGAAGTTAAGATCAGCATTTAATTATTCTTATACCTCATATTAATTTGCTGCAGATGTTTGCATTTAAAATTCATCATCAGACAACATTTGTACAATAACTTAGTGCCCTTTCTTAGTGAACCTCTTTTTGCCCCAGTTTTGAAACAGTATTATCTCTACCCCTTGCAACATCATTTCTGATACCCCTGATCCTTCCTACAGGCAATCCCGATGTTCCCTGGAAACTGAGCATTCCTTGAATGTCAGGTAAGGCCTGCCAATATTTAACCTGGCAATGCCCCCCAGAAACGCCGTCGCTCCAGGAGCAGCGTTTGTAGAGCTCTCTGCAGTCTGATGCAAGCACATTTTGCTTGTTCCCTGAGAGCTGCTGTTTGCACTCCTCATGCTCTTTGTTTTATTAGTTCTTTAACTGTGAAGAAATGTAATGAAAAGGCCCATATCAGCACAATTATAAAGCTGAGATTTTAATTTTCTGATATTCAGTATTAGCACTTGCTAATAGCAGCATGCCATTCTTTTTCTTTGCAGGATATAAATGAAAGCAGGGATCTTCGCAGGCACTGCTTTTACACTGATTACGAGTCGTTTTCTGTGAAAACTTGTATTGCAAATCAAGAAAAATCTGAGCCGAAAATGACATAATTAAATAACACTGGGTTATATTACCTACTATTAAACAAAAATAATACAATGAAAATAACAATCTTTTAAAGTAACTGCTCTTTGTAGAGTGTATGTATTATGAATAATACTGCAAAATTAAGTCTCCGGGAAAAGAAAATTAATGTTATTGTAATAACATTACAATAACTATGGATTTCCTGACATCTGAGTGATTAAAACATTAACATTTCATGAAATTATATAAAAACTGTATCTGATAAACAAAAATAAATTCGGTGCAAAGAATTCATTACTTATTTCTATTATTAGTGCTACTGTAATGATGAAAACATTAAAGCATTTTAAAAGGAATGAATTTTTGCTTTAAGAGAAGGACTAGATAACTTAGCATGGAAGGCTAATGCCATCTTTTAGATAGCAGGGTGGTGAACCTCTCCATATAATTAGTACTAAAATCTATCTTGACCAAACTTGAAATAGCAATTTCACTTACCATGGAGCTGTAATCCAGGATGCTTATGCCATCTTCATGGACAGCAAACCATATGAAGGACTTCTCAACTGAGGCTGTTGCTAGAGGCTACAAAAGAGAAATGTTCTTTAGTTACTATTTCAAAATGAGGCAATATGTGAATAATTATTAATTCTCAGCTATTATAGACCTCTCTCCATCCACAGTTCTCACTTCAGTTCTCTCTCAGTGTAAATTTCAGTAAAGGAGATGAAATACCTGCCCAAAGCCATATAGGTTGCCAGTGGCAGAACAATGAACTCAACCTAATACACTTGAAACCTACCCTGGTGCTTAGTCCAATAAAGTAATCAGGTCTCTTGAAGTTTGTCCACTAGCTCATATATCTAAATACACAAAGAACAGAGTGCTGACAAGCAATTTTTAAAATATATACATATGTATGTATACATACACACACTCAGGGTTTATCTTATAAAACTGAAGGCATGAGGTGACAGTTCTGTTTAACAGAGCTGTTATTTGAATCAAAAGAATTAAGACACCCGTGGTTAAGAGAAACTCAGAGAGTCCAGCACAGAAGGGAGTGCTCTAAATACCTTTAACCACATTTAGTGCTTCTGCAAGGTTCAGCTTCCACAGTCAGTTAATGATACCTTCTCAATGTTCTACTGATTATCAGGTAAAAGAGTCTAAGCCTAAAAGGCTATCTCAAACTAAGATATAAGGAAACGGAAATATAGATTAATAATGTAAAACAAGCAGTAAGTGTATTGGAAAGTTACTATTATGATACACTTAGTACTATGGCTATTACATTTCACAAGTGTATAGCTTTAAAAAGTTAATAGTTTGACAGGAGATTCAATCAGCTCATGTATTACACAGTTATTTTCAATAAAAAAGTAGTACTATGTTGCCCTGGTTTTTCACTGCTAACGCGAACAAGGCATGCAGTGAAAAACCCGGGCAACAGTACTATTTGCAAATTATATTTATATTTAAACCTCCCCACTCCCGCAATCAAACTCACTAAAATGTCTTACTTTTGCTGCAAACAGTTTAGCCCCAAAGAAAGGCCATTTCCTGGCCACGGTGAGATAAATGCGCACGCAGTCTGCGGCACTGTGCCCACGGAGAGCCATCCATCTTGTCGACAGTCGCTGGCAAAGCTGTCTGTTGAAATGAGGGATGGGATTTACTTATTGAAGGGAATTACAGTGCTTGCCCACAGCAAGTTTAATGAGCAACAAAAGAATCCATTTCTTAAAACGATAATTTCAGTTGATACAACGACTATCACTGATACAGTATTAAATAAATCCAAATTGTCACTTAATATTTTAATGCATATGAAAATTATGAAGTATCTTCTAATTTCTGCAACATTATGATTAAATATTGATGTAGCAGTTGCAGCATAAAGGCAGAAAGTCTGGGACAGCTTTTAGCATGTCTCTACAGAGAATCAATCTACCTTTATCAGTACCCAACAGCTATGTCAGTTGTCATTCCAAAAACCCATCCAGCTTAGCACGTATCTTTACCTGTGGCTGGAAGGAGGTGTGAAAGACGTGGCTTAGCACTACTCCCTTTTAGTGTGTCTGGGCACTGCTACCCAGAAGGCTGCTCCTGATGCACGATGTGTTCACATTGGGGCGTTTTTTCTGGCTCCTTTTGTGAGTGTGTGGCTCTTTGGTCAGTTGGTTCAATACTAGGGAAAAACTAATCCTCAGAAAAACTCCAGTCCAGAATTACTTTTCTACGACTGACCTGCAGGGATGACTTACCCAGCAGCCATAAGGTTATTAGATGTAGCCCAAGAAAAGGGAGGGCTAATGCGTTGTAAAGGGAGATCCATCACTTGCAGCTTTGGTCTTACTGTTTATGAAGCCAAACTACACCCTAAGCAAAAAAAATACAGGCACTAGGGCAGGCACAGAGTGATTCTTCCCCTGCCACAGATCTCCACCTCTGCCAACTGGAAGTGTAGGGGCTGCTTAAACATTTCAACAGGCGTTTCACTTTTCCTCTGTGAGTTAAGCTAATCTGAGACCTTTTATAATTTGAAATTTGAAATTAATTGCTTAAGTTTGAATGCTCCATTGTCTTCTGAGTACGTAATAATGTTACTATGTGTATATAATAATAGCTCTGAATTTTCTCAACCCTGTACTGAAGAACATTTCTATGATGTTTACTGGACTTCAAAACTGCTGTATCATTGACTTTAGATAATTTATTACACTGGTCTGTTCATTTTCATGTCTGTAGGTGTTGCTTTAAATGCCTGGCAGGTTATTAATTTTAAATTAAGTGATACCTTACTAGTAAGTCCACTAAGTTACATATTGCCAACTTGACTGGCTGCCAGAGATTGCACACTAGAATAACAAACAGATCATGTCCTCGTGTCCTTTACTTCAGTAACTCTTTAGTCTGTGCACAGACTTAGTTTAGATTTGCTGAATAAGAAAATAAGAATTTCAAAATCACTGGGTTTTGTAATACTGTGTAGTAACTGCTACAACTTTTGCTGCAATGTGTTATTAATGATGCTCCTTTGTTTAGATTAGAAACATGCAGAGGAAATGGGTTCTTTGGATTAGTGAGAAAATGAGTTTCAAACACAGGTTTAGGCAAATATAGCACAACAGTATGTTGTTTCCAATGACAATTTAAAACTTCCTTGATTCACTCCTAGATCTTTAGTGAATATGAATCAAAAAGCCCATCTCACCTTAACTGTTCCTCTGAACAACCCTGCTTGTATCTCTTAGGGTAGAATCTCTCCA
Source organism: Oreocharis arfaki (assembly GCA_013398015.1). Taxonomy (NCBI): domain Eukaryota; kingdom Metazoa; phylum Chordata; class Aves; order Passeriformes; family Paramythiidae; genus Oreocharis; species Oreocharis arfaki. The sequence continues at coordinate 167,129 of VZRR01000853.1, forward strand.
AAACTTGCTTTAGTGTTTGGTTGGACTTGGATTGGGAAGTGACTTGCCCTGCAGGAGTTGAGAAAGGCCGTTCAAAATCTCCAATCTCTACCTAAGAAGAAGTCCATGAAGAAGGTTTTTGTTATTCCAGAGTAATTTTCTAGCTGGATATTATGAACTGTCTTTTAATCTGTCTTACCAAGTATAAATGAAAACAAATTTGTCAACTAATGTATATTTTTCACTGATAAAAAAGCCACACAAGTGATTTTCTTATTTTCTATCTACCATGGAAAAAAGTTAAATATCATAAATTGTACAAACATAATATTACTTCTGGTCTTAGACTGCTTAATCTCCAGCTGACACAAATCAGTTTACATTTATTGAATAACAACATCAAATAACGTTCTCAGAACCCGTCATTTGAGCTTTTAGTTTTCTAAAAATAAAACAGATTTTACCAAGACCATGTTTAGTAAAGAAGTCTTAGACATTCATTGAACAGCTGTTACTTTGGAGAATTAACTTGCAGAAATTATGGAAGGAATAGTGAAAGAAGAAATGGTACATGATTTCATGATCTTTACTGCAAGAGGGCCTGGCTGTGTAAGAGGGAAAGCACGTTTTAGCCATACTGATGGCAGCAGCAGCAGCATATGCTGTAAAGCATTTCCACTCCAGAGCTGCCTTACACAAGGATTCCAGCCCAGTCTGTTTCCTGCGCACTGATATGTAAAAGGTGGAGGTCAATTGAGTGTCTAGCAATCCTAGACCAGTTTGGTTAAGATTTTCTCCTGAAAAAACTGTTGTGTGAGTCATTCATGCATAAAGATTACCTGAGCTAAAAGGGCTGTCAATTCCATCGCTAATTCTTTGTTTACAGGGAAAAGTCCATTGACTATTTGATCATTTGTCTGATACACTAGCAGCAGCTTCTCTCTGTCTGTCTCCCCATGAACTTGAATGGAAAAATAAAGCCTACAGAAAAGACAGAAAGTTATTAAATAAAGAAGATAGGGAAATGCATTAGCCCTGAGGATTAGCAGTATCTGCTCTGAATGTGACATGTTTATTTCAGTGTCAAAACACATTAGCAGAGCAACACTTGTACTTGAACCAGTGGGTAAATACTTAATGTCAGTCTTCTGACTTCAGTGGGTTTTTTTTGCAGCCCTGCTCACCTCTTAAGAACTAAAAAAAGTAGCTATATTTTAAAAAAATTCTCCAGTTACACCCATCTACCATTTTTGTTGTGAGCTACAAGTCAGCCAGTGTTTCTCAGATGAAGAAACTGCAGAAACTAAAAAACAAATCTCAGGACAAGGCAGAGATACTATACTTGCTAAACAAACCTGTTTTTGTAAGTAAGGCGGACAGTCCTTGTGCCTTCACATTTCCCAGGGTGTTGTTCTTTGGAGGCTTGCTCCCATTTTGAAATAATGTCACAGATCTAGAAGGAGAGCAATACGAAACTGATTTGGTGTGTCTTCCTATGTGAAAACACCTCTGAATAGAGGTCAACTTATTTTAATATCCTCTACCTGCCACCTATTAGAAACATACACAGCTTGAATTTTTAAACTCACTGAAGTATAACTTTACTTGCATTTCTTAGTCGAGGTGTTTAATAATTAACATTCTTGGTTTTTGTTTATCCTGCAACACATGCACTACCTTTGGAAACGAGCCATAACATGGAAAGGCCAGGTACTTGATTTAGCAGCTGCCAATGAATGTGTGTGTGATGAAAACAGAGTGAGTTGTTACATAATTAATCAAATGCCTTTGAGAGCTGCCTTCTCCTTCTGCTGCACACCCAAGTTTTTCAGGTCCTTTCTAGCAACTGCTGTAAAGCTGGCATGAAGTTTGTTATAAAATGCACCAAAAGTGGTTCTCAACAAGCTGTGTAGGTGGGTATGCAGGCAGATGAGGAGGAGGTGAAACAGAGATCCTAGGACCCCAGCTGGGCTTCATGTCACCATTCCTTCATAAAAGAGCTTTCCTAGGAGAAGTAATATGAGTAGTTTCTAAAGTTACAGTTACCTAGAAAATAAGTACATCTTTTATAAATTTTGCTTTCCATAGGGTAGTTTTTCTGATTGTGGTGACACTGCTTGTTTATCACTAAGGCCAGGTTGTACCATACCTTGTAACTCCAAAGTGCAGCTGTGAACATTGGCCAAAGGGTGCAAAAAGCTACTTGGTAGAAGTACAAAAAATTAATTATTCATTAGTTGCTAAAAGATTTGAAAAAACTGAATATTTTCCTAAAGCACAGATATATTGCATTTTGTTACTCTTTACTGCAAAGAATTTAATTCTAGCAACAGAGGGAGCTAAAATTCAGAATTCAGAACAAAGGCAAGCCAAAAATTGGAATTTCTTAAACTGAACCCTAAAATTGTTTTGTATTTAGAGTAGGAACATTTTTTTTTTAATTTCCCAGGATCTCCACCCCAGTATCAATGACTTCTTGGACCTCACATGGTCATCTTCTGGAGCTATATCAAAAATGTTGTCTGAAATCCCTAAATCCGCATTTGACTCTAATTGCTTTTTAGTTTCGAAGAACTGTAGCAGCTTACTTTTCCTTTTTCAACCCAGCTGTTACTTTTCTGAATAATTTGAGTCTCTTGGAGAAAGCTTTTAACTATAGTTCACTGAATGAATTTCAGCAATTGAAAAAGTGATTTTTAAAAAAAATCTTTCACATTAAGAAAAAAAGACAGTTTTCAGCCTGAAAGATGTTTTCCTTTACATTGTCTGAAGAGAGCTCTGTCAAATGAAGATACTTTGGCTTTTTATATGCAGAGCTCATTAAAGGCTTCTGTTTACCTTGATGTTTCCTTGAAGACAGTGTTCTATATCCTTGCCGGAGGGATCATCTGAAAACAGTGCAAATCCTGACTGAGCTGGTTTCCTCATCCCTGTGTCTTGGTTCAGGGTGTTCAGAAATTCCTCCACTGTGGTAGAGGCATCAAACCCAACAACCTAAAAAAGCAGCCAAAATGTATTTTGCTATCAAACTCATACCTGTTTGCCCCTGAAATCTAATACCTCTAGAATAACGGTGGGACTGTAAGACCCTTTCCACTCATTACTGTCACTGGAAATTAAAAATTGCCATAAAGGGCCTGGAAAAAATTTCCACATGGGAAGTCAGTTTAGTAGAATTGGTTTCCTTGCTCTTGCTAAACTTGGAATTCTATTACAGAATTTATATGACAGATAGCAGTCTAGTATCTGAGCTTTTTGTGACAAATACGACTTGAAAAGTGAAGATTGTAATTTCCTGCACCTTCCAGTATAGTGGAGAAGCAAATGAGATCAATTAATCATTTTTCATCATGTGCAACTTCAGAGGGATATCAGATGGAAGATCTACACTGGCACATCCAAAATATTTTATGAATGTTGCTTTCTCACTATTACATAGGTCAGTAATATATAGAATCTTCTAAATTTTACTTCCCCAAATCTGAACTTCTGTCTGCTGTTACTGGCATTGAAGCATTTTACCAAGAGATGGCAAATGGCTTCTTTACAGATACCAGTGGCTGATGTTCACTTAAATCTGTATTGAGGGTGTTTTCATGTATCTGACATGTTGAGAGTTTTTTGGAAAATAAATGTCTTGAAAATGGATCTTGAACTTCTGTTTGGTACTTCTCAGTGGCTGGCATTAAAATAAAGATGAATCTAGCTCAGAGATTAATACAAGAGTTTTTAATACCACTCTAATTGCTTATTTGCTGATCCCATTAAAGTAATTTATGTGTTTAATTACAATTTTCTTAGCCCTTGGATGGAACCATACAATTTTGGGCAGTAAGTAACTAATGAGCAGTTACTCCTTTTCTTCTCCAAATTTTCAAACCCTTTAGGATGATTTAAAGGATGTTGGTTTTTTCCTGTTTTACTGGGCAAGCAGTAAGCAACTAAGAAACTTAGAGGTGAAAAAATGCAGAGTTCTTCTGTGACCTGAAATTAAAAATTTATTTGATACAGCTTTGATTTCATATGAAAAGTTTCTTCTGTCTAGGAATACTATGAATTGTTAAAAGTCTTTTCAGCCATCTCTCACAGCTAGAAACACAAACCAGGATGTGAAGCAGCATGCTTGGAAGCCCATGGAATGTTTCCTACAGGCTTTGACTAATGACATCCCAAAAGAGTTAAGAACGGAGCCATGTTTGTTCTGTAACAAATATGGTTATCCTTCAGGACTGATAATGGGAGTTACAGCTGTGCTTCCAGGCCTTCAGTGGGATATTTAACTTCCAAAATGTCTGATGAAAGGAAGTGGAATTTAATGCCTTTCCTTTTCCTTCAGTCTAATTCATTCATCTGGTGGTCAGGTTAAATAAGAAACAGAGTTTTGGCATTTTTCACTCTTACGCGGTTTTACTTTTTTCTTTCTCCTAAGGATTTTCTCCCAAACCTTTACTCGTAGTTGATCAAATCAGATCATAAGTACTTTGTGCCTGCCATTGCTGGTACTGGCACAGGATGAAACTTGAGCCATGTTTACCTTACAATTCTCTCTCTGATGTACTGCTTCATGTATATGCTGACAGCAGGGGATTGTGAGAACTCAGATTTTGTGGTCTGCATGACATTACCTGATATATACCATTCATGAAGTGAACTGGAATACTGAAGGGCAGTGAATGGTGGTAGGGATTTCTCAGAAGAGTGGAAAGGATTTCCATTCTGGAAGGTCTGGCTTCTCGGTCTCCGTTCTGCTGGGTGCGTTCTACACAGCGCTGGCAATATATTGCATATTTCCCAAATTCAGTCCTGTGGCAAAAAGAGAAATAAGGCCCTGCCTGGGGACTGATTGAAAGGGTAGTAAATTGTGAGTGAATATTTCTAGAGAGGCCAGATGGGAGGAGCACTCAGATTTCACTCTCTGAGATTTCCAACACTTTTTTTTGCACGTGGAATGAGAAAGAGAATTAGTCTACTGAGACCAGCAGAACTGTGCCAAAGATGAACATGGCTCAGGGTGTATTGTGTAACTGCCATGTTTTGGTTTTCATGGTTTTGCAACATACACTCAGAGTACGCACTGCAAAATATTTTTAAAAAAAGAGACAATTTTCCCAAGTGATGCACAGAAGGAACATGTACTACATTTTAGTAGCAATTCTACTTGAATTCATTTTAAAATACATGTCAAAAGATCTGATATATTACAGGAAAGACTGAAAACAAGGTACTTCAGAAAGACCAGCTGACTGGCTGGGTAATAATATTCAGGCACACCTGGAATCTGCATTCTTCTTTAAGTGAAGTTTAAGAAGCCAAAGGAATGGGTGCTGGGGCAGAAAGAGTCCAACGCAGAGGGCCAAGAGCTGCAAGCCCTGAACAAAAGGAATACATTCACTGTTTTAAACATCCTACAACATAAAACTTCCTGCTGTGGCTGCTGGCCAGCAGTGCAGCTTACTGTGCCAAGCTGAGACTGCTGAAGTAGGAATGAAAAAAACAAAACACAGGGAAAAAAGCTGAGTAAATAAGCACATCACCTCACTGAAAGGCCCAAATGCTGTCTATTTACCAGTGTACAGCAAATTTCTTTTGGGGCTGGAAATGAGAAAGCAGCTCAGTTTGTATGAAAAGCAGTTAATACAAAGGAAAAAAAAAATTAAGGCTGCAAGGCCAAGCACTCTGAAATGAGGAGAAGCCTGTTCAATTTTAATTCATATTTGGATACCAGTGAATAGCTGGCAGTGGACAAAGGGAAGAATTTTAAGTATGTATTTATAATATAGCATGCAGGGTGCATGCAGAACAGTATGGCACACAAGAGGTGACATCTGTCAGAAGCCCTGAGTCTTATTTGAGGTTCCATTACATGGCACCACAGCTTTTCTTCACACTCATGCTACTGAGTCATCTACCATGTGGTTTAGCCCACCAAGCTTCCTGAGGCAGCACCTCTCTTAGGAAAGAAGCAGTAAAAAAGAATTAGGTTTCATACATTCTTACTTAACCCTTGACTTGAAGACAGCCCATTTTATGTCCACCCCTTCACAAACAGCATGGGCAGAGATACACTCTACCACCAGACATACTTTGTTGGAGGATAGCATCAGCTTTGTTTCAGGAAGACACAGCAGCAGTAAACTGGATCTTAACTAAGCAGATGCTACAGAAGAGCAGAGCCTCTTTACCATCCTAAACATTCTGTGCAGTTCCTTCATTGCTGCTGAAATCGATACCATTAAAAAAAATACTGGGTTACCTGTATTGGTCCTGCCTGGTTTTGTGGATGTCGACGTCTGGTCTGTTTAATAAGTTGGCAACAGATCTCATTTTGAAGTTCAGGATGTGTGAGGCAGATCTGCAAAGCACTTTGGGCCAAAGATACATGGTAATCAATGGCAGGAGAGTCAACTGCAGCATTTATAAACAACTGGCAGGTCTAGATATAAAATAATAAGCAAGTGAGTTTACATACAACAAATCTTTAAGATGTTCTGTATATCAAAAGTGTACTTTAATTGAAATCACAATTAGTAAATTTACCAGTAGACTTAGGAAACCCTGCTGGTTCTGCAAAATGGGGTGAAAAGGGGCCAGAATGGATGAAAAGCTATACAGAGAGACTTGAGAAAAAACACCTCCTACAACCCATGCTTTTCACTCTGTATCTAAGGGAGTGAACTGTAACAGGAGTTGGAACAATTGTGGTGGTAGGAAAGTTTAAGGACATGCTGAACATAGGTCACCCCTCTACAGGACTTGGAAATTTAATATCTACAGCTCTCAGTGCCAGACAATGTAAAATGCTTCTCTAAGTAGTGAGCACAACACGGCAGCATATACACAGATAAAAAATCCATAACTCAGAGCCATTGATTTATGTCTTGGCTTTCCATGGTATTTTTACTGTGGGTTAAGGATGGCCTTTCCTATACCCAGTACTGTCTCAGGAAAGCCAGGTGTTAAGCATTTGTTGTGCTGTGTTAGAAGAAAGCATATATATCACTCATCACGCATTTACTGTATACAATAGTTGCATTTTTAAAGGATATAAGCAAAAATACAAGAACTGGATGGAAACCCAATCTATTTCTCGTCTATTTTTATCAGCAATGGAATAACTGAAACATGACTTGATCTGTTTCTAAATAAATTCCCTACCTGACTTCTACACTGATTTATACAAGGTTTCAATGAAGGTCATGCAAGTAATCTCTTATTTGTTTACTTTAGGCAAGTGTCTGTGATTTGAATTAGGTCTGGAAAGTGATTTAGAAGAAGATGTAAATTTTTTTTTATCAAAGAAGTACATTTCCTTGTAAATTTTCATGCTGCAGGATTGCGGAAAATAAGAGGGATGTACTTCTTTGAAGTGCTTCAAACATTCCAGAGAAACAAGCTGGAAAGTTTGCCTAAAAGTGGCTGTGACTAAACATACAGTGCTTGAATTCCTCTCTAGATCTGAACCATAACATCGAAATTGTCCAGATAGTTGGTGCTTCAGGGAATTTGTTCTTTAGACTTGTGTAAGTTTTGTGAAGAAAGTTCATTTATCCAAGCTCCATGCCTTCCAACCTGTAATTTATTTCACAACGTACAGACAAAGGAACAGCAAAATTTTATTTCATCTCTGAAATAGGCTTTATACCCTGGAAGAAGGTTAATGGCATTGCAGCATACTCCCTCTCATAGGCATCAACTGCCCATCTGGCCTTCAACTGGGAAAGCTGTAAGGCAGACAGAATTTCTCAGGAAACTAGCTGTGGCTCAGTGGTTATGAACCAGTATGTGTCTCCTAATCATAAAGCATTTTCACTACACTGGGAAATATACATATATATATATATATATCTGCCTATTTTTAAAGGTGTATAAAAATATTTAAAAGTGAATTCAAAAAACTGTTGTGAAATACTTTTAATAATTTTGCTCTGGAATATTTTCTCAATTTAGATTACTGGATATCTAACTGGTCTTTTAAGAACAGCTACTTCATACAAAAATATCTTCTTTTTATTAAAAAGAGCAGTACAGTCCCAGCTTTCTATCTCAGTTTGAAATAATCCACGACTTCTTTAAACTTAAAATTTACTTTGTCTTCTGATTTTTAAAATATCTCCCAGATGATTTAAATGTATCTACAACAAAACTTTTGCCTACTATTTCTTTCCTGAATCTGATTGAAAAAATAGTATTTCAGATACAGTTTTCTGAATGCAGAGATCTGTCTATGCTGTTACATTCTTTGGAGCTATGAACTTCAAGGTAAAGTTATTATCACTCATGATGGCCATGGATTTTTCTACTAACTTGCACTTTATCACTAACTTATCAAATAAGTAAGAACACCAAAAGTTGAAGCCTAAACTGCTCCCTCACAACTAAAGGTCATCTTTACATTGGAAGTGATAGTCTTTGGTGAGGTAATATGAGCACATTTTGCCGCTGTCCATTAGTTACCACCACTAAAGATAAAACTAACTTCTCTTTTCTTTTTTCTTATCTGTTGAAAATCTCTAGTAAGCCAACTAATAGCCATTCTTTAGCTAAGAGTTACAATAGTCAGTTAATAAAAATGCATCTGCTCTGGTTTTACCTTAAATAATTTAATTGCTTCAGTTTGCAAGGCTTCTGATGGCAGTGTTGTAAGAGGGGAAGTAATTCCTTCTTTGCTGTGGCAAAGGGTAGGATGTCTCCAAATTTGAGAAGCTAAACAGATAAAATACATACATTTTGCAATTAATTCAGTTCATAAATAGATTTCGTAAATAAGCATTGGAAGATTAGTATGTTGAAATGAGAATAAACTTACTGGCATCACCTTCCACATTCAATAATTTGCAAAGAAGTTGTTCAAACTCAGATCCAACATTCACACTGGTACTTCCAGCTGCAACTGTCAGATGATAAAGCCACGTATCCTAAAGCAGAAAAACATAGCAGCCCACTTGTTCCATGCTGGAAGGAGCTGCTTCATCAGGATGTTGCTCTCAACTTGAAACCCTACCATGCATTCCTTTTGAAGCCCAAAGGAGTTTGCCTTTGGCTGAATAAACACGTATTCATGGTCTCTATGTTACAAATATTAAGCAAGGAAGATTGGACAAGGCTCTCTTCAAAAGTTTTTACCCTCAGAAATCATGTCTTATTATCAGGGCATTCTTCCTCTCCTCTTCCAGAAGCTTACATAAGGAGTTTTTTATCCCCTGCTAACCTGGGGATAAGGCCAGAAAGCAAAATGAGGTCTACAAGATTACTTGAGAACAATGAAGCAACAACAATAAAAATGGTTTTAACCCCACCTCTCATTGCTCCTTTACTACAGTAGGGCAAGTCTTTGCTCTGTTAATCTTGTCAGTGAAAATGGATACCAGTACCCCAAAACCTCTCAGGAAGGTCAGCTGCAGCTCTGTCTACAAGTTAGTGTATGTGAGCAAAATTCTCATTACAGCATTTAAGATATTCTGCACCATCTACCTAGGCAAGCCTGCCTATTTTTGTCATTTTAACAAGGATTACTTACACTAGCGTTGATTTGCAGGCAAACTCTGATCGATGTTACTAAAGCAGAACCTTCTCATAGTATCAAAATACAAGCCAAGTGATTTGTAGTCCTCCTTGTCCTCCTCAAGAAATATTCCTATCACAGCACCATACTCATAGATGTGTTACTGGAACTCAATAAAAATATCTATTTATTACCTTCTCGTGTTTGGATCCTATAAGAAGATAAGTGGGTCCTTGGTCTTTGGGATGGATAACAACAGTGTAATGGGTTGATAATAAACTGCGACCACTGGCTTCATAATCTTCATCAGAATCACAGGATCTATCAACTTCTTCAACCTTTGCCTCAAAAAGCTTGATTTGACCAAGAGGAAACTAAAAGGAAACATCAGAAGTGGTGAGAGGGGTAATGTTTGTTACAGTGCACACTGATTTTATAATATATATTATTATATTTATTATTATTATGCACAATTTTTTCTTTTTCTGCAAATTGAAATTAAAACATGAACTACCATCCATACCCATTTGTATTTATTAATTTTCAGTCCTGCCAAGGAATGTCAGATAAGCCAGATGTTGCGGAGAGCAAAAAGAGAATGATATGTGCCAAAGTCTGAAAATGAGATTTTCAAAAATGCTTTTCCAGGTCTGCCTCTACACATAGCTAATGCAGTAAATGTGTGTTAGGGTGAGACAAGTCATTCTTCAGAGTTCCCAAACCTGGTTCCAAGCAAAAATTTCCTGTGTCAAGCCTAGAGCTTTAATTATGATCTTGTTACTTTAGAGGACAGTAAGGTATTGTTGCTGTATCTGATTTGTTCATACTCTACACTCCAAAAGTTAATTTTTTGTATGACAGACTGTCTAGTTGGTCTCCTTCTCCAGTCTGAGAGATCAAAGCTTCAGCGTTGAGATGTTTATGTAGTTAGCATCATTTATCAGGAATTATTTTATCTAAAAAAGCCATTCAAGAGGAAATTTTCCCAGAAGTAATTATTTCATTGCCATTATCAACAGGAAGCCACAACAAATATAAATACAGCGTGAAATCTCTTCTCAGCTGGGTGACAGGACTGACAGAGGCTGACTGGCTACTCTACACAAAGCTCCCTCCTTTCCCACAGCACCACTGGTAAGGATTAAAGAATGATGTGGTGATTCGTATTTTCTGTAGTGCTTCTGAAGCATTCAACTTTTTGAATAAGATAACATTCTGAGAATCAAAAGATGTCGTTTCACATATAAGTAGCCAAGATTGATTTATTCACCAAGTTTAACTAAAACACAGTTGTCTGACTTTTTAATTTGAATTCCATTTTGAAAGGACATCAATTAAATGGACTCCATTATTGTATTAACCACTGCAGATTGTGTAATTTATTTCTGCACAGACACAGTAAGCTACAGAAAACATGGTTTTAATTAGCATATTGTTGAACATTAGAAATAAAATAGCTTTGGAAAACTTTTCATACATATTCTGCTTACAAAAGCTAAATTCTCATTCTGTTACAAGTTAGCAAACTAGTTTCAATTTTACTTTAAAAGGGAAGATAAACTTCTTCCAAATGTGAGGGAAATATTCACAAGAGTCCAGCAAAATTCTTAACTAAAGGGCATGCTAAAATACCAAAATCTTCAGTGGTAAAATTGTGTAAATTCAGATATGTTAAACAGAGAGATTTTTCCCCAGCAGAAATTGTACATTAATTTTAACGTCTCTGTAGGATGAGCTAGAGATTAATAATGTAGTCAGTTGATTCCCAAACTCTGTTTTACATTGTTTTTAGGAGCAGTTAAAATAAAATGTTTCAATGGATGGATGGATGGATGTTACTGCTATCTTATTCATGTAATTATAGAAATTCATATATTCTAGAAATTTGATTTTTAAAACTACTATAAAAGGAAAGGACAACAAAGGCAATAAGTGGCTCTGTACAAAAGGTGTGAATTAGTGGCTCCAGTGTAATTGTCTTCTTGAAACAGAAGTACAAATATGAGAATTTCTGTTGATTTTTTTTTATAATGGCTCAGTGGACTGTTCCAAAATCTTGTTTCTGACATGCCTCCATTAAAAAGATGTTTCTCAATGACAAAATACAATGCCTTGGGAGCAAAGGGATGGGTGAAAATCATGTCTAGGAAGTGTCCTAGCTCTTGCAGCAGGTACAGTGCTTGTAGAGGTATAGCTTTTGTAGAGATACAGTGACATACCAAAGAACAGGATTTGGAAGTCAACTGAGGGACAGAAAGAACACTTAAATTCTTGAAACTTGGAGTCACTGCCCACTGCAAGAGACAGTAGAAAATGTCTGCTTCCAGAACTACATGACAGCTAGGTCTTTTCTGATGCCTGTCAGAAAGGGACACCTGAACTCTCAGCAAATCAGTGTCTCCCTTCAGCTAGGGATAAGATGCACAATGTGTCCTGTAGAAAGAGACCAGTGGGTGTGGCCAGCTATTAGATAGAACCTTCCAAGCTGACAATCTGTGTATAATACCAAGGCCAACTGTACCTCAATAGGTAGGTTACTGTTTAAAGTCTACATTCACTGAAGAAACAAGTGAAGGACCTACCTTGTCTTCTTGGTTACGGAAGTAATACAGAATCTTTCCAACTAGGGTACACCAAACCCTTTTGGAATATCCATGCTTCACCTGTAATTACAGAACATTAGGAACAGTGACAGCCAGAGAAATACAGACTTTGGTGAACTTTCATGATATTGGGAGTGCATGCCTCAGTTCAAATTCCTATCCCCATTATTAGACATAAAATTAAAACCGTGTAACTCTATTAAGGGCATAAGAATCAGAGCATTAGATGAGATGCTCATCTAAAGCACAGTAAGGCCAGTGTTAACCTAAATAGTGTTGGAGTAAAGCAGACTGGGGGAAGAAGTGTTTTCCTACCTTTGTAAGTAATCCTTTCATGGTTGGCTTGATTTCAGACTGTACGAAGAGTGGGCTGGCAGCCTGTATTTTAAGAACATTCTGCAGTACTTTGATCCATTCCTCTAAGATGTTGGGGGAGTCTGCAGTCAGGTAGTATGTTCGTTTCTCTGTGGTCAGCTGTGTATTAACAAAGAATCTTGAGCTTCAAGAACTTGACACATTCGACCTCACTGTGAGGATTTGTAACATAGACCACCCAATGTAGCTTCACAACTTCAGAGAGTTTATTTTTTCCAAAGTACTTTTTATTAATGAAACATTCCATGAGCAGGCAGAGCAGATAGACCCTTTCTAAGTCTTTATCTGAAAAGTTCCAGGACAGCAAGTTGAGAAAACTCAATTCTCATTTCAGACAAAATGAATTCTCTCAACCCCAAAGGCTGACCCCAAGACTGCTCTCTTTATTTCTATCTCATATGTGATGATCTTACCTTTATGGCAATACAAACAAGACTCCATGTAGGCCTTTTTATATTTTCTGTCACTTTCATTTGGTTCCAAATGAAAGGCCCTGATTATTTAATTTCAAGTCCACACTTGGACTTCCAGTGCACCAGGGACTGGAACAAAGGGTTGGCTTTGGGGATGGAGGGAATGCTAAAACATTCAGCAATAGAGGAGAAAAGCAGGCACCTGAATTGTTTGTTTTCCATCACCCCTCTCAATGTGGCTCGATGCATTTAGCTCAATTTGACCTTGAGGCTTTCGAATGACATCACTCTGTATGGAAAGAATGGAAAAAGAATATTTTAAATCTACCAACAAATAGCATATAATAATTATAAAACTCATTTAAACATTAATCTTGATAAATACTTTCTAGTTAGACATTGTGTACCTTGTACACCTCTTGAGGAAATGAGTACTGAATCACTCTCTAGCAGCTCAGAAACTAGAAGTGTATTTTTTTTCCTTCTAGCAGCCTTAGATTCTCAGTAAACAATCTAATACAAAACAGCAGGTAAGGTACATGTACTTACTGGAGATTTGTAGTAAAGCAATTCACCTCCTTTAAGCACAAACCACCGTCGTTTCCAGGTCTTTACTTTACCACCCATTTTTAACAGATATCCAGATTTTTCCAAAGGTTCCTGGTTGTTTAGAAGTTAGATAAAAAGTGGTTAGATACACATATATACCTCTGCCCCTCAGAAATCTCTATAAATGCACACAGAGAGATATATTAATGACTTAAAAGCATGCTAAATAATAATTACAGTATTTGATGAGACTTTTAATCCAAGGACAAAGTTTTTACAAGCATCAATTAAGACAAATGTCATGCACATGGGATAACCAATCAATATCCCTACTTACTGTTATAGTACATGAAGGAGAGTAAGTGCCCCGAACTATACAAAAGAATGAAGAATATGATGATTTCTGATTTTACTTTCTAGTTATTTATATTAAACAAGGAACAGAATTAATAAAGAATAAATTTTTCCCAGCTCCAGGTCCTAACATGAAGACCAGATATAAAGCACTAATTCTGAGCCCCTCAGAGACAAACTTCTAGTGTGTACATCTGCAGAACAGAGTTCAGTTTTGCTCTGTGAAGAAAGCTTAAAATAATCATCATCAGCAGGTAGTCAATCCACTTGTATGTTAAGACACTAACTATTAACACAAGCCATTAAAAAGCTCCTGGAGACTGACCAATACCTCGTAATGGTTTGGTTTCTTTGACCTGTCTTCACATGTTACTCTACTTTAGATTTCTTTGATGTTTTCCCTGTACGAGGAAAGTACAGAAACTTATTACTGCACATAGATTTCTACTGATGACTTCAGCTCCTTCTTGGAATGCTCTTCTATGTACCTGAATATTCAAATAATAATTTTAAACTGATTTTAGTATTTCATATGCAATCTGATACCAGATCTGGTTCCAAGAAAGGAAATCTCGAGTACTTTGAATTGTATTCTGGAGTTGTCAACCTATTTTTCTTTCATTATATAGAAAGCTTAGAATTATCATCCACTTTCCTTCACTAATTACAGTCTTACATGGCTAACGTTGGTATATTTTGCTGTTTGTACTCATAAGGCAGTCTGTGAGTCAGCAAGACTGAATAAAAAGATTGGTAGCAGTGTTTGAACATAAATATACACGCAGCACCTCAGGTGCACTTCTTCACAGAACTTTAGTACTCACATTTTTTCCATTATCGCTAGATGAGGACGAGGTCTTAGGAAGTTTCTGCTCTGGCTCTGAATAGTCTGTATCTACTGAATATGCATCTGGAGGAATAGCATAGTCACTTTCAGAGGTCACAGAAGACAGAGAAGCACCTATGGCAAAAGAAGAAAGAGAGTTCTTTATATATATATGTGTATATATATATATATATTATTACATTAGAAACAACTGAGGTCAGAATAGCCATGCAGAAAGAACATCTGAATAGAATCTGCAGGCAGATGTTCCATCAGGAACCAAGGATTTTTTTATAATATCAGCTCACTGAACTATCAGCATGGTGCTAATTCTCATTTTATTTATAATTAAACAGTTAAAGTCCCTTGTAAATGGAACAACAGAAAAATGTCTTCTGTATATTATCACCTTCTGTTGCATTACCACGGCTTTTTTAAGGAAGGAGTTAGTGCCATGAGTCATACTCATTGTCTAGAAAAAAACCCCAGGATCTTTAATTAAACTAAGCAACCTTCCTCCTGTGTCACAGTTGAGGTGAACACGACACACACAAGTTCTAGCATTGAATGCAGGCAACAAGTGTTTATTCTAAAAGCCAGTGTCATATATATACACTTTTGTATGTTTATCATTCATGTTACTTATTCATTGGTTGTTTAACTACTACAATCGATTCATTGGCTGTTTCAACTACACCGTACTATTGTTAGTTATCTACAACATAGGCATTTTAAACATTTAGGAAAGCACTAGTTGCAGCTGTGTTGCTGTTTTCTCCTTCTATTGTTTTGAATTTTTTGTTTTTGTCGACTAAGTTTTTCACACGGATTGTGCTGAGATCAGACTCAGACTCAGACAGGCTTGCTGACTTGCTGTTAATCTCCACACCCCTGCACTTTCTCTCACTCACTATAGCATCCGGATTTCTCATGCAACTGCTTGCGTTACTAAGAAGTCGTACTCAGCATCTGCTTTGTCTTACAGCTGTAGGTGACTGTGTTTTGCAATTAGTATGAATTTGTATACCAAGGTTTTCTAAAAGTCCTAATTTCATATTTCGGGGGGTTTTAGGAATTTATTAGCTTTAATCCTGAAAAAAATGCTTTCAGTTCTAGTCAATCAGTAATAAAAATTCGAACTCCTCCCTCATTCATTATAGAAATATTTTCATGCATGTAAATGTGTCCTTCCGCTCTGCAAGGTTATAATCTCCAAAACTGTAATGAAAAGGCCTTTTTTGCTTTGTTTCAATAATTTCCCAGCTCGTTTGCCAATTTTACTCTTAAAAAAGGCTTTTCTCATTTATTGCTTTGGTAAGCCACCAAGACTTTCAGAGTGGGTTCTTCTCTTCTCATGGTGGGTCTTTAATAACAAATTGCAGCGAGCTAATCATGCTTCTGGTGAAATGTGTGACTGCCTAGATTTTTAAACAATGTGATCTCAACAAAGACATGTACATATGTGCTTTGTGGTTAAGAAGGGTTTCCACACACAAAACAATGCAAGGACTATTTTATGGGAAGAAAGCACAAACAACAGGAATGGTTCCATTTTACAGACACAGACAGAAATTGCAGGTGAAACGAGCTTTTAAATTACCCAATTTAGCTTTCTTGTTGTGTAAGCACGTAACATGAGATGTGTCTGCAGCCGTGGCACTGGTTTTTGCTCAGCAGGATGGAGCTGCTGGGAAGCAGGATCTATGGGTCCTTTTCACACTAATGTGGCAAAACTACACCACTGGAAACAGAACTGGACTCCAGCTGTGGCTGCCACTGGAAAACGCTGAGTGGGACCAGTGGCTCTGTCAGCCTGCTCCAGGGTCACTGAATGGAGCTCCTGCTAACTGGGATTTTTACATGTATAATAGAGACTACCAAATAATGTTATTTTGCAGTTCTGAAGCAATATATAATGAAGGATCTTAACACTTGGCCTCCTCACTGGGACCTTGGTCTCCCTTGGTTTACCCAGTGCAGAAATACATGTAGGGATGTAACACTGATAATGTCACGTAATGAGGGAACACTGTATCTCCCAATATTATGAAGCATATTATTTCCATTTTGCATATGGAAAACACAGAGTCACCTAGAACTGTGAGATTTGTCTTCCACAAAACACAGGACATTACTGGATTCAAGTGTTTTAACTAAATCTTTGCACAGGACCTTGAGACCATCACTGTAAAAATGAAGGAAGTCTTTTATTGCATGAGGTGACAGAACCAAATAATTTATTGAGGTAAGTATGCCACTTGCTTTCTGATAACACGGAATTGTTTTATAAACTTCAATATATGTATGGGGTTTTTCTGATGGCAGTTAGTTTTTTTCTATGTAATTTTTACTTTTCTACAGCTAGAAGTCACAGGAAGTTCTTAGCATGACAGACTATAGATAGAATGGTGCTTCTTGCTTTAAATGTACAAGTTGCTTTCCCCCCATGACAACAGCCAGCTACAAGGTTAATGCCTTAAAAAGATATCTATAATAACAGCAACAAAAAGAAAGCCATGGATAACAGCCCTTTCTCCTGCTTGAATAATAGATCTGGGCTTTGAGAGCCTAGATTTTACATGTCCACACTGTTTAAGAAGAAATCAATTCCTAAGAAGATCATGTAAACTGCCTAGTTTTCCAAACTTCCCAGAAGTTACTTGTTCTTATGGTTTTTGCCTACCTCGTTTCATAGCCCGAGGACTCCCAGGACCACTTCTGCTTCGAGAATCAGACTCGGAAGTCCTTGAGCTGGACCGAGAGCTGTCTTCTTCCTCAGATCCTGAAGACTCATCTAGAAATGGGCTGTTGCTTATTTGAGTTGCTTTCTGCAGAAATGAACACAACATTCTTTGATACCTTGCATAAAGGGTATCAGTAATTTCCTTCATACTGTGGCAGGGCTCTGCTGGCTTCATAATACTCAAAACTGTTCTTGCCTGGGTTGTGAGTTTTGGCACACAAATATTAACATGAAACTGAATTCCCTCTGCCCTCTGTATACTCAACCACACCCATATTTTAAAACAGAAACCTGAGGTAGCTCAAGGCATGGGTCTTTCCAAATCACAAAAGGCTGCCAGAAAACAAACAATGCTGTGATTACTGACTGCTGGCTGTGTGACTAGAAGCAGCTTTGGCACTGACGCAAAGACATTTCTACACAGACACACACTTTTAATTATGACATTGAACACCATGTGGTTCTGTTTAATAATTAACAAACCTTTGGAAAAAATCACCAAGGAACCTAAGAAGAATTGACCTAGGCTAGTAGCATTTTACAAGCAGTATTTTTTTATTCCCCAGCTATTTGATATTTCTGTTACTTTTGGGGGTCTGTGATCTCTATACATCAACTTACAACGTATTTGGCATGGTAGTATCAAATGTGAAACAGCAAGTTCCTGGATGTGAAGCCTAATGGTATTTAAAAATTTTCTTGAAACAGTAAAACAATTACCCCTTTCAAAGTGGTGTAGACAGGAGTGGTCATGTTCTTATATATCAGAGATGTATATAATCCAGATATGGAGCATGAAATTAGTGAAACAGCACCTAAAAAAGCAACATATTTTATAAATTACATTCCTAATTCACCTCTCAATTAACAAATTCAAATTTAATTTTTTTTGTGTTGTATAACTGCTATAAAAAGAAAACTAACTCCTCAGCAGTTCTGGATGTGAAATTTATAGCTTTTTGAAATTTACAATGCTTTTAAAAAGCATAAATAAAATTGCAGTCATCAACACTAGCTCTTTTAAAATTGGTACCTGGTATAGAATCTTCAAAGTAGTGAATTGCAAAGTAAACTGGAGTGAACAAAGCACAAATTCAACATAAAGTCAAGATGTAAGGTAACAGAAGACAATTGAAAGATAACCAGTGATCTAGGATTTAAATAGCTGATAACTAATGTTAATGAAAATATTTTAAAGGTCCTGGCTCACAAATCACCATAAGAGAACTTTTGTTGATGGGACAATGAACAACTAAACCACTTACTTTTATTAAGAGATTCCATGGTGAAAGCTTCAGACATCCTTAAACCAGATTTGGCTACAGCATAAATTCTGCTTTCCTATACAAGCAGAATGGATTTGATGGTAGATAATTAAAACACAACAATTACTTTTGTTCTGTTTAACCTCCTAGTCTTTGTGTTAGTGCAACTATGTGATAAAATGGTTCATAAAATGGCATTGTCAATAGCAGCTGAAAAATGCATCCTTCTTTTCTATGCCATACACACCATAGCCATAGTCTTTTTCAACATTTTTCATACAATGCTTGCCCTGTAAGTAACTTATTCTGAAAAATACTATTATCAGGTGCCAAAGAAACTATACCAAGAATGTTTTCTAATGGAACGTTTTGTGTAAAGAACAGAGAAATGCCATTGGAAGACAACTTTTCAACCATTTTGTGTGAAAAGGCTACAATAACAAAATTTATAAGGCAAAAAGGTCACTAAAATATATACATAGAGAAGCTGTTACATCAATGTATTATTCATCTCTGAAAAATAATTAATAAATAAATATATTTAATAAATTAACAATTATTAAATCTGACGCTGAAACCACAGAATCAGTGAGTCTTGACACAGCTAATTTTTGATTTTGTTTAAGACTTATTAATATCTATTTTAATATCCTGACTGATATCTTTAAAATTTTACTTGGAAATGCAATCAATTACTTTTGTAATTAGTAGTTGTCTGCAGTCGACTTAATCATCCAGATTGTGATTGGTACAGTGGTTACAGCAAGAACATTGACACCTGCATCCTTGGGCTGTGTTAGTGTTCAGATAAATAAATAAATGCAGTCACAAGCATTACATCCTTGGATACACTCAAAAGGACATACATAACTTAGATGTGACATGAAAAAAAGCTGGGTTTATCTATAAAATAGAGACTGTGTTTTTCAATGGCAGGAATACTGTGCTTAAAATAAAGCTTGGTTCTGAGTTTGTAGTCTTAGTTACAATTACGGTGATGCCCTGTCTTGTCATTAAACAGAGAATAATTAAAATAGAGGCAACAAAAAACATGGAAGAGAGTCATGAAAATAAAGTTTGCCAGTAGGAAAAATATCTATAACCCCGCTTACCCAGGAAGGAAATCGATGTAATGGAGGTGTTGGAGGTTTGTTGCTAGCACCCTTTTTGGTCGTATCACAAAGTTCCTGGGCTTCAGCATTTTGTGCTTCAGTGCAGTCATAGGTAAACGCTCCTTCATCACAGCTAATCTCCATTTTCTCTAATATATCAGTGTCTTCTCCATCCACCAGATCTATGTCTGTTTCCTGAGGTCTCCATGGACGGATCATGCTTATGGCATTTCTGTTTCTACCAAACATTCTGTCAGAACTCAGCTGGGGCTGGCTTAGGTGTTTCTTTGCTAATGCTGAATTTAGACTAAAGACATTAGGAGTCCGTAACTTTGGATGTGGCAAATTTGAGGGAAAATCTGATGGAGCTGTGCATTGGGAACCTGCAGAAGTTGCTAGACTTGGATGTTTGGGTGTCAGAGCAGGGGTTAAAATTGGACTTGGGGTATTTGCCTCACTGGATGAGGATGAATAATCTAGCCTCTGTGACTGAAATTTCTTATTCAGTTCATCCGAAGAGCTATCTTGGTCTTTCTTTTTCCTTGTGAAGTCGGAGTTGCACTTTCCACCCGGATTGCTCAGGCCTTTTCTTTGGGACCCTTGCTGCCATGAGTATAGCTTCTTTTGCTGAGTCCTTTTAACATCAAAACTCTCTTCTTCAAAAAGAGAACTACTGTCATCAGATGCTGTCAAATACATTTCACTTCCCATTCTACTGTACCTTGCATTTTCTTCAGATGTGTGGCTTGAAAGAGTTGATGCACACCTGGATTTCAGTCCTTTATTGTCTCCTCCATCCTCATCTGAGCTCCAGTCACTCCCAGTAGTGCATGAGTTCTTTGACATGTCACTGTCTATGTCTTTGGATGAGCAGCTTGTTCTCACGTTTTTGTTCTGCTCTGAACCAGAGGAACTTTGTTGCAATGACTTCTGACCTTTATTTGTCTCATGTACAGGACCAGCAAAGGTAGTTTCCAGGATATCCTTCTCTAGAGGAGAAATATAATGAACATGAGAAAATTACTTTAGCAAACTTGACTGATAAATGTTTTTGTCATCATGCCTGCAAGTAGTAAGCAGGTAATAATTTCAAATGCGTGAGTTTTTTAATATTGTAAATAATAAACATTGGGAAAAAGATTATAAATTTTTTAATGTGACTGAATGCAAATTATTTTTGCCAAAAAACTGTAATAAACATCACTCGAAGTTCTAGCTGATCTAAAAATGGCAATAAATACAAAGAGTGGAGCCATATTTTAATGTAAGCCATGTATGTGTGAAAACAAACAAAACTAACAAAAACCCAAATACTTAAGAGGGCATAAAAATTTAGCTGCTTTATTAAATCTAAGGAAAATGAAAGTTTAATAAAAGCTTGTCAGAAAGGATTTTCATTAACAAATCAAGTATTCTGAGCATTTCTACAGTGTTTATATACAGAAATTTATTCTGGAAGCTATTATTGTATTCCCAATGGTGAATGCTTAAGATATACAAGAGAGTCTCACGGAAAGTACTTCAGGAAAGACGCTGTGTTAAAAATAGCTTTGTTCCTCCTCTTCACTTTTACCTGGTTTTGCAAGAGAGAGCTATAGCTTGCAACATGTTAGTGAGGCCTGTGTGGTCCCAAATTAAATCAGATGCAAGAACTAGGGTTTTTCTACACAGACACTTGGAAACGTCTATGTTAATTAGCTGTATAACGTTAAAGTGGATTAAATAAGATAAAGATTTTAATTTTACCCACATTAAAGTAATGAAGTCCCCAAAATTATCTGTTTTGATCTAGGCAAGCCTAAGGTTCTACTTCTCATCCTTTCCCTTGAAAAAATCTCTCTCACTTCAATTCCCTCATCTATAAAAATGGAAGTAATAATACATAGCCACCTTCATAATGAACTTGCTGTAATATAAATACATGAAGTGTTCATAGGATCTCTTTCAGTTTCTGATTTTCAAAAGACCTCAGCTACCATTTTGGATACTGTGATTAACAGTGGAGAAAATACTGCGGTCATGAACAGTACAAGGGATTCTAGTGAAGGACCAGAGCAACAACAAAGGTCACAACCACATCTTTCCTTCACAGCCAAAGCACTCAGGAACCTCTGCATGCTGTCAAATAATGTATTAGTGGTATTGCAGAGACTGTAGCACCCAACACGATTTCTTCCTAGTGACAGAAGAGTAGCAGTGAAGAGGGAGACAGTACTGGTATGCACTTCGAAGACAGCTGGTCTGCATGCACTGCCAGAGTCCTTGATTTTACTTTTCTGCTTGTGTCAGAATAAAATGGCAGTATTGGTGACAAGGTACCTGGCATATTTTTGCCTTCAGGGTAGTCTGACTCTTTAGATGAAGCCTTGCTTATTTCTTCAAGCTTAGGAGATGGTTGTGGACTTCTTGCTCTATTTGAAAAGCATCCAAAAGTCAAACTGCTTAGTCGCTGACACTCTCCAGGTTTTTGTGTTGAAGTTACAGATTTCTTGCCAGTAGCTTCTGAAGAACAGTAATTCAGAAATCTTGTGTTAGTGAGATACAAACAGCTATGCTACTCTTCTCTTTACTGTGAAAAGTTTTTTTTTAAAGGTAACTAAAATTTAGAAAAAATATATAATTAAAAATTTATTATAGGGATATAAACCTACCTGATATCAAGAGAAACCCAGAGCAACATTTCTAGTTCTTAAAAATTGATTTTTTTTAACAATAGAAAGAAAAAAATCTTGTAACAATTTCACAGTAGTAAGATATAAAACATGTACTCAATGAAAAGCCAGTGAAAATGCCTGATTTTATTCTGCTATGACTGCAATTAAACCTATGAGCTGTTCTAGGATATGTAATATGGGAAAGACTGTAGAACAATAGTATTAAAATATGTGAAGGCCTTCCCTTCAGATAAAAATATTAAGAGAATCTGTAACAGGTGCTTCAGCAAATACAGAAGAGTAAGTTACCAGATTTAGAAGGTCTATATGGAGGAGGACTTCAAGAGAAAGTGAAAGCAGAAATTAAGGAACTGCCTGGAACATGAAATCTGTCCATCCCTGTTCATAAAAATCCCTATGCTAGATCCAGGAACAAAAGGCCCTTACTTATACCTGTAAAACTGCTTAAAACAGTACCATGGGTTCATAATTTATAGCCTGTCACCAGCATGGACACTGCAAATAGTAATAAATTTCTTAATATTTTTGGGCTGATCAGTAACTGTGTGTGGGAAACCAAAGGGCCTCAAAAAGCCTTTGAATACATCTCTCAGAAGAGAATGACTAGAAGTGTATGGAATTGCTACTTATCAAAAGATAGCAAAGAAGCAAAACAATCCAGTATCTTCACTGACAGAAAGGTGTATCTTGGTTTAAAACCTTCATATTGTATATGACTTCTTAAATTTTTGTATTTTCATATACTATGCATACTATGTGTGTACACACATTTCTAAATACCTGTGCATTTTTATGTATATGTGAGATACATTATCAAGAAATGAAGGCTAGGTAGCAAATTAACACAATTTTCAGGTCATAGTAAATTGTCAGACCAACCAAGTGTGGAGA
The DNA here is from genome assembly GCA_013398015.1 of Oreocharis arfaki. NCBI lineage: Eukaryota > Metazoa > Chordata > Aves > Passeriformes > Paramythiidae > Oreocharis > Oreocharis arfaki. Next base: position 190,416 of record VZRR01000853.1, read on the forward strand.
GGATGATGGGAACCTTCAGACAGACTTAAGAAAGTTCATGAACAGGCAACATGGTGGTGAATAAAATTCAACTCTGATTAATGTGAAGTTATGCTTCTCAGAGGGGATATTCCTCTTTATTTTATTTATACTTCATGATTTTTAAATTCACTATATCCATTTGGAGAGGAACCTGGTGATACTTGGTCTGAATTAAGATTTTGGATCCCTGTAGTCAAAGGTAGTAACTAAAAAAATCTGACTGGAGTTCTGACTGCCAGCTGACCATTTGCTAGAAAAAGCAAATGCAGACTGACATTTATGAATTCCTTAACAGTGCTAGGACCACCTATGCTATAAAGATGTGAAAGCAAAGATCTGTCATAAATCCAGTAAAATCTTATTACTTGCAGAACCTCTTAAGTAACAGCGATAGTCACCCCACAAAAAAGTTGTGCCTTGTCTGTGTCTTTTCAGTATAAAACCAAATGACTCCTTCTTAACACCTTCATGTACAGTCACTCTGATGGCAGTTCACACTCTCTGAAATCTTTGTGATTTCACAGAATATTTTCATTCGTGTAGATGCACACATTAATAGGGAATAGAAAGAAATATGCCACATAGAGAGAAGTTTTCAGAAGATTTGTACATTTACCTTGCAGTTTAGATTGTACTGTTTTCATCTCTTTGGTTTGCTTTTGGTTGATCAAGCGAAGGTTCTGATTTTCCACCTCTAACTAAAAGCATATAAATGTAATCTCATCCATTGGTGAAACAAATCTTAAAGACATTACATCACTTAACGTTTTCTCTGAATTTCTGCCTATCTAAGGACAGGGCTAGTTCAAATAATAAGCTCCTCTCTGCTACTTCTCTAAACACCAGTCTAGGCATCTCTTTATTCTGAGTAACTAGATTCCTCACAATGATTATTTGCTCGATTCTGCCAAAATCATTCCCCCAACCAAGCAAACCCATGATTGCTTTAAAAATCCTTAATAAATAAGAGAAAAAGAAAACTGCACTGGCATTTTTAATAAAAGCAGACGGCTCGAATTACAAACTTCTGTGCCATTTCGCAAAACCAAGAGCGAGCAGAGGAATCAGAGGGAGTGAAGGTCCTAATGCCTCCTTGCCATCCCACAGCAAAAATTTTAAAAAAAATAGGTGCCAGCAAACTTAATACAAAGCAAAAGTCTTTATACAGGAAATCAAAAACCAACAACCCATTGCTGCAGCCCACCACTGGGAGGTAAAAGATACTGGTCCAAACTCCTGCTCCAGATTAGGCAAACAGATTTGAATCTGAGTATCCCTTGTCACACAGAAGGGAGCCAGCAATTCCACTTCCCACTGAGTGACACTTAGTCACATCTGTGAAACTAGCTTGAGATTTTCCATAAAGAGTAAGTAAATAGTTTGAGTCATACTTGATTTTGTCCAAACTTTTTCATGGTGATTTTAGCTAAATTTAATGGCATTTTTATTAAATTATTTCAAAATAATTTACTTTAGCCCTCACAGACTAAAAGTAAATATTTTATGTAAGTGCATTCTAGTTTCTTACTTCAAAAACAATAATTTCAATGTTTTTCAACTCGAGTATAACTTCCAGTTAACTACAAGAGAGTAAGACTTTAACTTTTACAGGCAACTTTAAATTCTACACCCAGGGAGGAGAAAGCACAGCTGCACCCCAAAGCTGGCAGCCTTAGGCAGGGCAAAGACATGGTTATCTTACCACAGCAGGGTAAAAAGGGAGACAACTGGTCTCTTGAAACTAGAGCTGGTGTCCCTGAAACTATTCATGACTAAGAGTAGCGTGGGCATTGTGAAATAAAAAATGATCAAGGCCTTTTTTCTGCCAGGCCCCAGCAGGCTTGGTCGGATTTCTGGGGATTATTCACACTTAGGCATCTGCTTCAAAAAGCTCAGTTTGCCAGCGCTCTCAAGTAGTGGAGAAGTTGACCTTCCAGAGAGCAGTTCTGGGTCCTTTCTCCAGAAAGAGGACCCAGATCACACTGGCTGACCAAATCAGACATCAGAATTTAAGTGACATGGACACTGCTCTCTGTGCCGTTGTTTTCAACTTTCCTCTTTCCAGCAAATAACTGTAAAATCAATGAAACTGGGAAGCATTTTTTTCACTATGGCATGCAGGCTTTTAACAGCCAAAAGGTCTAAGGGATATCCAGTCACACCATTATATTTTCTGTGTAAGTATTGTAGCAAGAGTTATACCTCATGAAGCTTGACTGTCACCCATTCTTTTATTTTAGCTGCTTTTTCTTCTATGATTTTTGCTTCTTGAAGTCTTATTTGCTTCTGGAAAAAATTGACATAAGCATATTTTTCACTGAGTAATATAATCTGCCTGAATATTATCTTCAGACACAATTCCTAAGATTGCTTGAAGTAGTTCAGGCTCCTGGGCAATACATGGTGATTTAAAAAAAGTGAGGAATAGGGCCTTCACTATTCCTCCACTTAATAGAGGCTGCTATTTCTCTTTCCTCTAGTAAAAATGAAAGCTCATCAGGGGAGACAGTGAAGAGGAATATCATCTTTCCCCTCTTAAAAGTCAGATGTTCTTTCAATGGAAGCCAGAGCCTAATTTGGAAAGGAATAAACATTATTCAAATTACTACTTCCAATGGGAACCTCTTTAATCAAACAACAGAAATAATGCTAAACTTTTCTGTCCTCTATTGATCTAAATTTTGATTTTCCTTTTGTATTATTAAGAAGAGAGTTTCTCTTTTGTAACACCATGATTTCTAACCTGTTCTTCAAGTTGTTGCTCCAATTTTTGTATTATATCATTTTTATCTTGTATCAGGATCTCCAGATCTTGACATCTCTTATACAACCTGGTTTCTGATTCACTTGTTTGAACATTTGCTGCTTTTAATTTCTCCTCCATGATCTGCACCTATTTGGAATGTCAAATATAAAAGTTTAGAAACATAATACTCCAGGTCAGAGGTAGTAATTTAATCACAAAATAGACTGTTAAAATTGCCTCCACACTTAAGATTCAAGATAACCCTGCAAATTTTTGACGCCTATTTGAGAAGAAACCCCACAGTTCATTATATCTCCCTGTGCATTTAATACCAACAGGACTGGGAAAAGATCTTATACGGATTTTGTTAGTATCTGTGAAAGGCTGCTAGTTTTGTAACACACAAGCTTTTAGAAACACCAGTATGGGAAGAATGCAATTTATCTACAGGCAGCTGTAAACAATGTTTTAATAAATAAACAATTGCACACTGTAAAAAAGCCCAGCAAATTACCAGTAGCATTCTAAAAAATTGCTTAAAAGTACTTGGCTTGCAGTCAGGAATGTTTTCTAACTCCAAATTAGTACATGAACATTTTTAGTCTTATAATTTTCAGTTTCTATCTGTTTCACAGTAAGATACGAGGAATGTTTCAGGAATAGCAGAGGTATGTTCATAAAATGTCTACAGTAGCTAAATCTGCCATTTGGAATCAAAAGGCAACTTTGGTTAAATATTTAGCCACGATCTCATTCTATAAATGATGTAATTTCTACAGGAGGAACAAACAACCCAGAACAGTTCTATTTAGAGACTGTATTGGGCAGCCTCATTTTGTTTTCTTACAGATCTTCTAGAATGGGTCATTGATTCCTCTCCCTTTTCCTTCCACATGCATCATATATCAAAGACTCATGATGCATCAGTGAAGAAGCTCATTACATATATCTATTTTTGATTTGTGATATTAGCTTTGACTTTATTGAACTGAACTGAATAGTGAGCACAGAAAGGTGTTAGAACTCTCGGTTAAGACAAATCAACAGATGTTAAAAGAAACTGTCTTCTTCTCCACTTTTAGAAGTACTTAAGAATAAAGCAGTTTTTTGAATTTCATTTCATTAAAGCACCACACACACAGAGCTAGTGGAGATATTTTTCTAAGTGTTTATACCTGTTGAAACGCTCTCTCTGCTTGACGATCAGCATCTATAACTTGTTTCTCAAGTTGCTGCATCTGTAGATGTATAAAAACATACAGTTAAATGGCCATGCTTTCTGCCTCTCATCAGAAAAACATATTTTCAGGGTCTGTTTTGAAAAAGGAAAGGACACGTAGTGAGCAGGAGCATAAAAATAAAAGGATAAACAGTGTGTCAGACTAGGAAAAGAATTCACCTTTGTGACTGTATTAAAAGATTGCAAAGACTCTTCAACAGAAAAAAATATATATACCTGTTCTTCATAGTTATTCTCTGGCTGCCATATGACACACTGCTTTTTCTCCCCTGCTGCCAAGAGTAGAAATTCCTTTGACAATAGTCCTGAAACTTTCCTCATGTCCTTCCAAGAGAGGCAAGAGTAGAGGGTACTTGGCTGCTACTCCTTCTGAAGTTGACAAATTTAGCATTTTGGACAAATATGCTACAAGGATTGTCCCAGACTTCTCCATCTGCTGCATGAAAGAAGGCAGCATGTGGCAGAAGGGACACGGTGGCCTCAGGTGCTCCACAGCAGCAGTGGATGAAGCCAGAGACCAGTTTCCATGGAGAAACAGAGGTCACCTCTGAGAGAGGAGACCCTGATCTCTTACTTTGTAATGATGACTAATGAACCATAGGCTCAATCTTTGCCCAGGGCCTTGGAAAACCCCTGCATTTTACAGGATTTATTTTGAAGGCTTTCCCAACAATACAGAACAGAAGAAGACAGAAAGAAATACTTTGTTTACATTTTGTTACATTTGTTAAGAGCCCTCTAGTCTGGTTTTGCTGACTTTTTTTTAAAAAGTAAGCGCTGGTTTGAAGTAACACTTGAAAGTTCATGAGGTATTTCATGACTCAAGGACTTAGTAGTCCTCAGGAAATATATAGATAAGCCCTCAGTTCATCTGAAGAGAATGAAACATCAAATAATTAATATTGCCATACTCAGTATTCAGCTTGAAAATTGCTCTTAGAAAAGCATATGATGCAAATAATGCAAATGAAACCCATTTATTCCTTCTCCAGTTTACTGCATGGTTTTAAAATAATCAGTTTCATCCTGTCCTGTTTGTACTCAATTTCTGGCATCTTTCAGTTTCTTTTTCACTCTCCATCTCTTTTTTTCTCTTCCCAATTATGCTGCCAGTCACATGAAACTTTTAGCACCATATCCATACAAGGGCAGAGTCATCATTTTCTATCAATCAATCACTGAAAATGGAGAAAAAGAGTTTTCACTAACATTAAAAAAAAAACCCCCAAACCTGTGACTCACCTTCTAGTACTTTCTCATACAATACAAAACCCCAAAGTCTACATCACAATAATACCACAACACACCACTGATACAAGAGCAACAAACATTTCACAATCCACATGGTTATGGTCAGGTCCCCAGTGAGTTGTTTTGCAAGAACACTTCTAAGGATATGATCTTCCCAGTCATTCATTTGCCAGATGGACAGGGAGATAAACCTTCTTTGTTCTTCTCTGGTCACATGAATTTAATTTCATATTTAAATGACCTCATGTTAAGATTTTAACTTTGAGTTTCATTTTTAGAATTTTGACTTCTAAGGTTATTTTCCATCTGTCTTTTTGGTTTTACATTCAAACAGAAGTTTGGTTTGCAAGACTCACTTTAAAACAGTTTTTCAGACATTTGTTTTTTAGTGAGTTGGGATTCAGAAATTGAGGTTATTTATGAATACATGGTCAGCAAACATTCCACTATAGTAAAAGCAATGTGCTGAATATAGTGGGAGTGCAGGTACTAATAATGAACTAATACTCTATAATGTTCTGACTCTATTAATATTATGACAGAAAACTATTAATATTATGACAGAAAACTTCAGATATTTATATTGTGAAATTCACTGATGAATACACTAAAAACTTCTGGTCTCTCCAGCAGCATCTCATGATCACTGAGTGTAGTGCTATTCTTCTAACAGTAGGTTGAGTCCTGGATAATCCAGCACACTAAAGGCCCACGTTCCTTCCACGGCTGTGCACTGACACTGCACAGTGCACCTCTTGCTGGGAATACACACTGTTCCCAGGAGCAGGAACAGAATAATATGTTCATGCAGACTACTGGGACAAAGAATACGATTTGAGTAAAGCTGTTGCTGAGATGAAAATAAAGCCAGGAGCCAAAGAAACTGAGAATAACTACCAAGCAAAAGATCACTCAGAGATTATAAAGGGAAGAAAGAAGTTTATTTTTGCCTCTTCAATAGTTAACTATTTCAAGGTGTGCTAAGAAGTTTTGTGTGACCTCACAATATGGATATGTCAATCAGCTTCGTGGAAACAACTAAATGTGAGATTCTATTTGCAACATTTCTAAAGGGTCTTCAGTTTCCTTTAGGAGACTCCTGTTAAAAAAAGGCAATCTGTATTATTCAGCAAGGCTAAAATATCATGGTTACCAAACATGAGCACTTCTATTAAAATTAAATTTGCCAGCGTTTCAGTAATTTCATGCTACATAATAATTACTGAGTCCTGATTTTCCCTTTATTTAGAGTTTATATAGGTTTGTTTTGCAGAGTCTAATGTAACAATAATGAAACTTTAAAAAATGTTTTTTCCATTTGCATAAATAATCTCTAAACAATCCACCAAATGGTTTTGCCTGAAAAATTAGATTTACATCTATACTTTGACTACTTTGCTTGTTTATAAGCCTGTGAACTTAAACAGAAGAAACGACAGCCTTAGGATACTCTGAAGGCTATCAAACTTGTTGGGCAAAAGACTGGAACCATTTCTAAGGGAAGAATTTCTCTTCACAAACAAAACCTAACCTTAAACCTTCTTCTTATGTTAGTGGAAAGTTTCTCAGCAATGATCACAGCATTACTGAGAGGTGGAAATATGGGACTGGTCAAATGGTTTAAATCAAGTCATGCTTTGACCTCATCAAGAATAAAATGCAGTGCTAAATCCTCTTTACTCAATGATTATGAAGGCCATTTCAGACCATGGATTGATAGCTTAAGATCCCAAATAAAAACTAAAAAAAAAAAATCCTTAACCTGAGGAGGGACATGGTAGGTAACAGCAGCCATATCCACGTTTAGGAGCAAATGTCAGATGCAGAAGAACTCTTACCTATGGCAGCAGCCTGAATATTGACAACCAACTCCGACTTTATAAAGAACATGATTTGAAAGAAAGAAAAGTCTGTTGAATCAGACCTCTGTCCCACCAACTTCTCTCTGTATACACCTCAGCAAATTGCCAGCATCACTGGATTAACATGTTATGTATCAGCTGTTAGGTGAGGCATTGCTCGAATGAAGTACAGTCTGTAAAGGATCAACTGACATAAAGATGGCTTCCCAGGGGAAACATGGAGGGCCATCATGTTTTTGATAACATTTGGCATGTGAAATATATCTAAGCTTAATTTTTTATCATGTCCTGAATGAGGTAGCTTGAAATAACGCCCCAGTTCAACAAAGGAGAAGAATATTCCTTGTAAGGAATATTCTTGTCACCGACATCAATTGGTGCAAATTCAGTATGAATACAGAGATGTCCTGTCATAATCTATACTGATTTTGATTTTACAGTCTTAAATATAAAGAATAAATGTTTTAGGCCCATGAACAAAAAATACATACATATTGACTGAACAACACAGGTACAGAAGAACAGATGCTACTTTAACCTGCACTTTCTCCTTCCGTTTTTAAGTGAAAAATCCTCTTACAATTTCCAGAAAACGGATCAGTGCATGCTGCATCAATTACTGAATTGTAGAAAACAGCTTTTATTGTTAGAAACAGATTTGGTTTTAAACTTACTAAGGAAATAACCACTCTGCATCTGACACTCATCAAATTGAGCTATTTTTGTTCAAACAATGAACAGAGAAATGCCACATGTGAATAAATAGTGAAGGCTTTGAAGAAACATGGCAGCAATAAAAACAGAGGTGTACTGCCTTGGAGGTCTGGACACTGAAGTACAACAAACAGTCACTGGGAATTTTGTACAATACAAAGGCAAATCATAAAGTGATTCCTTTCAAAGGTTACCTGGAAGTTTCTTGGCTGTATTCAGAAATGTTGAACATATATATTTTCGTGCAAGTAAAGAAATTTTCATTTGAGTAAAGCACATATTACATGAAATCACCAAAGGGTATAAAATCAAAAGTCATCACTCCCAAATTTCAAATTTCTCCTTTTGTATGCATACATGTGTAGACATACTTTCATTTCTATACATATATACAGAGATCATTATTCCTCTAGTGTGTATTAGAGAGAAATTATAGCACTAAAATGATAAGTTTCCTGTTATTTGAAATAGCTATTTAATAATTTTAAAGGAAACATTTTATTAAAAAAAAAAAAGTTGTTGTAATTAGTTCCTTTTTGAAATCTGAAAAATGTTTGTTATGTATAGGAAAAATCCCTATTTTTTATCCATGTCAATTTTCAACATAACAATTTATCCCATTCATGTTTGAAATTTACATTATAATCAGTGCACACTACACTGTCTCCTAGTTTTTAATATTATAAACAACATGCTTGTATCACATAGACTTTTTTGAAATCTTTTTGAAATATATATAGGAAAAAATATGACCATTAATGAACAAAAAGAAAAAGCATCACTTGTCTGGATGCCTTTCAAAGCATGTTGATAATAGGTCAAAGTTTTCAACAAGGAAAAATGAGTTAAAACCTAATGATTCTGAACAGTTAGTCTGTTGATGAAATGCAGAACTTCCAGTGATTTGAGAATGGTCTGTTTAGAGTCTGTTGTTTTCCTTGCATTTCAATTTTTCAAATCTTCATCATGTGAAAAAAAAGCCCAAACCATCTGTGGCAGAAAAAGAATGCTCCCATTAAGAAAAAAAAAAAAAAGAAAAGGAAAAGGGAAAAAAAAGAGTAGTAAATCTGTCCATTTTTAGATACGGTGAACTCCCAGTCCTCACACCACACAGGACTAACCAAAACCAGAGACATGGGTATGTGGTTGCTTCTATAAATAAAGAAATAGGAGAAGCAACTGCCTGGATAAACACACCTACAACTGTCTTTCAAAGGTACCAGTAGATACAAACAGGTGATGAATAAACACAGGCTGGAAATTAAAAGACACTCATTTTTCACATTGAGTAAAAAAGATTTTAGAACTGCCTTCTGATAGAAGCTATGAAGACTAAAGATCTGATTTTTTTTTAATGTGATACTTGGTAAGTTTATAAATGGTTTGAAGAATATGCCTGCCAGCTATTCCACAGCACTACATCTGACCAAGACTTCCCCTTTTGATTCTCTATTCTTTTATTTAGACCCAAATATTTCAACAAATCTGTGCATTTCCAGAAGAAAAGTTAGTACTGCTTAAAAGCAAGTAATCTGCTTCTCAATGGCTTTGATGACCACCAGTTTTCATGTTTTACAGTATGCTGTGCCCAATCATATAAAGCCTTGCACACATTTGTTAGTTAAAAGGAATGGTAAAATTGTTCTAGAAGCATGACTTGCTCTTTTCACAAAAAGGTCTCTCTTCTGGTGGTTTAGCTTAGGAAAATACAGTAATATTCCTCCTAGTTCTGTAACTCATTTATTTAAAAGCTGACTAGGTATGTTTCATCCATATTTTTTAACATTATTCTTTCTGCCTTGACATTTCTCTTCTATGTATTATGTATTCTCCATAAGGACAGTGCTAAATCTTTATAAACTACAGCAAACTTTAAAATATTACCTGACTCATTAAGCCACATAGACAAAACATCTAAGGAAATGAGATGTAAAATAAATTTACTAACATTTCATAGGAAAAATAAACAAGAAGATAATCTGTAAAGAAGGAATGGGCACATGCCTTGGGGAAGAAATACTTTGTTCTTTATTGGCTGATTTTTTTATCCCAAAGAGAGTACAATAATTAGAGAGACTTATCTTTAATAGAACAGCTTTGGATTTAACGTGTTAGAAGTCCATTTTGTTATATAATCTAGGAAGTGATACTTCAGACCCACCTGTATTTATAAAATTAAATATGCCTTCAGTGAAAAATTGTTATTTTGGCACAACAGCTTTTCCCTAGAAAAAGATGAAACCTACAAAAATATTACTAATTTTTCAGTCCTCAAAATGAAGAATTGCTTTCTGAACCTAATCTTTTTGTTACAGACCGCCCCAAAAGGGCTAATGCTAAAAACAAAGTCTCAATGGGGCTCAAATGTTTTTTAGGCTAATTACAGACCAAGCATGTATTGTATATGAAATTGTATGGGACAATTTATTATTTCCTAAAGGAAAAAAAAAATCTTCAGATAAAGAATTAGTCACCTGGCTTAAATTCAGAAAGCTACAGCCTTGTATTTCCCTCTTGAATGCTCACCTAGGTTATGACTACTGCAACACAGCTTAGTGCTCACAACCTGGCAGCTTGAAAGCTGCCACCTTCCAGTGCTCTCCCATCTTCTTTTTTTCTCCCATTTCTTTTTCTCCCATTTCTTGCATTTCTTCTGGGTTTTTTTTCTCCCATCTTCCTCACTTTTAATACCAATTAAGAGGTAAAAGGCTGCAATTCTTCTCATGAACAAAGCACTGTCAACCATTCCTCTGCGAGTTTGCCATCTAACCAATTCCTTTTTATTTTGTCCTCCTCTGTCACACAAATGTATGAACTGTAAGAAGAATTCCATTCTTTGATGTCAAAGTTACATCTGTGTGTGCACATAGACACATATCCACTTCTCCTGCTTCCCCTGCAGATGACCAGCAGTTCTACAGTCTGCATGTGCAGAATCACAATCCTTTTCACGTCTAACTACAGCAATTTCTAGCACTGCTCTCCTAGGTAGGCAAAAGCATTTCTTAATTGCAAGTCTCTCTTACTTCTCCTTTTCAGCAATTCAGCTCATTCATATGAATTGTGCTTAGTACAAAAGCCTTTCCTTGGAACAAAATGAAACCTCCAAAAATTATCAGTCTCTATTTGCTCAGTTTCCAAAATGAAAAACCAGGCTCAAAATTTCTATTGCTCTCCTTGATGAGACCAGTTTTATTACTGAGTCATTTTACTTCTTTCAAGTTCTTTTCAATACTTAAACATGATTTTAAGAATTATTTAGCTCAAAAGGTTTTCTAGTGGTCATTAAATGAGTGAAAAGTACATATGAAAAAACCATCTTTCATATGTCAGTTGAGTTCATTGTAGTAAAATTAATGATTTCTTTGGGAAACTATGTAACTTAAAAATATAAAACAGAAAAGCCCCGAGAGGGAACCCTTCCAGAACTGGTAGTCTAGGATTGCTGCCAGCAAACACACAGATTTTTAAAAGTTAAGTTCAGCAGTGGGATTCGAGGAGGCAGTGTAGTGAAGGACAATCGAGCAGCATGTAATGCTGGCTCAGTAACTGTGCTTTTCCCAATGTCAGTCACAGAAGTTTCCTAAGCCTGGTAAAACACTAGGAAATTCCCTCTTTCTGGCAGTCATCTCTTCCAACTCAGATCTTGTCTTGATAGTTAAATGGCAGAGACACAATCAAACGCAAATTAGGTAGATGGCCACTCTTAGCACAGACATTATCATAGCCTTCAAAATCTTCAAAGGAGTGAAGATATTGTTCAGTGAGAGGGAAGAAAGTACCAAAGCACTTTGTCAGACAAGGAAAAAGAAGTCTCACATAGTGCTTAACATGAAATATTCAAACATCTATCAAGATCTGGTTGTTCATCTGCTTTGTTTTGTCCTGATCACTGTACTGCAATAGTGTAAATTCTGCTACTCCTGTCTCACTGAACTGTGGCTTCTGATTAGAGCCACAACATGAGCGTCCACCTGAAACAGGATGTGCCACTGCCTGAGAGGTGATGGCTTAAGAAACAAAGGTACCACTCACTGCTAACATTTTAAAAAAAGAAAACTGAATTTATTCATGACTTTAAAGGGTATAGGACACTTTGGAAACACACGGTAAAGGAGCAAGAAATTCCAGAAATATATGTAAGGCAGCATGTTGCACTTTAAAGGCAAGACAACAGGTATTTAAAGTGTGGAAGTACTCTCCCAGGGACTGAAACTTAAATGAGCAGAAAGAGTTCTCACCTTGAAAAGTGGAGAAAAAACATTTTGTAGCTCCTATAAGTGAAATGCTAAACGACTATTAGATTGGCTAAGGATCTGCACAGGTGACTACCCACCATCACAGCTTCCACAACTTCCATCAACTTCCCCTTCTCAGGTGGGCTGGAATAGAAGTGAGTACCACCAGAGAGGAGATATTAATCCTCAGGCCACAGAACAAAGGCTATGCTCTTCATGCCATTACCCAGCCAGGCCTCTACAAGAACAGCTAATTTATTGCTTCCTGAGTTCTCTTTTTTTTTTCCATTTTCAGCCTCCTTAGAAAGAATGTAGTTTTAAGATGTACAAAAACAACAAAACAAAAAAAGCCCCACCGTTTAAAAAAGGCATTGCATAAACTTAATAACAGACAAGGGATAAAAATGAAACTTTAAGAAACATGTGTAGGTATTAAAAAGGTGTAAACAAACCTACGACTCTATCCATATAAACTTTTATTCTCCCTAACTGTCCTTGCTTTCTCCTGTTTGTACCTTCCTAATTGCAACGGAATTATTTTCCATGATGAGAAGTTTTTTAAGAACAACTGAACACTGAAAAATAACTTTAATCTAAATAATTTTGGTTCAGGAGTATTCTGCTTCCCTTTACTCTTCAAAATCCTTTGATTGCAAATGGAAACACTCATTTCCATTTGTGCTTTTTTACAATTTTAATATTGGCAATCACTGCATAAGTCCAATGTGACTTTTCCTCCAAAACCATTAAACGTGAAATCGCCATGCCAGAGGTAACAAAACAGACTACATCTGCTTCATTTTCAAATGTCAAATGACATACCATAAATAGGACTGTGAAAGGAATAAAAATACAGTGGGACATGGATTTAGCTGTTGCTTTGTAAGACCAAGTCCAAAATGTGTTATGCTTTGAAACATACTGAAAATAGTATTTGGCCTAAAAATTGGTTATCATTCAATTTTCATAACCTGTACAGAAATTATAAATAATATTGCATTTGTAATGTACACACTCATTTCCAGCTGAGCATGTATACAGGAATATCCAAGTGGAAGGTTAAAACAATTCTATCTCATAATCATTTATATTTGTTGAAAATCATTTAAAGCAGAACATAATGACCCTCAGCACTGCAGGAAACAAACTTGGAGACATTCACAGGAAGGTTGAATATTACTGGACAGCCCATAATGCAGCATTTGGGTTAGTGCCATATTCAGTCCTTATGGGGTCTGATGAAATTCAGTGGAGGCTGCCTAAGTGGGAATTTAACACAGCTATGTAGTTCTCCTACTGAAATGATTTTTTAGTGGTAGGAAGAATATCAGCTTTGTACCTTATGTTGCATGTATATTCTAGGTGAGAAATGCACTTACTGTGAAAAGAATGAAGGTCACCAACTTTTCCTATGACTTGAAAGGGCAGCTGGAAGCTAAACTTGCAGTAGAAACATATAATCTTTGTAAGGGTTTTTTCTGTAAACTCTTCACATACGTAAGATTCAAGCTGCATTAAAGCACAGGCTTCTGCTTAAAGCTCAATTTCATAGCCATCCTAAATTTGGCATGCCAGGATACTTTCTAACATCATTCCTTAAATTCCTGTAAAGACCTCTCCCACTTACAGCAGCAGCTTCTGCTTAAAACTCCAACAAGGTCTCTTTCTTTGCACGTTAGATTTATAAATACAGACTCTTTACTTGGCAAAATGAAAAAATATTAAAAACAAATAAACAACAGGGAATGGATTAAGTTTTCTGAAAACACGGTATATTCCCTTGCTTCTCTCTCTTCTTCTCCTCAAGTTCAGTAAAATATTTAAGCTCTGGTAGCTGTACTGCTGCAACACATTTACAATGCAAATTTCTCAAACTCCTCAACTGAGTTTCAAGGATGAGTACTTCCTAAACTTACAGGACACAGTGAAGAGTTTGTTTTTCTGAATTAGAGCACATCTGTTGGAATAATATACTCAAGACTTTTCTTGTTAATTGTTCATTTATTTGCAGGGGTGCTATTAAATACAATAACTTTGCAAAAGTATTTGATTTCCAGTCTATGAGAAAAGTACTTTAACTAATCCAGCCTGAATACATTTACGGACTCACACAGGTTCCAATACAAAATATTGGAAATGGCTAGATTCAAGACATCCTTTACTTAAATCTGGTTTTAGACTAAGTTATACAAGAAGTATAAGGAGAAAAGCCCAATGGCAGTTTCTGGTAAGTCATGCACATAGGGTAATAGGATGTAAACTCCTTTCCTTGATACACTGTCTTGAAGACATACCTCTCAAAAACAGGCAGAGGAGGAAGGCTGGAGAACTACCACCAATCCATTTCTCTTACCATCCTGTACAGACTCCCTGGCTTTGTCATAGTATCATTCTACAACAATTACATAGTATAATACCCACAGGGTTTTACGTCTGTCACACCACAGTACAGGGATTTTGTTGCTGTTTTGAAGTGGAACACTGTCTGCTGCTGCTGTTCAATGTTTTAGTACACATTTCATAGCACAAGGATCATTGTAAATAGAACCACAAAAAATAAAGGCTTGTGCTAATCAAAGTAAGAGTGAGAATTATTTCCGAGCTTTGCCCATTTGTTTCATTCTGTAACAAGTAATGAATCTAGAAAGTGCCTATAAAGGCTGACATCAGCTGCATTATTCTTTCGTCACTAGTATCAAGATGACCATCAACTACTGGCCAAGTGGGTCTTCATTACTCACTTTACCATTTCTCAAATATATTTTTGAGTAACAATTCCATGCAGTTCAATTTCAAACTAATGTGAGTGAATCTTTCCTTTAACCAATACTGAGGATTGTCTGTATACTTTCAAAAATTAAAATGTGTGAAAAAATAACTACTTGGTTATTGGCAAACAAAACCAACTCAGAAATACATAAAAGACTTTAGTGCCCATTTTGAATATGGCTGCTATTGAATTGTGCAAGATTGCTAAATTTGCAGAAGAATACGATCAAATTTTATTAAGCTGTGACCAGACTTTGATACATATCCCAGCTGAAGACTTTGCCTTTTCTAAAATTTCTGAGAAAGATTAGGCAAACTAAAACAAGAGAGCAGTAACATGACAAGTTCTTAAGTTTTTTTTCTGTTTCAGAATCATATTTCTCACAAATGAGAGGAATTTGCCTTCGAAAATTTTATTTCAGGAACAGTGCTGAAGATTTGTGATTTTATCCCTCTTATTCTGCTCATTTTTATGTTTTTTATGTTGATATTTGAAATTATATGATTATGCATACATTTCTTTTAATTTAAGAGGATATTTCTAGTTCAGTTAAGAGCCTGGAAATGCAAACTGTAAATGAACAAAGTGAAAAGTCAAATAGAAAGCATTCAAATTTATAAAATCTTGTCTTAAACTCAGATAGTTTTGTGAAGTGCTGTTCATGAATCCTAACTTTTAGGTTAGCAGAACTACAATCAGCAGCAGCCACATAAAACTTGGTAGTTATGGCTGCTGGAAGGTTGCCTGGAAAGTCATGTCCATTTTTTAGCCACTTGACTTCCATCCCGAAATGCGGTGATCCAGACGGGCTAGAGAGAGAACACACATCTCTGATCTACAGCTCTGACTGTGTAAGCATCCAGGGACCTGCTGAGTGCTACAGCAGCCAGGACTGTACTCTTGGACTGATGTTCTCCTCCAAAACTGATGATAAAAACTTGCTCATCTCTGAGCCTTGGTAACTACCATGAAAGACATAGGTAGTTTTCCTTTTTAAATTTTTTCCTTAATTCTTAAATGAAATTTCAAAGGATGGCTTTTGCACAGCTCGTTGTTCTTCCCAAACTTAATATTCTGCAATACCACTTCAATGAGAGGTTGCCATACAGAAAAATTGCAGCATTAGGAAACAATTAAGAGTTTTCAACTACACTGCTTTCTAACAGCAATATTTTTAGTTATGCCAAAGCAGAACTATTCCGAGTACTAACTCTAAAAATACAATTTCAGTGGAATTTGGTATTATTAAAAAAGTTTTTTATTAGAAGTTACTTTATATTGCTGTAAATTTTCATGCCTACTTAATGAAAAGAAGTCTAATACAGAAAATATTAAATTTCTTTATTCCATTTTGTTTTCCCTCTCAAATTGAGGTGTGGTGCCTCTGTAGAACGTATAAGGCCATGAATAGATAAAATGAATAGTAATAAATTGCCAAATTTTATTCAGTCAAGAACCGGATGACATAGTTGAACCAACTATTGATCTGTAAGTCTGATGTGTGTAGTAAGCAAATTAGTAGAAAATGTCACAGCAAAATTAGGGTGCATGTCAGTAAGTATTATAGGTAAAGGAAGAGTTAAAGTGGCCCTTAAAAAGATGAGTGTTTGCTGACAAAGCTAGTGAAGTTTTGAGGAGATCACCAGGGCTGAAGATAGGGAGGGTCTGGCTATTATAATTATTTGGATTTTGCAAAGTGTTTCAAGGAAATAAAAAGCCATAGGGTAAGAGGAAACGTCCCTCCATGAATTAAAAAAAGGACTCCATAAAAACAATACATTATTGCTTACTTCTTACAGTGACCAGCAGCTACCAGAGGAGATCTGCAGAGATCTGTTGAGGGCTCACTGCTGTTCAAGGGAGACATTTGGTAATAGGAATTTGGTAACTGGGCAGTGAAGTGACAAAATTTTTGGTGGTATTTTATTATTCAGGGTAAGAGAAGCTTTCTGACAAGCAAGATTTACAAGCAGGTCCTTAAAAGATTTAGTGCACTGTCAATAAAATAAGAGATGACACATAATATAGAAATCTAAAGGACTTCGAGTAAGATCCTGGAGTTAAGGTAGGTATCTCCATGAAAACATACTCAATTGTTAATTTTAATTTAGCTGTCAAAGAAAACAATGTTAAGCATTATTAGGAAAGGCCCAGAACACATCTGGAACTTTGTTCATCATCCAGGGTTCTTTGTAAATACAAAAATGTCAGTTTCTTTCTGCTTTAATACTATTTAGCTCTTGCCCCCACTAAAACATAGTAAAATGGGACTGATTCCTAGAGGACAAAATGTGGAGATCAAATGTATTTATGGCTTCAAAGGGAGAATGGATAAATCCACAAAAGAGAAGCATTAACTTACATGTAAAAAGTAGAAGTATTTTCACGTACATACTATCAGATTATCTGAATTTTACTTTTCTTTAGGATGGAGCAATTGATGGAAAATTTAGCTCATAGAAAAGTTACTACAATAAGACTTTTTAATTAGAAATTCATTGAAGTGAGTCTTAATGATGACAGAGTTCCAGTAAATCTCTAGGATGTTTCGTCTCACATACTCTTTTAATTTCCTTATTCTGTCGAAATGTTACCAGGTAAATAAAATGGTGGAGGTTTTATATTTCAAATATGGGCTCAATTACAACTGACTGTTGGGATACACATATTTGAATATGCCAAGTGAAATGTTTCTCTATGGGAAAATAAAGTAAATATTTAAACAATATTTTTCAAATTAAATGATACAATACTTTACAACTTTCTGGGTCCAGAGAGTCAAATGACGAGCCATAGTTGGAGATGTCTTCTTATAGGAAAATGAAGTTGGGTAAATTACCAAGTCTGGGGAAAATAATACTGCTAGATTTTCTCCGTGATGATTTTTGTGCCTTAAATCACATCTCAAATACTTAATAAATGTGTTAAATGTTAACTTCAGTGTTGTAAAAGTGATTACTGGATACATATTTTTCTCTGCAGGAGAGTTGCCAGTGTGCTCTTGAAAATGAACATTTCTTGCTGGCAATTCTGATGTATAAAATTCTTTCACAGCATTGAAACATACATGTTTTCCATATATTTTGTCGTAAAATGCTATTTTTCCCCTTCTGAAAAATCTCAGTACTTGTAATCTCAAACTATGACATGTGATCAGCCCCCATAATAAAATAAAATCATTTTTACATCATTAAAATTCATCCCATGAGACCTACCTTTTCTGCTAACAGTTCTCTGATCTTGCTTGCCTGGAGACGAAATTTCATTAACTGTGACTCCAAAGTTAAACATCTTTCCTTCCAGTTTACAGTACCTTCTGGCTCTGAAAGTTCAGCCATATTTATGCTGGAAAAAGAAAGGGAAAAAATCCCCATGTCAAATTCAGTCTGTATTTAATGTCTGACTTTATTTTATTATGCATACTAACCTATTTTAAATAAATCTCAAGAATGCCCCCAAATTTTATACAGTTTCATAAAACTTAGTAAAAGTACATTAGTTTACAGAGGCCCTTATCATAACTATCAAATTCTGAAATCTGCGTTGATGTTATTTAGGTTTATTGTATTTTAATTTCTCCAATTATCCTGTGACTGCAATTATTTTTCCTTGATAAGCAGAGACACATCACTCATTTTAATCTTCAGTTACTGCATATATCCTTTCTTACTCAGGAGAGTCTCATAGGGAACTGAGCTTTTGCTTAGCAAATGCCTTCCATAGGCGTAACTGCCTGTGAGTTAGTAGCACATTTGGTTTTATGCAAGTTTAATCTTTGGCAGACCACTCTTTTAAAAGTCTTTTAAAATTCTTCTGCTTAATCAAATTGCCTTTAAAATTTAATATCCTTAATGAGATGGAAGGGAGAGTTTCTGATTCTAAATGTAAAGGTGGGTGAGCAAATGGTCCCCAGTGGAGCCCTCCACGAAAAACACTCCTTTTGCATTAGCTGTTGCAGATCTCAGGACATTCTGGTTCAGGTATCTTTCAGTCTCAAATCTGTGCTTTTATCCACATTTAACTGCTTGTGCCTTCTGGAAATTAATCTCAGTGCGCTTCTGAACAAGTGTTACTGGAAAAATTATTCGGGATGAGAGCTGGCTCATCATGGTTTGAATCTGAGAAGCCAAGAAAATCATCTGTGTGTAAGCAGAAGGACTGGGCTCTGTTGTATGCCAAGTATTTGTAGGCAGTTTAATAAAGAGTAAGTGGATGGCTGAATGTAACCATTCAGTCCAAGAAGTTCCCTTGCTAAGTAAAGGCGTGGCCTTTGCAGGGTTCTTGACACTTAGGTTTGGCTTTGAAAATAAAGCCTGAATAGCTCCTAAGTATCCAATTCATCTCAGAAATAACAAACATGTAAAAAACACCATTCAGTGGAAGGCTGATGGAAGAGCAAAACAAAGAAAAAACTACAAGTCATAAGTTGTATTGCATGTTTGTCACCTGAACAGTGTGACACTGACAAGGAACGCCAAGGAGCCGCTATTTGCAGTGTGATGCAGGAAGATTATGGATAATACAGATCTCCACACTGCAAGTCCTGACACAGTTAGCACGGATGAGTAAGTGACACCACTGAGAGCCCCCCTCCCATGACTATCCCAGGCCTTCAGAAGCCTAGCTTCAAGCACTTCCCTTCCTCTCTGCATCGGAAAAGGCAGCCCCACCTGAAATCCCTCAGCTGGAGGTGAAAGACCTATGAATTTATCGTCTTCATTGTTTTTGACAACAAGAAGAAAAAAGGAAAAGCACCACAAGACAGATCAAAGTCATGAGCAGGATTCCAAAATGTCCTTCACTTTTCTCTGCTACAGTAATATTTGCTATTTATTGTCTAAATTTCACACATCTCACATGACTCTCAAGTTCATTATAACTGAACAAGTTAAAAACTCTGGCTCAAAACCTTTTTTCCTTTCGCATACCCTAAATTCCTTGTTTCTTTCATTCCATACCTTAACTTAGAAGGAAAACTAGGAAAGAAAAGCTGAGGTTTATAAGTTTTCTCCACAATCACCTGTCTGAAGATAACTGCTCCATTTTTTGCTCTTTCCTCCTTTTGGTCCTGCAGGCTAGGATTCAAGCTGCTAAGCCAGAGGTTACAAGTATCCTTATTCAGGAATCTCCCACTCGGGAATCCCCATGGAATCGCTAGGACTCAAGTATGCTATTAAAATAGTTTCCTAAGCCGATCCTACAACACCCACATTCTGAACACAAGTGTTTCAACTGCAATCCTCCTAGGTGCCCGAGACACCTCTGGTGACTTCTGTCATTCTCCCCCATCTTTTAAGCTAAGCAGAAAATTCCTTGGACTGTCAGGGAAGAAAGTTGCTCACCGTTGTCCTGTCCCTAATCCAGGCTCCTCTCTGCTTATCCAGAATCCCCCCGCTCCAGGGGGGAAGGTGGCACTTCCAAGCAGCAGCTTCTCCTACTTTAGAAGGAAGAAGTAGTTTCAGCTGCAGATTTATGTGGATTCTGCTCTCCGAAGTAATGAGGAGTGGCAACATACCATTAGACTATTTAGGACATTTTTGGTTTTTCCTTTTTAACTAATTGCAGCTACATAAAACAGAAATGGATGAGGCCAACATCTGGTTAACAGTGGGATATTTCAGTGTTTGTGGCAGTGAAAACAAAAACGGGTCAAGTAATAAACGAATTTTTGCTTTTTGGTAGGGCGCAATATTACAGGGTGGAGTTAAAAATGTTTGTCTTTCAACAGACAAAACATCTGAGTAGATGGATTTCTGGCAGTGAACAGTGTGTCCAGCCAAGGAGTTTCTCAATGTCCAAACTCATTAATATTCCACTGCATAAACACTATGGATAAAAAGATAGAGAATAACTCTTTTTATTGTGGGTTGTTTGCTAGAGATTGTAATAATTTACTTCGTATTTTCCAACAAGCCAGTGGGTTCTGGAAATATTTACAGGCACATAATACACTGTTTACAATTGCAGAGTGAATGATCTTACTTAGAATCAATGACTTCCTGTTTCTTGTCTGATTACCCAAGGGAGGATAAAAATGAGTTCATCTTCTCTTGGCTTAATAGAGTACTCTGAATCAGCACTCAAACCTACACAGAGTCCGCCCCTTCTTCCTGCTCCAGTTCCCACCGCAAAGCCCGCTATTTCCCCTGAGTCTTAAAAAATTAAATCTTTTGAAAAGTAAACTAAAAAAGCACACATTAAAGCCTTAAGTTCTAATTATGTCATCAAAAATTAATTGAGACAAGTTTGACAAGTCTGGAAAGATTAAATTCGTCTTTTTCATTTTTTAAGTTTATAAACTCCTTTCTAGGCTTCAATAAGTCAGAATGTCACATTCTCCCCAAAGGGATTGATATAATTTCCTTTTCTTTGCTGTCTGCTTAGAAGTTATCAAAATACATTTCAGGGGGGAGGGAACAATGTTCTAACTTTTTGAAGCATGTTAAAAAATTTACATATTCCTTATCACACTGTCAGTGTTTCCCTCTGTTTTTAACAAAATGCAGTGTTTAACTAAATGCTTCATATTTTGTCCGTATGTTCTGGATGTCCTTTCTCTGGTGGAGAAAGCTTGGTAAGTTCTTCTGTTTCAACAGGTGTGGTTTTGTGCAGTATATAGTGAATTCCCTTCACCATCCTAAAATGTTTACCAGCCTAAATGCATTTGGACCATACCTCTTGAATTTCAAGTCCCTTTCTTCCATCTTTTCACCCAAACTCGGCACTTATAAATATTTTTGGTGCCATAAAGGTTGGACTGGAGAAGGGAAATGATGAGACACAAAGTGGACCTGTTTTTAGGAATCAAGGAAGTCATTCTCAGGTTTGTTGCTGGCCAAGGCCCTTACTCACCTCCAAACACTGGTAACTTTATTTTCCATTTGACTCATTTTGCATAATTCTATCCTCAGACAAACTGTTGCCTGAGCTATTTAAAACTTCCTTCAAAATCTGATTTATGAACACTTTTTCTGCTGCTTCCTAGGTATTGATGAGGTTGTTCCCGTAAAGTGACACAGTCAGTCACTGCTCACCCACTCCAGCCCTGGGCACAGACCCCCACAACCCCCCGATTTCAGGGGCCAGGCTGCCCCCTCCCAGCTCATTACTCCTGCTCGGCTTCCCAGTGTCAAATGCGTGCAGCAAACAAGATTAAAGCACGCAACATCATTTTATGTCCTTTTCCTGATGACAGCAATTTTTAGGTCGCAGTGTGACACCACACTACGTACCAATTCAATTTCTTGAAATTCTGAAAGCTGGCCGTGTAGGTATCTCAAAAGTATCGTAATCTTGCACGTTTGTTTGGGAGTTGTGTTCTTCTCGCTCTTCTATTTTTGGGAGGAAGGCAGGGATGCGGCAGCGGCACTGACAACGGACGAGAGGAGCCTGAACCTTATGGGACCTTACGGTACCTCAAGCACGCCAGTCCCCAGCCGCGGGGACACCGCCTGGG
>VZRR01000853.1:219706-313513 GCA_013398015.1 Oreocharis arfaki
GCCGCTCCTGCGGGCCGGCGCTGGTCTGCTCGTGGCCGCCCGGGGGTGCTGAGGGCGGCCGCGCTGTGTGCGACAGCTGGGACGGGAAAAGGGGTCTGGGGAGCTTACCAGGGTTTATGAGTGTGGGCAGACGAGGCTCAGGCAAGATGTGGCCGGGCTCTATTCCGTGGTGCCCGCTGCCAGGACAGGGGGCCATGGGTTCAGACTGAAGCGCGGGAGGGCTCTGAGGCCATCAGAAGCACCAGGTATGGAATGAAAGTGCCCGAGCACTGGCACAGGTGCTCCAGAGAGGCTGTGGAGTCTCCATCCTTGGAAACATTCAGAAGATACCTGGTCGTGGGCCTGGGTAGCTCAGGTGGCCCATCTTTAGCAGGAGGTTGGTCCAGATGACCTCCAAAGGCCCCATCCGACCTCACCTGTTCCGTGATAGCGTGCTTTTAAGTCAGTGAAACTGTAGTGGATGTTAAATCGCCATTGCCATACAAAAAAGAACTTGCTGTTTGTAATATCCATAATAGCAAAGCAGTTCGGTTTGCTGCACTGTTCTTACTTGACATTCATACAAGCTGAATGAGTTTTGAACAGTAAAACTGAGCAGGGGAAGTTTTATGGCATTAATTCCATGCTTCTCTATGGTCTTTCCAAACAGTGATCCAGGGTCATGCCACAGGCTATGTAACAAGTGCAGTGAAAACTCCAATGAGACAGTATGTCATTCATACAGCAATTCCCCTCTTCTGTTACTTCCCTTTTGCATCATGAAGTTTAGGTGAATTTTGGATGAACTGCTGGAAATAGTTGAAGTTGATAAAGTTGAAGAGAGCTGTTTCATTGAAAAAAAATTGCACAGACAATGCAACAAACATTATTTCAAGACAGTAGGACAGTGAAAAGATCATTATTGTAGGAAGTGTTTGTAATTATGTTTTTAAAACCATGTGACCTGTTGTTTTGTTTTGTTTGGTTTTTTCAGCAGGCATTTCTTAATCAGCTAAAATGGTTGTAAAGAAGAAGGAAATTCAGGTGGATGCATTCTTTCTTGATCATCATCAGCTTGAAAAACTTCAGAGTATGTAGGGTGTTTTTTCTGCACTAATGTGTGATTTCTCTTGCCTTTGAGTAGCTACTGAAATTTATCTTGTTATGTTTTATTTCTAGTAGTTTTGCTTTGTGAGTTTTAGGTGTGTTTGCTCTGCTGTGATTTGTTTTTATTTTGTAACGACAATGACTTCTTACCTTGGCAGAATTAAAAAAATCGTTTCGAGCATCATGGCTTTGGTTTGAAAACTCTTTACTTTTTTATATCTTTGGTGTGATGGTAGTAGAAGGTCCTACTTGTGATTCTACTGGCAGGCCTGTGATTCTGTGATATCTGATGTTTTAGCCTTAATATGTGGGATAACACTGAATTTCCAAGAATCACAGAATGATTGAGGTTGGAAGGGCTCTCTGGAGGTTGTTTTCCCAGTCTTTGTGTTTTCTGTAGTTAATTTGTTTTAAAGCTGCTGTTCAAATGGTGTTTTCTTCTGTGGGGATTTTTTTTTGTTTTTTTGATGAGAGAAATGTCTGGTGATATTTACTGTAAAAAACCCCAAACCAAGTCATACAAGATTTGTCTGCCAAAGTTACTACGAGGTAGCCCTGGTAAGGTCCCACCTGGAGTGCTGCATCCAGTTCTTGGCTCCCCAGTACAAGAGTAATATGGTCATGTTGGACAGACTCCAGCTAGGGGTCTGGAGCATCCCTCCTGGGAGGAAAGGCTGAAGGAGCTGGGACTCCTTGGCCTGGCAAAGAGAAGGCTCAGGGGGATCTTAGCAGTGTGTGAAAACTACCTGAAGGGAGGACATAAGGGAAACAGAGCCAGTATTTTCTCTGTGCTGAACAGTGATAGGACAGGAGGGCACGGGCACAAACTGAAGCACTAAAGATTCCCTCTAAACATCTTTTTTAATGTGAGGGTGACTAAGGACTGGCACAGCTTTCATAGGGAAGTCAGGGACTCTCCAGCCTTGGAGGTATTCCCTTGGAGGTATTTAGAAGTCACCTGGCTGTGGTCCTGGGCAGCCAGCTCCGGGTGACCCTACTTGAGCAGTGGGGTTGGACCAGATGACCCCCAGAGGTTCCTTCCAACTCAGAGGTCCCTTACTATTGTGTTCCAGTGAAACTGGATTTTTTTTTTCATTTATTAGGAAAAAAAAATTGTGTTAAGGTGTTGTACGATGACTTAAGGGTTTGTGGCACCAATGGGGTTACTGGAACTGGAAAAAACCCTTAAGAATTAAGCAGTCATTTCTTCTTATAAATTATGTACTATTTATACTGCTTATTGTAATTACTTTATAAAAGGATCGTCTTCTTCCAAATGTAGGATTTTCGAAGGCTGAAGAGCAAAATCTGGCATCTCTGCTTCTGCACTGTGCACAGCTGGGAAATGGCATCCAGCAGATCCAGTGTATTAAACAGGTAAGGTTTCACTGTTGTTAGCGTGGTTTTTGGTTACTGACAGTGTGTCCTGTGCACTGTTAATGGCAAATACAGCTCTAAAATAAACTTTTCAAAGTTTTGTACATTCCTGCAAGCACAGAAAAAGCAGTTGTTACTGCTGCACGTGCATCAGGTAGAATTGTAGTTCTAGTACTTAAGTTAGCGAGGGCCACAGTTACTGAAAATGGTGGAAGGCAAGTGACACCAAGTTTCCTTCTTTGTATGGATATTTTTGTTTTTAGAGGTGTTCTTGGAATATTATTTAAAGCTTGACACTCAAGGGGAAATGGTAAAGAGGGGACAGTTTTGCACCGTATGCTTGGATGAGAGGTAAATCTGCCACTGTTGAAGATGGTATATCCAGAGTTTTATGTTCATCATGTGTTCTTTTGATTATAGATTGTGCCATTGGTGAACCAGATGGATCAGAACTCTGCAGGTGATCCCATGGTTAATGCTTGTTTGGATGTTTTGGGAGAGACATATTTTTCACTGGGTGCAAAGAATCCTTTGAAGAAAGTATTAGCAAGGTAAAAAACTGAGTAGTAAGTCTTTATTTTTTTTTTAAATACTTTCCTTACCTACAAGTCAGTAACTTGTCATTCACTACAAATTGCTGTGACTTAATTCCTAAAAAATTGCAGTACTAGTGTGTGACTATGTACTGTTTTTCTTTCTTGCTTAGTTAAAATTCTTAATTATAAATAACATATCATTAGATCAGTATCTTCAGTGTGAAGCATTATTTTGATCTGTTTCTTTATTGGAAAGACAACATAGTGTGTAATTAGCAGTTTGAACTTTAAAATCCAATAGAAATAGAAATTAGAATAGAAATTTAAAATACAAAATCTCAGCTTTGTCAAGAGAAGACAGTTTAGAGGAATCCTAACTAAACTGTGCTTTCTTGTGCCTATTTTTATTGCAATTAATTTTTCTATTGCACAATTACTGCTGTATTTCTTTAGTGAATTTATTATAGCTTAAGCATTTTTTAAGATCTGATGCTGAGCTACCTTCCTTTCTTTGTCTGAAAATATTCACTGTCCCACAGAGATGCAGGGCTTCCATCCTGTGTTTGATTGTGGCCACCCCAAAGCTGTGCATCCCTTTGACAGGTTTTCTAGCTGCAAATTGAGAAACCTGCATATTAATTTTAAGACAGATGACATTTTCATGCAGGAAGAAACATCTGTCTGTGTATTGGAGTTTTAGCTGACATGGATTTTTGGTGCAGTGGATGTTCATCACCTCAGTAAAAGCAAACTAAATGCTAAGTGCTGTTTCTTTCTGTTGCAGTTCACTGAATGGGCTTCCTGGACATTTGATGATGTCAGCTGTGCAAAGCTTTGTGTGCTGCCTTCGGGAAGAACTGAAAACCACAGATGTGTATTTGTACAGAAAAGTCCTGGACAACCTTGCTTCCTGTATGGAGGATTTCAGCTTAGGTACAGTGGCTTCGAATGTCTTCTGCTTAAGCTTGCTCAGCACTGGTTTGCACCTTGGTGCCACACCTGATAGTAATGTTTGCAGCTATGGAAAATAGTGCTGGCAAATATTCAGTACTTAAAATGTATTTTCTTTCCTCTAGGTAGAGCCTGTATTAAGAACCTGTTTGAAGAAGGTAAAGTCACATTTATAGTAAAATATACTTCACTGCAGGTTATTGGGGGAGGGGTGTGTGTGAAGAAGTGACGTGAAGTAGGCATGAAGATCTATCAGATCTGATTTCTTCCTGGTTAATTTTCTATAAACTAGTATCCTCATGTGTTACTTTTTTTGTGAAAGACAAGACCTTGATTTATGCCTTTAATTTCCAGGGGTAGGTTTTGCTTTATTGGGCAACCCGTGATATAAGTCTGAGTACCAGTGAGCAATTTTGGTCAGGAGAATCAATATCTCACAGGAATGGGCCAAGTGGGTTGGAAACTTGTTTTGTACCAGGTTGTTGCAAAATAGCTTGAGGTTTTGTTTTAGCATTGCTTGTTTTTGTCTGTACTGAAATATCAGTTTAATTTGTTGGTGGAGTGGAAGAATCACCACTGTATGGGTAACTATTCATTGTAGCTGGGTATGAGGTGTGTGTTTGATTGCTTTGCTGTAAATTTTCTGTTCTATTTCTCTTGTAAGTAAATTCATACCATAATTATTTTCACTAGTTCTTCAGTTTCTGCAGAAGTTGCTGCTTGACTTACAGGAAGAAAACAGGCAAGTGAATTCAATAGAAGCTCTTTTTTATCTGGTTTTATTTCACTCTTGCAAGATAATTTGATTTAGTTTAAAATATCACTTTGGTAGCTATACATTGATGAAAGACGGGAATATCATTTTACAGTGATGCAGATTTTAAATAAAAACTGATCAGTTTCTTTTCTTTTGTGGTGATATGATGATATGAGAGAGGTAAGGCAATGATACTGTTCGAGCTACTACTTCTAAGGAAGGCCTTTGAGTTGGGGTTTTGCTATCTGAATTGTGACTAGACAGTGTAGTTAATAGATGTAAAACTCAGGTAGAGTAAAACTTTCATGTTCCAGGAGTGTTTAATTCAGTATTGATACACTTGATGTTTTCCAGCATTTCATAAAGTGAGGCTTCTTCGCTGTGCTCTCTCATTGTGTACCCAGGGGAGAAGGGTATTAATGAAGTGTTTTGTACACGGAAAGTTTAGATATTTTCCGTCTTCTTGTTAGAAGAAAGTCAAATCATAGAAATATGCTTTGTACATGGAGGAACTACTTGAAAAATTAGAAAAGAGTAGCACTGCATTCTGTTGGCCTTTTTGGAAAGTTTCTGGAAAAGCTCAGCTCTGCTCAGGCAGAATCACGTGAATGAAAGTTTGTCACAGGAACCTGCACAAAATGTAGCAGAATTTGTCATTTTTGTTTGTTTACTTCATTTGAACAGACTAGCCTTGACTCTCCTCCTTGTTTTCTTGTATTTACATAGCTGATCAACTCAAGCAGTAGGTTAGTTTTTGCCATTAACTCTATCTAAAGTTGGCAGAATATGTTTTTCTGGGGGTGGTGAAGAATGGTGCTAATTTCCTTTTTGTGTGCTTGCTTGGCTTTTTTTTTTTCTGCAGAAAGAATCAAGGAAATCGTATTGTTCAGACTCAGCTGATGCACGATTTACTGATAGCCCTTAAAGTTTCGATGATGCTTATACAGAAATTGCAAGAAAATATCCAGGGAAGTCTTTGGAAACACAATGAATCTTTTGTTTGGCAAAGTATGTGTAGTTTACTGAAAAGTTCCACGAACTTCCTAATGGATGGTAAGTTCAGTAACGTTCAAACCCTAGTATTTTTATTAACTCAGTCTTGTTGTCTTTGTAGTAAACAACCTGTATGTATAAAAACTTAGTTTAGCTTGCATGGAAATTGAACTACTGAGATTAATGGCAGTGGGAGCAGTAGTTGGTTTTTTGGCGAGCTGTGATTTGTGGGTTGCAGATTTAGAGTGTACAGTTTAACTTGTCCCACTACAAAAACCAGGGTTAACACTGTTATTAATAATTCAGAAACTAGCAGAAATGCTTCTGAGAGTCACCAAATGTCTCTGCATATCAGAAATATCTACAACTCTGTGAATTATGCTGTCAGAACTATTTATGGGCCCACCATAACTAATAGTGTTTTCTTCTCATAGTGACTTTTTTGTACAGTAGAATTCAACACATGTCAGTAGGCTCTGCCACAGTCCTCCTTGCCTTGGTGGGCAGTCCTGTGTTTTCTTCTGTTTAAAGGTTTTAGCAGTTTCTTATTACACTGGAGGATAAAGCTGTTAATATTTGCAATCTAGGTGGACACCACAGATTTGTGATTATAGGACTACAAGTAATCTAGCAAAATTGAATACCATCTTTTATAATTTTGCTACATAGTTCTAGCACAGAGTGTTTGCTGCATCCTAATGTGAAATATCTCTGCTGTATAGCAACGCTCCTGCAGACTGTTCAGACTACCTCAGGACTGGCTGTTATTCTGTTTACCAGAGCTATGTATGAACCAGTTGAGGAATTACCTTCATTGGTAAGTGTATTTCTTGGCTAAAGGCTGTGCAATGTCACGGCGTTGTTAACCTGTGCTATCAGCGTTGTCTGGAGGCTTTGCTGGTACAGATACCAGGGCTTGCCAGCCTCTCTCTGAGACCTTAGCTGGAGTATAATCCTTTCCTCTCTCCTTGCTATGTGAGGTAATAAGACTTGGGTTTTGAATTTGAGAAACACTATGTACAAGAAATCTCTTCAGGTCTTTCTAAGCACAAAAGAGCTTTTCTGCTGTGCTGAGATGCTGTAATGGGTGTGCTTTTGGTGTTCCAGATCAGTGACTTGCTCCTTGGGACAATGGAACAGTCAGGTGTGCCAGCGTGGTTCCTGAGGAGCTGTGGGGTTCTGTGCACGGCTGAACTCCCAGACTCGGTCCTGCTCTTCCTTTGCCATGGAGCACTGGCTATGCTGGATTGGAAGAATGGCAGCATGGGTGAAAATGGAGAGAAACTATTATTAGATATTGCATCAGTCTTGTTGTCTTTGAGTTCACAGTAAGTTTGTGTTTTAATCTGTGTTGTTCTGTGTTTGGGAGGAGAGGTTTATCTTTTTAATTCTATTTTTGCATGACCCATGTAGTCCTGGTGGAATATCTCTGATGTTTTCAGTGTAATGATACTAGGTTTTGCCACAGATCATGCAATCTTTTTAATGTATTCAGAAAAACTCTGTAAATTTGAAAAATATAATGATGTTGCATATGTAGTTGTATGTTTCAATTTTTTTCTTGCATGCTAAAATAAATTTTGTGTTTTCTAACATGAATGGGATTAATTTATCAATTCCCTTATGGTAAGGTGTGTCAGTATTAATTCTTACGTAGACAGATAAACGTTAGTTTCAGGACATCATATCCTATCCTTCTGTAAATTCAGAAGAAAGCGAAGTGTGCCAGTGACTGAAATACTTGAAGTAAGACGAGTTTTAGGGTTTTTTTCTGGCTGCAAGCTTCGGCTGCTTGCATGTAATGGCCCACCAGCATTATTGGATTGGAGACTAAAACATGTGTTGAGTTCAACCTTTGATCGTGCCTTGGATGTCAGTTTTATGATTCTGTTTTTGCACAAGAGAGTACTCAGTTTTGGTGGCTTTGCGTGGCAGTGGAAAGTTTTCTGTATGTTTTCAAGAAGCATGCAACAACGTAGTGCTGCTCAAATGTTAGCAGGTGCATAGTAATTTCGATTTTTTAATTTTATTTTTGTGGGGCTTGTATGATTTCCCCATTGTTGGGGGGGGTTGTGCTCTGAAGTGGTTGCAGCTAATCAGGTAACTAAGCACGTACCTTGCAATGTCCGGTTGATCACTTCTGTGTTTATTCCTTTTTCTCCATGAATGGCTTGTCTCCTCACCTGTTTTCATGTAAGGTAAATGTATGTAATGAATAGTTAGTCTGAGATACAAAATTTATGTTTTTGTAAAAATTGATAAATGAAAATAATGAACTTTGTTTGTGTTTGTTCTTTTTAAAAGGTTAAAAGAATCCAGTGTGGCAACATCTTTGTCTAGAATCCTTGCTATTTGGACTAATTCAGCACTGGCTGCCCTTGTTTCAGGCTCCCCAGATTTAAAAATCAAACTTAATGGGAACTCTGATATAATTGGGAAGCTGCTGGAATACGTTTATACACACTGGGACCACCCTCTGGATGCCATCAGACACCAAACCAAGTTGATTTTCAAGAATCTTCTTCAGATTCACCAAACCACCATTGCTGGATCCAATGGAAGATCAGACCCATTCTTTGCAAGGCTGATAAAGCATTTACTAAGCTTGGATTGGCATGTAAAAGGGAAATATGCTTCTCTTGGCTGTCTGGTGGAGTGTGTGGGCACTGAAAATATACTGCAGTTGGACAGAACAATTCCAGTACAAATCCTGGATGTGATGAACGATCAGTCTCTTGCCCCTTACGCTAGTGATCTTCTGGAAACCATGTTTACAAATCACAAGGCCCATTTTACTTCGAGTTTTCAAGAAGGCACCTGGATTGACCAATGGCACAGCATCTGGGTTTCTCCTCTTCTGGTAGTGCTGTGTGAAGGGAACCATGACCAAACTACTTATATAATAGATTACTATTTACCAAAATTGCTCAAATGTAACCCTGACAGTCTGAGCTACATGATTAGAATTCTTCAGGCCTCTGCAGATGCTAATCTGGGTAAGAAAATAAACTTTCTATTTGTCATTATGATTGGATTAAAAAAAAGAAATCTCAGCCATGTGATTTCTGATCTGGTATTATTGTTAGAATTAATTTGGGAGAAAAATTCCAGATGGTTATTATTGCTATTAATATTTCAAGGTGAAAGTCATAATAATCATGAGAGTGTCTTCATGCCATGAGCAGAATAATTAGTGTTCCTTCTCTGGGTGCCTTATGGTTCTCTTTACATGCCAGGGTTTGTTACATTTCTGTATTTTCTACTACTATTTTTCTTTTATTTCTTACACAAATGTGTCCAGTAACAGGTTGTTTTTTCTTGTAAATACATGGATACAAGATTTATGATTCTCTTGTAGTTTTGCAGTAATTTAGTGTGACTCTAAAATAATGGCTAGTGAGACCTCACAGGTCCTTTTTTCATATGACATACTTGAGGTGGAGCTTTTTGGGTACCAGGTGGTTTAGAATTAGCTTAATCTATAGCAGCACTGTCTTTTAGCATTTATGGAGTAGAAATAAAAGGGGTTGAGGGTGGGTCATGTGTTGAAAGTATTGGGAGTTTCTGACAAACATTGCAAATAGTACATTGCTTGTGTTAATCAAACTAATTATTACTTGTTTTCATTTTCTTTAGGCTCTTGCAGTACTAGAGGAGCTCTTGGAGCATTAATGGCATGCTTGAGGACAGCCAGGGCTCATGGACATCTGGAACTTCCAAATATCATGAGCAGTGGTCTTGTGTCCACTGAGTGTATAAAACAGGGTCTAGTTCATCAGCACTGCCAGGTAAAGGGACAACCTTTTATGTGTCCTTCAAATTAGAACAGTTTGATCCTGTTTACTGTGTTAGGATTGAATTAAAATAAAGGTGTCATCGTAGGTGTCAGTAACTCTTTTGTGGTTAACTTTTAAATATCTTTCAGGTTTGCATTGATGCTTTAGGTTTACTTTGTGAAACCCATCGTACTACAGAAATTGTGTCTCTGGAAGAAATGCAACTAATTCAGTTTTTTATGATGTACAACTTGAACAGCCAGTCTCCTTCCATAAGGCAACAGATTGTTTCTCTGCTGAGAAAGGTGATTTCAAACGCTAAGCGATGTCTAATGTGCCTCTTTTGTTAGTTATAACACCATTAAAAAAAAAAAAAAGGGGGTTATGAAGTTGCTCACTGGAAAGAGTAGAAGCTGTAAGACCAGGACTATGCTTAATGTATTACCCAACTGAATATTGTTTAGTCATCACAGGCAAGAATGGCCTAAATGAAAAATTCAGTGGCAGAGGCACGGTAACTTGGTCATGGATGGTGGTGGGTGTTGCTTGACCTGTCAGCCCCTGCACGCTTTGCCAGTAGCAAAGCAATGTGCCCTGGAATCAGCAATGAACCTCGTGCTGGCTTTGCTGGGGCCTAGAGCTGTGCTTACACAGACTTGTCACACCTCAAGCAAATTCTGTCACTTGGTCACGCTTAGAAACCTGACCTGGAATACTAGGGAACAGCCTGGCATGTGGCTGTGCCATTACAGCCTACAGGGATTGAGTCTGTCTGTGTGGTGGAAGTTGTCAGGGTCACACATAGTTCATGGTAGAAGCATGGGCATAAAATGGGGAAACCACGTATGTATAAAGAACGTCCTGGAAGATGTTTATGGCAAAAGAAGGCAGTGTGGGAGGAGAAAATAATTAATTTGAGATGGGGGAGAAATGAGAGAGTCAGTTTGGCAAAAAAAAAAAAGAGAAATCCCATCTCTTTACTTTCTTACTTGGTGCAGACTGAGGAACATGAGATGGAAAAAATCATGGGAGTGTGATAAGTGTGTTAAGCAATAATCATGAGAGAGCTAGATGGGAGTGTGATAAGAAAGGAAATATTACTTGTGGGTAGTAAAAGAGGTGGAGGAAGCACTTTTGAAGTGCTTTTGAAAACTCTTTGAGTGATGCTGAGGCTGTAGAAATTACCTGCATTGAGTTTTTTTTTATAGATGAACACAGTTCCACAGAAAATGAGGTGGGAGGAGAAGGCTAGACATGAATTTGAGGAGGGAGATGGAAGAGGGTGTTGAAGGTGTAGAGGGAGGAGAGAAAATATTTGTCACAAGAGAGATGGGAAGCAAAACCTGGGTTTGGAGTGGAGAGGGAAGGATCTGTTCTGTGTTGCACTGTATGAAAACTTCCTAAAAATTACAAGCAGTGTGATTTGGAATAAAAGCTGAAAATGTGACTTTCCGTTGTCTCGCTGTCAATGATTCTTGTCTCACCTATTTTTTGCTTTTGTTTTAAAAGTTATTTTGCAGGATACAAGAAAGTTCTCAAGTGCTTTATAAATTGGAGCAAAATAAAACCAAGCAAGAGTTAGTTGAGAACTCAACTAAAATGCCTCCTCTGAGGGTTTTGCAGCAATATAAAGTAAGTAGACTGCTAGAGATGCAGGTGACAGAGGTGGGATAGCATTTCTGAGAGTTCATTGTTCCTGAGCACCACTGGGTACGTCAGGCTGTGTGTGTTAGGCAGTAGTGCAGTGCAGAAGGAAAAAACCTGTAAAGCCAAACAGTGTTGAGGAGCTTCTCTGCTATGATGCACTTGTGCAAGTTGATTTTGGCTAAATGTACTGTTGTTGATGAACTGAATGCCCATTGGTATTTGGAGGGTGTCTTTAAGGTAAATTTTGTTCAAAACCAATAAAGTTTTTTTTCTGAGGGATTGCTCTGTGATACTCATTGGAACAGCAGTAAGCAAGGAATGGCTGGAAGTGTTTTTATGACCCTCAATCAAAAAAAAAAAAAAGGGTAAATGTCCTCTCATCTGTTAGTCACTTAGTAGCCAGCTTTAAATGATGTGTGTTACTTGGACTTAAAATAGAGGTCAGCTGAGTTTCAGTCTTTGTCTAGGTCTTCAGAATAATCAGTGAGTGAGAGAATGAATGACAAGAGCTTTAGCATGAAGACTTCTTCTGTATCTGTCCTTTTTATCCTCTTTGGAGGGTCACATTGTCGGTGTGTTCCTTGAGTTCTGCTTTTCTTGGTCAGCTAATTTTCAAGATTTGATACAAAGGCTGTCTTTTTATGGAGATGGGGAAGGGAAGTTGTTGTGTTTAAAAACCCAAATGATTGTCCAGCCTTCTCTGTGCTGTAAGAAACAAGAAACTTTGTCTGTACTATGAATATTGGCCACCTGTTTTTCCAAAACTAACAGTAAGGGTCATAATTTTTGAGATAAAGCAGAATGTCCTTAATTCAGTTACTTAGGCTTTTGATTGTAGGACAGCAAGTAAACTGTCTTAATTTTTCTCTTGTGATTTTTTTTTTGTTTTTGTTGGTTTTNTTTTTTTTTTTTTTTTTTTTTTTTTTTTTTTTTTTTTTTTTTTTTTTTTTTTTTTTTTTTTTTTTTTTTTGTTTTCAGGATTTTATGTCATCTGTATGTGCCAGACTTTTTGAGGTGTTGTTTCCTGGTTCATCGCACCCAACCAGGTTTTCTGCACTAAGTATTTTGGAATCAATAGCAGAAATATTTTCTGTTCCAAAAGGTGAGAAGCCTAATTTTGTAGACTTTTATAGGCTGTAGGAATGGGAGGTATTGAAGAAGTATCTTTTATGCCAGCTAGACAGTTTCTGTCAAAGTAAAGGGGTATTATTAGTCCTTAATTTGTATGGCATTTCCTGGGTTGCTTTTGTTTTACCTGAAGGGAGGATAGTAAGTTTTATTGGAAAAAGGAATATTGAAGTAAATGCAAATAATTATGGCCGGTTGCATATCTTCTATAAATTTGGATTTTCTTGCATAGCCTGTTGTTTAGCATGGTTTATTTTTGTTATCATGAGGAAAAACTTCTGGACAAATTTCAATGTATTTGATAACTTTACTCCTTTTTTCTGTACAAATATTTTGATAGTTTGAAATGCTGAATTGATTAAAACTCTTAACTGAAAAAAAGTGCATATCCTCGTGATATTGTACTAAATAAGAAACGCTTTTTTTGGCCAGTAAATGATGATGTGCTGCTGTTATTTTAAATTTTCTTTATGACGTTGCGACAACCTTAATTCAAGAAGTATTTGTTAGCGCCTTGGGGTATTGATGGTCTTGCTAAATCTTGTCTCTGGACCATATGGCCAACATAAAAATATGTTTTCAGTCCTAAAAAAAAACAGTTTTCTTTAAAGAAATGAGTTGTCTAAGATTAAAGTTGATTTTGAGAAGGAATAAAAAAATGCCATTTTGCTAAAACATTTCTCAAAACCACTTGATAAATGTTGAACACATTAATTTTATGCATATGTAGTATATTGTTACTGCTTTTTTAAAAAATAGAAAGTTATACTGAGTTGTTTATAATAGCAGCTGAGGATTTTATAAATTGGACATAACTTCTATAAAGGCGATTCAGCTGTTGTGTTCTGTGCTGTAGTGTGGTGCAGTTGTTTGCATCCTAAAATTTCTCTCTTCTTTGCAGCATTAGGTCCAGTCACCAGAATGCACAACTCCTTTACATCTAAATTAAAACCAAAATAAATTGTAATGGCTTACATTTTAGGGGATTATTCCTATATAAAATAACTCAAAACACCAAGCACCAGAACACACTGAAGCTTTTAACCTCTTTTTTGAAAGGAATTATTTTCTAATATTACATACTTAGGGGAAAAGACTTTTTAAGCAAAAGTAAATAAAAATTATTTTCAGTGTTGAATTTAATGGGAGTAAATGGGATTCTGTTTTTAGTAATAAAACTATTTTCTGTATTACTAAATAATTTTTTGGGTAAGGTAAGCCTTTTTTATTCCTGACAGTAAACATGGTATTTTAAGATCTATTAAGTGAAATAATATTAAAAAAATAATTGAGCTGAAATTTTAATGCTTCTTTTAGTATAGCAAAGCAGAATGTGAAGACAGTGCTTATTCTGGAAAGAGTTACAGCAAAACTATCTAAGGCACTAATTTCTTTGAACAGGCCAGGCCCAAGTTTTTCAGTTGGATCAGGAGATGGATTCTGATCGTGTCCAAACTTTGATCCAGTGTTTCGCCAGTACTTTTGAGGAAGTAAAAATTCTGGCATTTAGGCTTTTGATGAAGCTACGTGATGTTGCATTGAATGGACAGGTACGAACTTAAAGAGTTTAAAGAGAGTAATTTTGTGGAAGATGAATGTTCTGTAGTATAGCAGGTGCTTGGGTTAGGTACAGAGCGCGATTCCTGAACCTTGAAAGCTGGTCCAAGTTGCCTGCAGCAGAGTTCATCTCTGACACCTTCTGTATATTTTTATTCAGCTTCTGCCCTTGCCTAAGGAGGCTTGTTTCACTGGTGCATGAAGGAGTTTGGGAAGTTCATTGGGTATGACTATGAACTATCAGAGAAATAGTTAATGTAAGCTCTTTGCTTAGCTGTGACTTCCCTTTGGAAATGATTGAGGCATTTTGACTTGGTTACTCTTGTACTTTAAAGAAATTCATCTCCCTGTTTGCTTTCCTTTCTGATTGATCTCAGATTTCATTATCTGATTGGTTTTTTTGATTTCTCACAAATTTTGCCCTTTGACTTGATACTGGTTTGTCTGTAATAACTTCATGGAAAGTTATGTTTAAATTAATTAGTACAGATGAACAAATCCTGCTTCCAAGTAAACTATGCTTCTCTTCAATGTCCATTAGCAGATAAAACACAGTGTTTAAAAAAAAAAAATCATTTTCCTGTGAAGTGCAGTGTGATTGAATACTGCTTTATAAATGGCTGTCCCCATCCTCAGTGTCAATGTGACTGTATATATAAAGTGATCAGTGCACAAAATAAGTGTTTAAGAAATATGTACCAGCGAACTTAATGAGAAGCAGGTTCTCAGATTCCAGGATTGTAAGAAGTATAATGAAATCAATCTGGAAGCTCAATAAGATGAGCACTATTACTGCTTTGGTCTGTTTTCAGGATTCTGACAATCTAGAGCTCCTATTCCAAGCAGCAATGGATCTCAGCACGAGTACCAAGCCATACGATTGTGTCACCGCTTCGTATTTGTTGAACTTTTTAGTGTATCACGAAGGACTGCAGAATATTTGTTTAGGAGAACAGCTAGAGCATAACCCCCAGATGGATGAAAACACATCAGTAAGTACAGTGGAGAAGAACACTTTGGCAGGTAAGATTTTGGGGGAAAAGTTTTTTTTTGTATTTATTGAAAGTTTGCTGCTTTTCCATACGGCTTTAGGTAGGAGACTTAGTAAGAGATGCTTATTTCTAACAGGGTTTTAAGTATATTGTGTTTTGCTGTTAAAAAGCCAGGTTCTTTAATAAGATCTTCATCTAGGCCTGTTTGTTTTGAGGCTGTTGAATATTCTAGAAGATGGCTTTTGTTATTATTTTAACCAGTGATATTTGAAAGTGCTGTGGAGGTCTGAGTAGTGAGCCTGGTGAAGCTCAGTGCACAAAGTGCGGGGGAGGACCCTCTGCTTCCTCTAAGAGCTCGCTCACTCGGGGCGAAGGCAGCCAAAGTTGGTGTGTGTATGTTTCAATGCTTGATGTTTGCAGTGCTGCCCCTTGGAGCTCTGTGCACTTGGAGCCATTTTCTGGGTGATTTTCAGCCCTGTGAATACAGTTTCACAGTAATGACACTTTGCTCACGTATGGAAGATTGTTGTTCAGTTTAGTGGCCCTGGATGAAAGATAACAGGGCTCTAGAGCTGGTGGGTGTGGCAAATTCATTAATCAAACTTCCTCTAACTTTTGTAGTTTTCAGTAAAACTAAAATACGTAAATTCATTATTTGTAAAAAACCATTTGTAAAACATCTAATATAATTTGTAGTAAACTCACTACTCTATATTTTTGTGCCATTATTGGCTTCTCTACAGATGTCTGTTAATACTTTCTTGATAGGCAGTGAAATAATGATTCTGAGACATGGTTGTGGTTGCCATAAGTTAAGGAAATGTGGGTAACCTCACGTCTCACTGCTCTGGGCTCTCTGTTGCTGAGCTGTGGTTCCTTGTTAGGGTCTGTAATTTGTTCCAGTTCTGGCACTGAGATGTCACAAGGCGTAAAGATAATTACGTGTATCCTTGAAAATTGGTCAGGTTTTTTAGTGGAAAACATAAGGTTCAAATATTTAATCGTGATCTTTTGATCTTTAATATTCTGCTGTACTCATCATTGTATTAATGTGGCTGTAAGGGTGAAGTCTGACTTGTAGCATGTGGTAGTTAACTCCTTGTGACTTCATCATGAGCTGTGGGAATGTCCCTGAGCATAGGAGTTGGGTTGTGCTTTTCAAGCTGCCATTTGAGTCAGAGTGGCAGATTAAATTGACCATAACAAATATTGCTGGAGTTTAGATAACTGAAAATCTAGTATGTCTCGTATGTTTCAATGACAAAAGAGGGAAAAGTACATTAAAGGAAATTGCTGTGCATATTCCATTGAATTATTGTGTAAACAGGTTTTATTCCTGTTTCTTAAAGCAGATTTGTTTCTTAGAAAATACAATATATGAATGTATAATGCAAATTTGTGCTTTAAAATGTTTTAGTTATCAAGCTTTTGTTGGTGAATGTTGAAGAAGAAATACTCCAAGCCAAGAAGTCTCTGCTTCAAGCAGCAGCATCGTTCCCCATGTACGGGAGAGTGCACTGTATAACTGGGGCTTTGCAGCAATTACCCTTCAGGTAAGTAAAAATACCAACTAGGAAGTTGTAACTCCTTATTTAAATGCAGTGGAAGAGCTGTTCAGGAGAACAGAAAAACATGCAGTATTGTTTATAAGGAAATCCAGTACCTGGGGCTTTTAGAACTCTTTCTGGCTGCTGCAGTGTTTGATACTTCCTTTGTATGTGTTAAACTCAGCCTTAAGCCTTTTCAATCTCTGCCCTATTTATAGTTTTCATAAATATTGTTGCAGAAGTGTTTGTAATTTTGGTTCTTTCTTTTAAATATAAAATTATTTTAATCCATGTTGTGATGTGTTTTGGTTGTGATTTTGGTTTTGGTTTTTCTTTCCCTTAAGTAACTTGACACTGTTGTCTGAATGGAAGGAAATGGTGACCAGGCTCATTCTGATGTCATACAGCCTCTCTGCTGTAGTATCACCAGTAGTACAGAGCTCGTCACCAGAGGGTCTTATTCCAATGGACAGTGATCCAGGTAAAGAACCAAAGAGAATCCCAAAAGAATTATTTTAAAATCTGATGTTCCTGGAGGTCTCTGTCTTGCAGTCATTCAGAACTAGACCGAGCACCCCTCCCTTTCAGCTTCTCATTTTCTGTCATAACCTCAAGTCACTTTTAAAATTTCTGATAAAGTTGTCTTGACTTCTACACTAAAAAACTTACGAACATTTGCAGATTGTTTTGTTGCATCTCTTTCAAAACAGAGGACTGTAAATTCTGGTTTTCTTCCTTAATTGTTATAATCACCATAGAACTTCGTTGTGGTTTTTTGTTCTTTTTTTTGTGTGGTTTATTTTGGGTTTTTTTTTAATGCTAATAGCTTTATTTTGTACTTATACACCCAAAATGAATTACAGCAGTATAAAGAACTGGAAGTAGAAGACAAAAGTATCTTAAATATCCCTCTTGTTAATTGTGCAGAAAGTGCAGGTCGTCTGCAGATGATTCTGCATGAGATACAGCCACAGGACACAAATGATTACTTTATGCAAGCAAAGATTCTGAAAGAACACTGCAAAGAAGAATCTGAAAAGCTGGCTGACCATAGGCCAGCGAAAAATATTTGCATGGAAGTGAGAGGTAAATGCAAGGCTGTATTAGTAATTAAATCAAGGTCTTTTTTATAGAGGAGGTGATTTATGTGTATTATCGGTTGGAAATTACTAACTTGCATAATGTTGCAGTTCTTATCTGTCAGAAGCTAGTCATCCATGGACATGGTTTTAAAGACTAATTCACTGTGTTTCTGGAAGATTGAGATTAATGTCTCATAAGACACAAGTGAAAATTAGTTGTTTTGCTACTGGCCTATACTCTGTTGCCTTACCTATACTGGCCAGGTATTCTTGAACACCTTTTCTATCAAGCAATGCTTCTAAAGCATTTCTTGTTGAAAAGAGTTACTGTGATTTTCCTCTCCAGTGTACACGAGGCTAGTGGCGAATATGTTCATGCAATACCACTTGTTGCATAAAATTTAAAAAGTAGAAGCTTCAGTTTGAAATATCCCAGTGTCAAAATGTTAGGTAGTAGTTGTCTTGTTTTAATAATAGCAGCCATGAAGTCGAACCTTACAACGATAAAGAAGTTGTAAACCTTGGCACCTGTAGTGTAGTCCAGAATAAATTTGTAGAATATCCTTACATTTTAAAATTTAGTAGTTTACGCGAGCTTTTGAACTGCCTTTCCCCGGCTGCTTTTTGCTGTGTTTAAAATAGTTCGGTGGGGCCTCGTGTTTAGTTTCATGAGAAGGGGTAAACGCGTGCAAGGGCCGCAGTGGCCACCAGGTGGCGGCGGCGCGCCACAAACGCAGTGCCCTGGCCGGTCCTCTTCCTTCTGCCTGGAGAGCGTACGGGGAGCGATGGATCGAGGAATGCGTGCCTGCAAAGTTGGAGATGTTTCGATGGTTCAGTGTGCAGTTAAATACCAGTTGTGACCGAAAGGCCTCTGCTCTTTCAAACACCACTTCTCTGGTAAAATGTTTATACTACTGCCTTTTCCAAGTGCAAGAAAGTACAGCAAGTGTTCAGCTGGGAAAGCAATTAGGGTCAACAAGACTGAATTATCTTTTGGGTAGGCGAGTTTAGAATTTTTTTCATCGTTAATTGTGTTTTGAAAGACAGGCTAAGTGAAGTTTAAATTACACATCTACATCCAAGTTACACTATTGCATTGTTTTTTTGTTTTTAAGGCAAAGACAGGCAAGCATGTGATGTCACGGCTCAAATGGTTCTTGTATGTTGCTGGAGAAGCATGAAGGAAGTATCTCTGCTCTTAGGGACGCTGTGTAAACTTTTGCCTTCACAGACTACATCTGAACCTTCAGATGCATTGATTACTGTAGAACAGGTAGGGAAGTAATTTTTATTATAAATCCTGCAGTTTCTTCTTGGGTGGTGGTGAGGCGAAAGCAGTTTTCAGAAAACCTTTTTCTTAAATCTGTGTTCTATTTGGGAAAAGCTGTGGGTTTTAAATTTCTTTTAAAAGCCACCGTCTCAGAGTTTTCTTTGTTTATTATACTTGGTTATCAGTCCTGTTTTGATCAAGTGGTATTCAGAAAGCATAACTCCAGTAGAAACAGATAAGTGAAGGAATTATTATACATAACTAACAAACTCATTCATTCTAGTTGTATTGGATTATTTATGAGATGTATGCCGTCTTTAAGGATACCAATGCCTGCCTGACACCCTCTCCTGTGCCTCTCTCAGGATATATTAGTCACTAATAGAATTGCTAAAAAATCTTCTAAACTGACTTCATATTCGAAGTCTCTTTTGTGTAATTTTGAACTCTGCTTATTGGGATTCTGCTTAAAGCTCCTCCTTAATTAAACTTCAGAGTCAATAGTTCTGGAAGTCAAACATGCTGACTAGTCTTAGTCTTGTCTTCCTCCTATCCATTATTATGAATAGCTTGCATGTAATGTGACTGTGTTTTTCTCCTCCAATTTTTTAAATTTAATAAATCAGAAATATTAATATGCCATCTGGGTCTCTTGCAGAATGTTGAGTTCAGTGTTTACAAGAAATTAGATTGCCACAGGCATTTATTTGGGAGATATTTTGAGTTTATTAAATTTCTGTTTTTAATTGATGACCTTTTCATTTCCGTATGTTTCAACAAAACCAGTCTGCATAGAAGACTGAAATATGAGAGACCAACTACTTTTTAAGCTCTTTTTCTTTCCAACAGAAAACACTTAATTAGTTTTTTCCTTAGGTGTTAGAACTGCACATTTAAAAATACATAATAGTGTTATGTACTCTAGATCTTATTTCTTATCTAATGTTGTGGCGCCATGGAAATAATGTTGGTGTCTTCATGCTTGCGTTGTCTCCAGTCGTCATGTTTTCATCTGGTAAACAGCTGTGCCTGTATTGTTGCAGGGGTCTGGAGGGCAGATGAGAGAACAGATATGGATTTCCACCATTATGTTCCTTAATCTGCAGCAAGTCCAAGAGGGATTGGTGTTTTAGAATGAGTCAGTTCAAACTGCAGCATCTTTTTTGGAAAGCAGACATTAATAGGTGCTCTTTCAGAGATAATACATTATTAAGCAAGGAGTTGGGCTTGGATGGTCCTTGTGGGTCCCTTCCTGCTCAGGATTTTCTGTGATTCAGTGAAGATACCTTCTTTTCCTATAGATGCCTCTTCAGCTTGTTTATTCTTCACGTGTCTTCCTGTAAAACAGAATGCCTACATTCTGATTGGAAGAATGCTAATTGATGAGAAGTCAGTTTGAAGTCCTGATTTTCCTCGGGCTTGCAAGGAAATACACAAAGAAATACAGTTTGCCTAAATGCTTAATAAATACTACAGTAAAACTCTGGGCATTTTCTCTGTACTTTTTGTTACTTCAGGTCATTACTGTATTTTGTAAAAAAAAAATGGAAGGGGCTTTAATCAGAAATGACTACAAATGTCGGTGCCATAACTGCTGTGGCTTCAGACTTATTAAACACTTTTCAGTGTTGACAAATAAGAAAATTGGATTTTATTATCTTATGCATGAAGAACTTTTAAGCTTCCCATTCTTTTTCTTTGTTTTCAAAGTATTAAAAGAGATTTAAGAACACAGAGGAAGAAAACTTTGAGAGAAACCTTGGTCATTTTGCCTTGAGCCAGGGCTAAGTAATTGTTGAGAAAAATCTGGTACACTTCTTGGCCGGTCTGTGTCACTCTGTTGCAAGCCTTCCTCTTGTTGTACCTTGCTCCACATCTAGGTCAGTAACTGTGTTGAATTGTGCCTTAGGGGATCAATGCTGTCATAATTTATTGATCCAAAAGGTCACGGTGAGTGTTGAGTTTGCCCACAGTCTTCTGATGGATTGTACCTGCTTTTTTAATGGAGCATGCGGGTGGAAAGGCAGTGTCTTACAGTGCTGGTGTGCATTAGGAAATGGCACAACAGAAGTGCTTTGTGGTAGGCAGTGTGCTGGGTGCTGGGGGCTGCCCTTTGTAGCAGTAGTGCTGCCTGTTGTGCCATGTACCTGTGGGAGAGAGGCTGGCAGGCAGGCAGCTCCTGCACCATACTTTCTTCTTGTTGCTAAGAAGTTGGGACAGTATCAGATTTGCACTCTCCTTGTCTTTTGAGTAGGAGGTTGGGTTTATGTGGCAGTTGATGGTCCTGTATGCACTGACTGTGACATCTTCAGCTATTTGGTGTGCAAATGTGTGTATACAGCAGTCTTGAAAACCTCAGCAATTTTACAGTGGTGACCTTGCCTTTAGATATAGACATAGGAAGTGCAGAGTATAGCTGGAGGAATCTCTCTATATTCAAATGCATATTCTACTTTTCATTTTCCATATGATCCTAAAAGTCCAGAGATGGCAGGCTCAAAGCTCTGCCCGTTAAGAAAATCATTATAAATAGTATCATACAAGCATCAGGTAATAGAAAAAATGACATCTAATGAAGATTCTGTGTTTTTGTCATGTAGTCTGCAAATAATGAATGCTTCAAGTCTAGAGGAACATTTAAGTCTTCCTCAAACTCCTGTTTATCTCACCTGGGAAGTTCTAAGACAGTTTTGGGACATAAGCTTGCCAGAGCTGCGTGCCAGAGTGAAAAGAAACAGGCAGCAGAAGTAAAGACTTAGTTGTTCCATTGCTTGTATTAATCTTTTGGAACATCTTGTAGACAATTTCTGTCTTGAATACCCAGATTCTTGCCCTCAGCAGCAAGTGCGGCCCTGTAAGTTGTTGATTGTTGAATTAGTAAGACTCACCTGTTACATTCTAAATTTCTTACCAAGAACTGAGTTACAGCAGTGCTTCTTCATACCTGTGAGTTCAGCTTGATGCAAGCTTCTAGTCAGCTTGGCTTTTGCAGAAAGCTCAGAAGTATAAATAGTAAAGCTGAAAGTTATGTGGCAAAAAAACCCCCCTCATATGAATTATTCTAAAAACATAAGCACGGTGCTGGGGACACGCTGGCAAATTGATTTGCATGTGTATGGTTTTCTTGGTTTGGTTTTGTTTACACACCTGGAGAACTGCTCTGTCTGTGGGTCAGTTCCTTGTGAATAAAGGGCACTCTCTCCTCCTTTTTGGACTAGAAGGCTGAAATGAAACCTTGTGG
This sequence comes from Oreocharis arfaki, assembly GCA_013398015.1. Classification (NCBI taxonomy): domain Eukaryota; kingdom Metazoa; phylum Chordata; class Aves; order Passeriformes; family Paramythiidae; genus Oreocharis; species Oreocharis arfaki. The sequence continues at coordinate 241,647 of VZRR01000853.1, forward strand.
CTATATAAGCTACCTTAAAATCCTCTCAGAAATAACTTTTTTAGCTCAAGTATCTCCAGTTATTGTGTGTTTCACATTAGGTGAATTTTGGCTGCAGGAAATAATATGTAGACTGTCTCAGATTTTTTTTTTTATTAAATTATTGCAATCTCATTTCTTGGGTGATGCAAATTACTTAACAGGAGGTTGAAAAACCATATAGGTAGATATGACATTAACTTCCCCAACAACTTAATTACTTGTCAGACTATTAGAGTAATTGTATAAGTAACAGAGCAAGCCGAATTTTATAAGAAACTTGATGTGATTTCATGCATGTTTTTATATAAAAGCTTTAAAGAAACTTTTACTGGAGAACTTTATGGAAAGACTCCTGAAGAAAATTTTCAATAATGGAATTAAGTATGTGCTATGCATTTTAAACAAATTAAATGGGAAGTTTAATTTAGACCTTGGAAGTTGATGAGCATTAAAGGAAAAAACCCAGCAAACAAGACAGCCTATGCTTTGTGGAATGAGATTGTGTGGATCTGTAAACCTCCAAACAGATTTAAAAGCTTGGTATTGTAATAGAGCTCTAGAAAGCAACTTTAAGTGAAAGTTTAGTTATCATATTTACGTTCTAATGCTTTTAAAAATGACTCTCATTACTACAAAATCTTCTTCATTTTAAAATTGTTTCCAATGGTCAACAGCAATTATGCAGAATTCTGGAACGTTAAAAATTTGTATTTATCTATGTATTACTTAATCTAATGTAAATTTGTTTCCCTTTGGTAGAATTTTTGGAGTTTGAATTTCGTATCTTAAGTATTTTTTACTTTTTTTTTTCCTGCTGTTATGCTTTATTTGGTATTTTCTTTGGGATTTTAAGCTAGAGTGTAGGCAAACAAGAAGTATTCTGAATTTGTTTCCCCTGAAAATCAGAAGTGTCCCTTCTTTTTCTTAAAATCTGAGTATGTCCATCATGGACAAATAACCAGTTTTATGTCCTTTATATTTTTGGCCTTTTCTAAAGCGTACAGAACTACCCCTTTAACCTAAAACATTTAGTATAATATTTGTTATCATTAAAGTAAGTGGTTGTTTATTATAGGACTTCTAGTTGCTTTTTCTTGTACCAGTGACCTTTGCAACAAGGGGGGAGGATTGTTGCTTTTAACTGCAGAATATTTTGCATATATAAATGTGTGTATAATTTCAAATGGCTTAATAGCCTTTTTTTTTTCTTTTTTAGGTTAAAAATATTGGTGATTACTTTAAACATCATCTGCTGCAATCAAGGCACAGAGGTGCATTTGAATTGGCATATGCTGGCTTCGTGCAACTTACAGAAATGCTTTCCAGGTAGAAGATGGGCAACTTGCTGTGTTTTTAATATAAAAGTTTTACCAAACTTTGGCATCGATCCTGAAACTAGCTGTGCAGGCAGATCCTTGCTTTCATGTGGATTTTATTTAAGTTTGGTGTTGGCACAATTATGACAGTTACATAATGTCTGTGACTTGGACTGCAATACTTACCATTAGAGATGGTGCTTAGGCATTGAAAAATGATAGAGACATATAATGCTTGCTGCATTTTAGTTCATTTCTGGCATGTTAGTTTCCTGAACAGCTCTTAAAAACTCTTGGGAAAAGTAGGAGTGTTGAGTTCCTCCATTTCACTCCCCTTTTCTGGTCCTTTACGAAAATGTATGCCAGACCTTTTGCTTTAGCCAGGACATTTTCTTGGAAACTTCCCTTACCTGTCACTGAGCTGGTTATTGTGACATTTGGAAGACAGTGTATCACAAGGTGTGATATGCACTCTGGTTTTTTTCTTTCCCCTTGTAACATTATAGTTTCCTAGAAGAACTAAAAGAGCAGAATTGTCCTGAGGTCTGGGCAAGATCGTTGGAATTTCCATTACGTGCTTAGCTGCTGATATCAAATGCTGGTTATGTTTCTTTGTGGTATACAGTGTTTATATCACATCCACATTTTAGTAAGACAAATGAAAATTTCTACTGACTAGGTAGAGTTTGGTGGGGTTTTTTTCTTGGCTTTTTTTTAGTATGTGGTTTTTTGAAAGACCAGTCAGATTTTCAATTTGAAGCACCTGTATTTTCACACCACTGCTAGGTTAAGTAACCAATGTTCCCCTTTTGCCCCACGTCAGCCAGTTTGAGGTGCAGATCTGTTTTTTCTTTGTTTCATACTGGAAACAGTTTTGGTGGTTTTAGTGCAGACTGGCTGGCTGATCAGGTTCACTGTGTGTCCCCTCAGACAATTTTCCTGAAAGAATTGAGGGCTGTTCTCTGCTACAGGATGCTGGGTGAGGCTGCTGCATCTATGTGCCAGCACTGCTACAGAAGTGGGTATTTGGCACGTGGTGGTGTTTGTTCTGTGTGCCAGTGGGATGTTAAACTGCATGCCATGGTTCTGTTGGTGATCTGTCTCTCCAAGGTACATTATTTTCTTTCAGGTGATAGCAATCTGAGGGATTTCAAATTGGCCTGAGGGGCTCATTGAGTGCTCCCACATCCTTGCTCTACACTTAGTTGTTTACTCAAGAAGGAAAAAAAAGAAAGTTGCTGCTTATCTTTTTGTCTGTGCATATGTTTTTATGCATTTGTTTAGATATTGTGGTGTTCTCCTATACTATGAAAACTTGGTTCAGGAAGTTCTAAGGTGATGTAAGTTTTCTCCCATCAAATTGAAGAGAGTCTGGCCATCGGAGTAATACAGTTAAAAACCCGAATCAACAAACAGACTTTTTACTACTCTGAGTCCTTTTGAGAGGAGAAAGGAGGTAATCCAAACAGGTACAGCCCCACTGGTCTGATCTCAGTCAATATGAAGGACTGCCACGTAGCAAAGGCAAAGTAAAAAGCAGGAAATAATGGAAAACGTATAAAACATGCAGTCAGTTTATAGCAGACTAGCTATTTTTCTTTGATTTTCAGTTTTAAAATTTCTTTTAAAAGCTGAGGGAAATAGAATAGAGCAAATCTACCCAGACTTTGGAAAAGTTGCTGATGTGTTTGTTGCCTCTCCTGGTTTCTGCCATTGTATTAATGGAGCACAGTCCACTTAACAGCAGCCTTATGATGGGTTGAAAAATGAAGAGCCAGGCCCAAGAGAGCTCTGCTTGCCTGAAAATTACTCAAACATTAAGTGATATGTATGTATCATCCAAAACAAAACCCCTCCAAAATTAAGGAGGTTTCCTCTTCTGAATTAGCAGTTGTCCATTACAATTTTTTTGATCATGCATACTGCCTAGCATTTTTGAAGTTAAGATATTTCAAGCAGAGCAAGTGTTCCTTTGAGAAAAAAGATTTGCAAGAACTGGAGAGCAGCTCTGTGGAAGTACATTCGTTTCAACAAAAGACAACATTTTCCAGGAACTACAGGTCTCAAGGCTTATATTTGCATTTAAAACAAAGGAGAAAGGAGACTGATACCAGAACAGGAAATGACTCTTTGATTTGGTACTCCTGGGATATGAGGAGTATTTTGAGACTCCTCCAAAAGGGGCAAATGAAGCCTCGGTGAATGCAGCTGCCTTGCAGGTCTGTTGATTGTCGTGGAGCCTTTCCATGTCCCCTGCTGCAGTGAGGGGCTCCGTTCTGCGAGTGAATCTCAGCCAGCTCTCTCCATAGCTGAGGGGCTTGTGGACAGTCTTGAAGCATGTGTGTCAGGATCTGTAATAATGTGCTGCTGTGCCCACAAATGCCTGAGGAGAAAGCTTTTGTCTGGGGCAGCTTATGGTAATGTACAGCTTAACGTGATACCTTCTTGAGCAGGATTGAACTCAAGATGTGCAGAAGCATCCCTGATGCTTGAATTAGTTCTCTCTGTAAAACACAGCGAAAAATCTGTCACTAAGATTGTGCCAGATCCTTTTCCCAGGCATTTATGAATGACTCCAGTTGAACATGGTCCTTCACTTATTTATAACCCAGCATTTTTTAAAAACTTTATGCTGCAGTGTCTTTTATCTGAGCTCACTTTTAGCTGTACAACCCTTAAACATCAGTCTTTATAAGAACTAAGAGCAGACTTCTTTCTAGACAGAATGATGGTGTTCAGACCTGTTTGAGTTAGTGGTGAAAGAAAAATATTTCCTCTGCAGAGATTTCTTACAAACCTGATGAAATTGATCTGTCTTGAAATTTGGATGTAAATTGCTGAGTCTGCTCTTAGTATGCAAGTTACCATTCTTCTGTTTCCCTGTTGATACTCCTTCTGGGAGTGTAGTGCTCCCTTTGTCATGCCTGCTTAATGTTGCCTGCAGCTGCACCTTCAGAAAACTATACAGTTACATAACAAGCAACATTCATATCACTGAAACAAGCAATGTGTTTTTAAAAAGAGTATTTCCTGTCAAAGGCCTGGAGAAATTACAAATGCTCATTTGGTCTGATAACGTGGTGGTTAAGAAAAGCTAGAAATCTGTTTTAAACTTGAATCTCCTGTAATCCTTATTACTCAGGCAATTTCTCTGTCCCAAATGATGTTTTGCTTTTCTTTTATTCAGTGTTTGTTTTGCTTTTCTTTTATTCAGTGATCTCTTTGCTGAGAGATCAGGTAGAACATAAAGATTTCTGGAAATCTCAGATGGTGTTACACAGCTGTGGTGATAGTGCTTTGCTTCACCATAGTTGCAGAATGCAAGGGTAAGGTTTGGGAAGAGTAATGTCATACAGCACAGTGTGTTTACTTAAGAATAATTTATTTTGAAAACCTTTAAATGTTCGAATTGGAACTTAAACTCATTGAACACTATTTTAGGGGATGCAGCAAGTTAGTACCATGATAGTTTTCTGGAAAACTGTAATGATAAAGAAAAATCATGCTTTGATTTTACCAGTGTTTAATCTATGAGTATCAGTGAAAATTACTCATCTGTACCTAGTCAGTGTCTGATCTTCTGTAGTATTTCTTTTGGGGAACTGGGAGTAGACCACTCCTAATCCTTTGCAGTAAACTCTGCTTCCATCTCCTTTTGTTGCTCTGAAGTGACTGCATCTCTGCTTTCCCAGGCTGCTATGATCTGCCAGGAAGACTTGTAAAATGAATATAACACTAATGGACTTTCTAGTGAAACTTACTAAAATTGTAAACAACTTTTCAGCAAAAGTGTAGTCACAGATGTGAAGGAAAGAGTGTTGAAGGGAGAGAAGGAAACGGGGAGAAGTGTTCTTGTGTGTTGAGGTGCTTGCAGAGTTAGGAAATACATGAGATAAGGAAGTGTAGGATACAGTATTAAGGCACTGCTCAGGTCGAAGATGTGTTAATTTTTAACACTGTTCATATTTTCCCTCATATTTCTTTACCTGCTTGGTGTGAGAGAGATGGGGTAATGGTACTGTATTTCTGAGATTTTGAGGCCACCCAAGGTTCTCTCTGCTCTGCTTTACTGATAGAGAAACCTCAAACCTTTCTCAAAGCACCTATATAATCTGGAAAATTTTGCTTCATGTAGAGCAGATGCTATAGAAAGGAGGATGCAAGTGGAAGGACTTTGTAGTTTCACAGGAGTTTTTCCTAAAAGTAGACTTAAAATTTCAATGGTAATGGGTTTTTGAGGCTAGATTCTCGTCTCTTTGTCTGAGAGGTGCCAGGGGCAAATATTGTGTCTAACTTTATAAAAAATGGGAATCACATTATTTATGTGAGAAAGAATAATACTGCAGGCCTGTTGAGAGAGAAAAAATGATGAAAGAAAGCCCCCTTTTCCCTAGATAGGAACTGCTTACAGCAATTGGAAACACTGGATTCTGGATATACACATGTAGAAAAATGCTTCTGGTCATGTAACATTTATGCCACAAAGCACTTGCATCCAGGAAGGTGAAATTCAAGATGAACCCATTGTTAACCTACCATTTATTTTAGATAGGAGAAGATACAGATATATGAATTAGGAAGAGGAGTTTAGCTTTAACTTTGGATTGCCAGGCTTTTGTACTCATTGATAGTGACCCCAGAAGGGGTTTGGGGTGTGTATGAAATCGTTTTAACTTGACAGATGGACAGACAGAAATCTGTGGATTACACTTAATGTACTGCATCTTAAGTAATTTGTGTATCAGCTTACTATGTTATATTTTCATTATCAGCAGTATTTGTTTGATCTGGTAGAAATAATTACTATTTCATTCTGGAATATGACATTTGAGCTTGAGGCTTTAATTTTTTTATTGTAAAACTTCGTTATTCTTAAAATTTAGGGCCACCTGCTTCTTATGACAATATTCTTCTTGCCAGACCACAAGGAGACAGAGCTGCCAAATGGAAGGGAGTAGTCATCTCCATTGCAAAGTCAATAGTCTCTAATGTTTCTAACTCTACAGCAGTAACTCTTTCACCTTCTAATAAATAAAAGTGCATTGGTGGGTGACTGAATAAGGTAGAATTACTTGTGGCAAGATCAAAGCAATATGGCTTTAAGAGAGTCTGAAGTTTATTTGACTTCAGTATGCTTCTCCTCTTTCTACTAGGACTGAAAGGAGAAAAACCCCTCAGTTTACTGAGGAATAAAATATTCAGTGTGCCACATAGCAGCTTCTAAATATTTCCCTAATGCTTTACTTTTTGCTCCTCTGCACCCCAGCAGATGTGAGTATTTCTCGTGGGATGTTCATGTTAATATTAAGGTAACATACTGAAGAGAGATGAACACTGTTCTCTTCATGACTGAATGAAGATATTTTAAATTCTGCTTTGCTAGGGAGGTAAGATCAGTTGCAGCCATGATCAGAAGGAACAGCTTTTGCAGAATATGTTAATGTGGATGAAGAGAACTGCGAAGTAGTGTCTTGGCTGCTGAGACTCGTGGAGGAGATCCGTGAGAGGTTTTGTGTAGTCTCCGTCCTGGAGTTGTATCCTCATTGTGTACCCAGAAGTGAGCAAAGGAATGCATCCTGAAAGTAAGCAAGGGGAAGCCAATTATCAGCAAAAGAAAGAGAGCAGTCAAAGAAAATAGAACTCACTGTGAGTTTCCAGGTTAATCTGATTGCTTCTGTCATCGGCTTGGGGCAGGAAGTGCCTTTCTTTAGTGCCATGGTATGAGGTGATGTATTGCTTGTGAAGCCGTTTTCCTCTTGAGCTTTGGACTGGTGGTTTGCATTCTGACTGCACTTTTGAAGAGGTGCTGCCCTTAAAAAATGAGGGGAATGCTTGGCAGCAGTGTAAGAAATGTGTTGGAAATCCTGCAGGAATTATTGGACAGTAAGAAGTGTCCTGTGTCTTCTGCTGACCTGTCTGGCACTTCCTGTGACCTCAGTTTTCTGCATTACTAGTTTTCTGTTTATCTTGTAAAAGAAGGAAAGGAGGGTTTCTGTACAGATTAAAGCCTCGTTTATTGTTCACAATCAGGTTTTTAGCCTATGTAAATTCTCGCTTTAATAAGAGGAGGATGAAGAAGAAAATAGGTGCAGACCTTCCATTAGATTTTGGTTTTCACATCAGTACCTGCTGCCTTTTACCATTTCTTTTAAATTCTTTATTTCCGTCACTCAGGTAGAAAACTTGATTGTAGTCTTACCGTAAGGTCTCACTACTTAATCATGAATTTAATTATACTTTATATTTTTAAGTAAGGCAAGTCCTGCATGGTTGAGATAATTGCAATTGTATTGCCCACAGTGATGAATTATTTCTTCTGCTCTGAATCAGATGTCAAACCAGTGTGACAGGGTTTAATAACAATGTCCTGTTAATAGAAATTTTTGTAACAATGAATGATCCTTTTGGAACATTGACATAAGATTAATGGGCTGGTGTTGCACACTGAATGTGGTACATTTCATTGAACTGAACAGCACCAGTAATTGAAACGGACTTGAGTTTTTCTTTGTCCTTGGAAGTCCTTTGCTTTCAGGCAATGCTGAGTTTTATAACTGCAGAGGAGGAGTGTTTGATGATAGGAGAGCAATTTAGGTGCTTTATGAAAAGTTTGACTGACTTAGTATTTCGAAAAGAGCAGTATGTCTTGTTTTTCATTCCTTCCATTGCTCTGAGGTTCGCAGGGTTATTTACATAATGTGTACTTACTTTGAGGGGCTTCAGTTTTGGTTTGTAGGCTTATAAACATGATTATTAGTTAGTGTAAGTGTCATGCATCAGCTGCTGTGTGGCAACAAAGATACGAATTTGTGAAGTGTCACTTCCTACGCAGTGGCTGATGTGCATATGTCTTTGTTTTTTTTTCTCCAGAACATGGTAATTTTTGGCAGAAGAGAATTGTTGCAACATGGAAGCACAGAGTCTTGTTTTCTGTTCAGTTAAATATATTTTGCTAGTGGCACGTAATAAGTAGGGTTAATATAATTTGTACCAACACTGGAAAAATGTACATTTTTTCTTAATTCATCTTTATTTCATAATAAAAATCTGTGTATGTGCTTGGAGATCTTAACATACAGTAAGAAATAATTCTTAAGGTTGCTAAATGCTTTCTTTGACTGTCTTTGTTTTATTGTCTTATTTCATGTTTCTTATGTATTTGTTTGATGTAGATGTAACAGTGAGAGTCTGCACAAGATGCCGGAGCAGTGGCTATGCTGTGTGTTAGAAGAAATCAAATCTTGTGATCCTTCTTCCACACTGTGTGCAACCAGACGGAGTGCAGGAATTCCATTCTATATACAGGTACCAACTTTTGTTACTGCCTCTGACTTAAATGTATTCTCCAGAAGACATTAAAAAAAAGGAAATTACATATTTATTTTTCCCACTTCAACTCCTTTTGATCAAACAGTTGATATTTTTTTCCTTTTTTTTTTATACAGACTTTGACTGCCTTAATGCAACCAAGAAGCTGTTTGTAATTAAACGACATTTGGCACCTCAGTTCTATTGACTCTTAAGATTTTTGGCTTGTGGTAGATTTCAATGGCATTTCTAAAGATGGTGTTCAGGCTTTGTGTTACAACTGTAGTAGTTCTGGCAAATTCATAAATTAATTCACAGGTTAAGAAGGGCTTTGTGTTACAACTGTAATAGTTCTGGCAAATTCATAAATTAATTCACAGGTTAAGGAGGGCTTTGTTAACCGTGTAACTATGTGCTACTTCAGTGCAAAGCAGGAGGGTGGTAAAATATGAACAGACCTTCACAGAATTGTAAAGTGGTGGCCTAGAAAATACTGCAAAGAACTTGGGAAGGCCACTCAACAGCAATAAAGCCCAAGTAATAGTGTCACACTCACAGGTGTTGACTGGCAATCTCAAGTGCAGTGCAGGAGTAGAACACTGAAGACTTCTGTCTGTGAACGTGGGGCTGTGCTCCCACATTCTTCCCACTCGCTGTGTTACCATCAGCTCCATAAAGCCCAGCCTCTTTGGCTTCTGCCAAACTGATGGCTGCATGGCAGTGTTTTGCCTCTGCTTGAAGTGTCACCTCTTGCTGAGTGCCCCACGTTAGGTTGCAGCAGCTTATCTACATCCTTGTGGGGTCAGTTGCTGACTGACTGAGTTGGTTTTGCAGATTACACTTCATCTGTTTTCATTCCTTTGTTCCTCAAAGCAGCCATATTTACTTTCCCCTAGATTAACCTCCATGCTTTTGAGTTTCACCCAGTTTTCTAAGACATGATTAACTCTACAATTTGTTACTTTCTTTGCTCTCTGAAGTACAGTCTGAAGCACGTTCCAAGAATCTGAGGGACTGCTGAGAGCAAGCTCTCCCTGCCAGAATAATTCATCTTGCTTGTTTTCCACTCCGAGTTTGCCCTGAGAAAGTTGAGGAAGCCGGCTTCTGTCTGACTTCTTATGTCAGTCACAGCCTGCTCCTGGCTTTGCTAGATGTGTGTGTGCAAGGCAGCAGAGATCAGAAGTAGGGCATTGGTTTTGGAGACATTTTTCCTGTTCAGTTTCAGCAGTTAAATATCTTTCTCACTTGTATCTGTAAATTATCTAGAGAAGGAATTTGGTGATTTCATGTTTTCTGGTTTCCCCATGCACACCACACAGTTTGAATCTGGTGGACATTCTCTAGTTTTAATCTGGACAATGTGAAAAAAACCAAGCATGTTCAAATCAATTTTTTATGTAAAAAGTTATATTACTGTAAGGTGTAAGAGGACCCAGTGGTACCCCACTGCAGAAAATATGTGTAGTCTGCAGTTGGCCTACTGATTCCTTAGGGCAAAGCTTGCACTGTGCCACAGCTCTGTGCATAAACAGGTCAGAGAGTTCTTTTTTGACAGCTCTGGTACAAAGTTAGTTTAGTCAGTTAGTGGGAAGCTTTTAAATTAACATTGGGATTAGTCTGAAATAAACTACTTTCAGATTGTAATTTCATAGTAAAGAGAGGTAATAGTGTTCTTTGGCAGTAGTTTTGAATGTGCCTGTAGACTCAGTAAAATGAGCTGAACCTTCAATGGCATGTTGCATTCAGATAATAAAAATACAAGTTTTAATGTGTATCCTAACAGTAAAAAAATGGTTATTTTATTAATGCATAAAATCAAGACGCATTGTGGTCTCTCTGCTATTTACATCCTGTGAGGTGTTCTTGTTTAACTGAAACACATCTATTTTAATGAGAATATGTAACTTTTAAGGTTATAACCATTCCATGACCTCTTTAAAATAGGAATGTTATTACTGAATAGTGCAAAGGTGCAGCTCCAGTTAGTGGGTGGTAAAATATGAGTTTCAACTTTAACATTATGAAATGTTAGTCTTCAATTCATTCTCCACTTTTTATACTTCATGAACACTTTTTTTTTCCCACCTGCCCTCTCTGTTTCTCCTGTCCTTAAAGGTACTGATAAACTGGCAGAAACTACTCCTGGGTTTCTGCCTAAACTCTGTATTTCATTTGGCTTGCAGTTGATCCATTTGGTTCTTACTGATGCTGAACAGACTCTAGGCCCCAAAGCACAAATGGATAATAATCTTTTATTGGTAATAAATGATTTACGATTATCCATTTGTGCTAACTTGGATAAATTCAACGAGAGCTACCAGACAGAAAGAGAAAGACTGTTCTAAATTCAGTCCTGAATTTTAGAGAACTAAATTAGAATATTTTCGTCTCAGCTGGGTGTCCTATCCACTGAAATACTGTTTGGAGATGGATGAATCTCTTCTCTTTATTTAAAAATGTGCTGCTTGTTTTATCCTGCGTTGCAAAGCAGAATTTATTATTATTATTTGGCCAGCCCTTATCATCTTAAATATGTGTTATTAACCTAAAAAGATGCCCATACTAGGAAATGTAAGTATGCATAGTACAGCATTTTTCCTGTCATAAATGCTATGATATTTATACTGAGAAGCTTTGAACAAAGCTCAGAGTTGAAACTGAAACTTTTTGCAAATTTTTCTTCAGTCTTTCTGTATGGTCAGAAGCTAGGCTGTGGTATGGTAAATATAGGAATGTGGAGCAAAACTGGTATTACAGAAAAATGGCTTGAAACACCTGATTTTTAAATTTTTTTTTCTCTTTTCTGTAGGCTTTATTGGCATCAGAACCAAAGAAGAGCAAAACAGATTTGCTGAAAATGACAATGAAAGAATTGATATCTCTGGCTGCACCTTTGAATGGATCGTTAAGTGTAATTCCACAGGTAAAATTTGGCCTCTTATCAAAAGGCAAATGTCAGAAGTGTGTTTTGCACTATTTCAAACAGTTAAGGAGACCATGTATTTTTAATAAGGATATTCTGTTCGTATTATCTGTAGCTAGATTTTTAAATGTATTTGCATGTGCAGAGGTTGTAAATTTACTGTAAAACGTAGTAAAAAATGGATTGGGCATAATTCCGTAGTTTTTTTTTCCTAGTACAGCAAATGAAGTCATATATGAGCAATTTACTGCTTGTAGTATATTTCTAAACAGATAGATAAGTAACTTCCTTTTTACAAGTTTGTAAAACAACAAGCAAGATTTGCTTACATTTAAAGTAAATAAATGAGTTATTTGTGCATGAACTGTAGTAAAACACTCGAGGAAAACTGATTTAGTCATGCTTAGTAACTTCTAAAACTTAAATACATACATTTAGAATGTTAGAAAAGCTTACTTTAAAGGCAAGACCTGTATCTTCAAAATGTTATCATGTACTTTCTGTCTGTTTGTAAGTGCAAGACATAATTTGTTCACAATACACAGAAGTATGTCCTAATGACTCTGCCAGGTCTTCTGCTGGTATGAATTTATGTAGCCTTGTCAAAGTCTGTGAAGCTACATGTGTTACCACCTTCCCTTACAGAGGGCAGAGAAATATTAGAAAATGCTCCACATGGTAAAGTGAGCCTGGCTGTCACTTTTAGCTTAATATTGCCCTCCTGTGAGTTGTAGTTTATTTTTTCTCACAGTATCTACAGCGTGTCAAGAATGTTGGAAAAGATGATTCTGAACTTTGAAAGTTATTTTTACAGCCGTGATAAGCTAAGGAAAAAAGAATGTTGGCCTTCACTTGCGATGCCTGGGCTATAGTTGTTAGAGGAACATATTTTTAAACTGTAACTGTTTTTAACAGTGTTTACTGCAGCAGCATTTTAATGCATTTTTAAGCAGCAGTATTTTTTGTATTTAATATGGAAATAAGGTGCCATAAATGTGTATATAGATTGGTTTTGCTTTGCATGTTCACCGTTGTAATTCCATAAACTAAATTTAAGATACCTATGAATGAATTTATATTGTTCATATATTTCTTCTCCCACCACAGGTTCATGCTTTAAATATCCTCCGGGCACTGTACAGGGATACACGTTTAGGTGAAAACATCATGCCTTATGTTGCAGATGGAATAAAAGCATCAATTCTAGGGTTTATGTCATCTGTCTGGGCAGTAAGTTAACTCTTAATTTTGCTTCTGTAATTTAACAGGATATAGAATGGTGCTGTTCAGTGAAGTTTTGGTCATGTTTATAAGTGGCAGTACCACAATTTCTGGAATGTAATGTTTTAAGGTACAGTAAAAAATACTGTAGACCTTCCAAAAAGTCATAGTTTTGGTTGTGGTATTTGGTTTTGTTTAATTTGTCCTAAGTTGAAGTGCTGATACTCACAGAAAGTAGGGACAGAGATTACCTTATAGGTAGAAGTCTCTCTGGCTGTTAAATTTGGACTCACTGCACTTGGCTAGTAAGGAGTGCATTTGCATTCATTCTGACAGTTACTTTGCTCTTGAATTAAAGATCCCATATGGCAAATTCAGGTAGAACACTTTGTGATCTGCTGTGCCTAAGGGTGAATGCTCTGAACCCCTGGAAATCTGGATGTGTTCCTTATATTAAAGACGGATGTCTCTAAAGAGCCTGAACTTTCCAGTAGTACCATCTTGATTGGAAGGATGCTCTGGATTAATAGTTTCCATGTGGTGACCTGTAGCATGCTTTTCATTCAGCTGTTCTTCTTTTGGACTGTACATTTATTGCTGTATTTAAAAAAAAAAATTGTGCATTTCAAAGGGATTTTGAAAGCATGGGTCTTATTTTTTCCTTCAGGTACGGAATTCATCTACACTTCTTTTTAGTGCTCTGATTACGAGAATTTTTGGAGTTAAAAGAGGGAAAGATGAAAATTCCAAAAAAAATAGGTAAGCTTCACTTTGTACCAGTTATAAGTTTGAGAAACGTGACCTTAGCCAGCAGCAGTTTGAAAGTGAAAAATTTGCTTTATATTTGAATCACGATGTTACAAGAACATCTAGCTGTGCTTAACCTGTTCTGCCAAGAAGGAAGTGGTAGGGCCAAGAGTATCTGCTGTTAAACACAGAGTTAATTTGTACTCACGTACAATTTCACAGGAGTGGAATGTTGCTGAGAGGTTTTGCTACCAGTGGCTCTTCCAAAAGCCCAGTGTCTCTCATGGTCACAAAACAGCCCTCTTGCTCTTGAGAGCAAAGAGAAAGGGGGTAAAAGAGAAGTGGAAGAGTGGTTACACGTACGTTCACTTCCTTCTAGAGCAGGTCTGGAGGTAATTTCACCCCTACATTTTTGATTTTCCCCCTTTGTCTTCGTGCCCTAGAGTGCTGTTGTGTCTCTTTCCTCCAAGCTCCAAAAATTGCAGCTTGCAGAGCCATTTTTCTTCCAAGAGATTCTCCCCTTGGATTCTGTAGTCCTGCTTCAAATCCTTTGCTGTTTCTCTTTATGCAGCACCCGTTCTCCTCTGACTCTTAAAACCTCCCCAGTCCTGAGCATTAAGGTTTCTTTGCACCCTCCAGTTAGTGCACAAGGACCCCCATGTTTTCTTTGGCCTGCAGCCTCTTCCTTTAGCTTTTTCAGCAAATGAAGCATGTCCATGCCCTGTGCTCTGTAACTGAGGTTTCTGCTGTAGAAGGAATGTGAAAATAACCCTGGATGTAGAATAAACTCATTAAAAAATATTCCAGGGTGAGCCCGTGGGGGCCATAGAGTGGTCATGGTATGGATATTATGGTAACCATTTCAGAAATTCCTAATGGATTTTCACATCATGGGCAAGGCATGCATTTTCTGAAAGAAGGCAATTGTTACAATTTACCTTCCAAAATTCCACTCTTTTTATAGTGGTTCCTTGCTGTTGATCCATGTAACTAATAAAATTTTCATGTGTATTTTGAAAATCTAAATGTCTTGGGATGATTCCGGTCTGTCATCTTTTAGATGTTACATAGGTGCCATTTTAGCTGTGTGAAAAAATTGATGTCAGGTGTCACTTGAAAAACTTAGTTACTGTGCACGTATGAACGTGAGGAAGAAATACAGGTGGGAAACTGGAGGGAGATTTCCCTTAGAAAATAACTCTTTCCCCAAAACAATTTGAAATGTTAGCTGCTGTACTGCATGAAATTCTTCCTGTTTTGTCATAAACCCAAGTAACTTCTAAATTCATTCCTGTAACCCTCGAAGCCCAAGCAGCGCCATAAAAAGTGCTTTTCATTTCTTGCCTTCCTACTTTGGTTTTATAGCAGCATTTAAAGTTGCCTTTTTTTTTTTCTTTAATTTTTGTATTGAGTACTTACTGAAAGAGATAGACACCCTGCTCTTTTCAACTTGTATCCTGGGGAAAAAAATGTGGCACTAACTTCTGCAGTGGGGAGGCAAACTGACTTCTCAAATGCATGCAGTGTGATGATCTGTGGAATCTGAGACTTCTGTTTGTGAAGCTGCAGAAAGTAATGCATTTGAGCATCTGTTGGGGATGGGAGATGCCAGAACGAAGGAAAGGAATCTTCTATGTAGCTGAATTAAATTTATTAATGACAGTGTTAATTTTTATGAAACTTTTTGTTTCCAGTAATTTCTCTGTAGTCATTTTGACCAAACTATATTAAAGCTGGGCTGGCTTTATTTTCTTCATCTGTTCATCAGTTTTGCATTAAACATTGCATGTAGTCACTTCTGCTGTTTTCCACGTGTGCTTGTCAAAACTGTGACACAGGGATTGGGAAGGCACTTCTTAAGATAGGTCGGTGAGATACAGGAGGTGTGAAAGCAGGCAGAGATTTGATTTGTAGCTCCTGTCTCTGCAGGAGAACCCCGCAGGTGGGTATAGGGTGGGCTGTGTTTGGGAAGAGAGAGGTTTGTGTTTGTGTGGTTTGGCACCACGAGGTGTCACCGTTGCTGCACAGCTTCCTGCAGCCGCATCCCCGGGTGCAGCTGCGCTTGGGCGCTTCTCTTCGGGAGCTTTAAACTCAAGGAGTGTTTTGCTGGAACAGAATTTGTATATTAAAACAAAGTAATTTTTTTCCCCAGTTCTAAATCTGGCAACTTTCAAACCGCTTGCATTTTAGCAACTGGGATCTATGAGAGTTTTTTGTGAAAATCACCTGGGTTTGAGCTGCTTGTTCTGTTGCCTTGAGGATGTTCTTGTTTGCATTAAGGGACAGTGTTTCTAGAGACCACGACTCCCATTAGGACACTGCCTACATTTCCAGTTTACCTGATTTTAGATTAGGAGGTTAAATCTGTCACTTTTGTGTCATCAGGGAGTTAGGTTATTGTTGTGCTATTCTGGGCATCTCTGAAAATGGATGGACTTTCTGAATGGTTTCTCAAGAAGAGTTCCTATGACGCTGATAGAATTGGGATGCTAGAGAGTTTGTGTAGACTTTCAGAAGGAAGCTTTGCTGGAACATGGAGTATTGATGCATCTTTTTAATTTTAGCATGGACAAAAAGGATGAGTTGGAAAATTAATATGTGAAGAGTAACGACTGTGTGCAGTCTTGCAAGCAGAAGAGAGGAGTTGTGTGAAGACTGTTTACAGTGGTCCATGCAACTACACATGATGAGCTTTCTCTTACAGTGAAAATAAAGTTAGAACTCTTCTCTGGCTTTTGTCTTTCTGAGAAAGATTGTGTCAAAACTTCTAATGTTGCCACCAGTGTGTATGTTAGTGTTGATATATAGGTGTATGTGTGTGTATTTGGCTGAATGATGCTCTGAATTTCAGAGAATTTACATTTGAAAAATGGCCCATTTAACACTTACTTGTAGAGAGTTTAGTTTAGGTTTTGTATACTTCATTGGGCAATACTGTTTTCTTACATGCTGTGATAATTTAAAAACTACAAGACTTGGAACGAAATTCTAGCCACATGAATTCAAAGTACTGAGGAAGGTTGGAAAGAAGTCTTTGCACTGTGCCCACTGATACTTGGTTACAGAAATTGTGTTCTGCACAGATACATCGTAGTGTGCTTTAGAGAAAATACCTCCCTTCTCCGAGCCCTTCACAGCACAGGTGTTGGTGCAGTCACTCCTACTTGCAAGATGCTGTGTCTGCATCCTGATTTCCCTGGTTGAGATGGGATCAGCTGTGCGGTGTTCCCCAGCCCCACTGCTGTTCAGCACTTGAACTGTGTGCTGGGATCTGCCCTCCAGCCAGGCAGTGACTCAGGAGAGGGTCCCAGCTTCCAGGCAGATCTCCCGCTGATTGCTCTGGCATCAGAGAACAGTGTCAGTTGGAAGGGAGCTGAAAGAACATCTTGTTCCAAGGCCCCTGCCATGGAAGGGGACACCTTGCAGTACACCAGGTTGCTCAAAGCCCCATACAACCTGGCCTTGAGCACTTCCAGGGACAAGGCATCCATAAATTCTCTGGGCACCTTGTTCCAGTGCTTTACAGTAAAGAATTTCTTCCTAGTATCTGATCTAATCCTGCCCTCTGTCAATTTAAAGACATTTTCTCTTGTCCTATCCTTACATGCCCTTATAAAAAGTTCTTCTGCAGCTCTTTTGGAGGCCTCACCCTGAGGGGCCTGTTGAAGACCTGAGTACTCGTGCTTGGTTTAATGCAAATTGATTGGAGTTTGGACAGCAATGAGTTTGGTAGGCTAATGAGTTTTTTCTCTCCTTTTTTGATTAAGCAGCCGCTTCTTTTTTTCTTGTGCAGTCAATTTGCAATGTAGATTTGTTCATTCCATGCACTTTTCGAGAAGTCGGGATGTAGTGCGTGCTTCATAGTTCTGTTTCTTTCATGGTCATTTCTTTTTTGTCTTAGCTACAGTCTGCAAATTATCGAAAGTAGATTTTTGCTGTAGTTGATTGTAGGTTCCGATGTCACCTAAAAAATTAGGATGTCTTGAGGTGGAGGTATATGTATTATCATAGTTAATGCAGACCCGAAAATGAAAATCAGAGTAACTTATGTGTACAGTTAACTGAAAATAATTTTGAAATGTAATTAAATTTCTCGTCATAGAGGAATTCCCTTCTGTGCAAAGGAGTTACAGTAATAATAGTGGTGCTTTCATCTAAATTCTTACACACATATGTATGTGTGTCTATATACACACTACATATGTGCATATTTACAATAGTGGAGTACAGTGGTTTGTAGACATCCAGTGCTACACATACACACACATATGTATCTCTATATCTATGTGTATGTATGTCAGATACCTTTCTGGTCTGTAGTACAATGCTAATTAAAGCTGTTACTGCTTGTTAGTGAACGAGACACTTGCCGTCAGACATTTGATGAGACTCTTCTTATCAAATTCCTGGTATTTCAGGCTTTTTTTTTTCTTTTTTTTTTTTAATTCTTCCCTCCCCCCTCCCCCAAGGATAAGCATGATCAGGAATTGCCTTTGAGGCAATTGGCCATTTGACTTAGAACAAGCTTCAGTCTTTAGGGTAGTAAAAATGGATCATCCTGGATCATCTGAAAATGAGATTTTTTGATTTGGAATACAAGTGTTGTAGAGTCCTGAGAAAGAGTGACCAATGGCCTCAGGTAGAATCTGAGATTAAAAGAAACAGTGGGAACTGGGGAGAATTCCCTCTGTGTCTCCCCTTGGTGGAGGAGTTTTCAAGAAGGAAAAGATTCAACTCCTTGATTAAAAAACAGAGTTTTAAGTGAGGCTGAAATGGTATCGTGCAACCCGATGATATTTATATTTCATAACTGGTGTATATATGTATATATTTGCATTTTGGGAAGAGGGAAGCTCCTATGTATTTATAGTGTAGTGATGGGATAATGCATATGCAGAAAAATACTTAGCTGTCAGCACAGATTTTCTGTGGAGTTAATACTCACACTGCCTGGAATTTGAGTATGAATGCTGCCGTGTTTTCAGTGTGGGTTTAGAGCTATTGAAAAGAAGGAAACAACTTTCATTGCCGTCTACATAATACCTTGTCTTTATTTTCATTTATAGCTGTCAGTAGATGTTGATGACTTCAAACTCTGGAAAGGGGAAACTTACCTTTTTAATTACAATAAGATGAAAACTGTGTAGATGTTAACAGGTTATGAAGATGCCCTGCTGGCTGTGAGGCAGTCAACATGCATGACTGCCCTTTGCTTTCCTTATTTTTATTGCAAGTTGAGTGTTCAGCACTTCTCAGTAAGTGGTTCTTGTACACTTGAAGGTCACTGAGTAAAATCATATTACTTCTAAAAACACTTAAATTGGTTTATTTTTTCCCCTAAATTGTATGCTTTTTCTTTAACATTAATGTTTTTAAGACCATAAAGAATCACTTCTAATGCTGTGAAAAGTTAGAAGACACTAGAAAGTGAATGTTCTCATGCAAACCTCTTTTGATAACATTATCCCTAAATTAAATGAATCTGTTACTATCTTCCTTTTCTCTAAGCTACTTTTGAGTTTTAGCTTAAAATACGTAGACTACATCGTAAGTACATGGTTCCTGTTAAATATTCCACTCCTGGCAGGCTAACACTTCCAGTATTTCTAACTTAGCAGCTGAAAAGTCTGTCTGACATCAATGGTGTTTTGTCAGTCTTAACAGCAAGCTTTTTAGACATTTTCAGTGGATCATCACTTCCAGGATGGTTCTGTGTTGCGCACAGAGGAGTGGCCAGTCCTGTTTTGGGATAAGCCAAAGTAAACATCAGCGGCACTAATGTGGTCAGGCTGTAGTTGGCACATCAGTGTCGTAAAATGGGATAGCTCTTAGGTGAGTTCCCTGGAGGGGATGCTCACAAAGACTCTGGCCCGTAAATGCTCAGTGCCGACTTGGAGATGCACCAGTGGCAGAATTCCCATGTGCCAGCTGAGGTCCAGCTCTGTGTGAGAGGATGGTGACCACAGCCATGACTCCAGGAATGCTGAGCCTCTTGTTCTGGCTCCAGCAGGGATACGCACGTATAGCTCGATTCACAAATCCAGCCTTGCTGAGCCCTGTACTTCTTGGACTGCATGCTGTGGAAGGGTTGGGATTGTATTTTCTTGGATTTTGTTAGTGATTCCCTAGTGGATTTTCTTTGGCAGCCTTGGCCTGTTCCAGCTCTTCAGCTGAAATACTGTGTCAGTGAGGTTTCATGAGGTGACCGAGCCATTTAAATGCCTCTGCTTTTCCTCTGGCTCCTTCTGTGTCACCTTTTGTAGCCTGTTCCTTCCATGCCACCTCAGTTGTTCTGGTGAATGCTTTCAAAGTAGTTATTAAGGATTTGTTGCAGTACATTGCCTTGTGAGGGGGTTGTTTTTGTTAAGAAAAATATCCCTTCCGCTTCTGTGTGCCAAAAATAGGCCACATTTATTTTGTTCAACTTTTTTGTTTTTAATACTCTGGCTCTCTTTTTTTTTTATTGACTTTGACGGATTTAGAAGACTTAATCTTAGGACTGTCTCAAGAAAACATGCAAAAGTTCAGGCTGACTCAGATAAGCGTTACGGCTTTTGCTGATTAATAGTTCAATAACAATATGCTTGTTTAAATGTTATTTTGAATAGGCTCCCTAAGTGCCTTTATAGCAAGAATAATGATGATAAGGTGCTATGAACTTGTAAGTTGAAGGTAAAATTTATGAAAGTTTTGTGCAGAAACAGAAAGAAATTGAAAACAAGCTCCTAAACAAATGTTTCCCTCTGTGTTACTGCTTCAATTACTCTGTTAGTTTTGCAGGTCTAAACTAAAACTCTAAAATCCACTGTAGCAAAAAATATGGATTGTTCTTCTGGAGGCTGAGGATGCTCTTTGTCTGTATGATATCTGCTGGTTTTAGGAACAGAGTGTGTCTCTTTCTCTTTTTGATAAAATGCCTGAAATCAACAGAACCATTTTTACTTCGAAATTTTATCTTGTCTATACAGAGTCAGAAAAGCAGTAACCCACATAAATCCCAGTCACACTTCTGGGGCCTAAAACACACTTAAATCACTGGTGTGCCAATGTTCTCCTGAGCAGGGAGTATCTTCATAGTATCCTGTCATAAGTCAGCACCAGAAAATAGAAAGATGAGCTTGGTAAAGTGACCTGAATGAAAGTTTACCCAAAGTGAAACATCTTAAAAATATATATACTGGCCCAAGGTAACTCCAGTTCATTCATTTGTTTTAAATAAATTAAGGGCAGAATGTTAATGTTTGTTTCTGCCAAGTGGGTAAAATGCGTTCCATGAAACAAAAAGTAAATTTTTGATGTAAACTAGCCACACGAGTAGGTAATTTAGTTTCTGCTGTAATGTTAAAAGTTTTCGTTAGTATGAATAGAGGTAATTATTCTATTTTGATCCATGCATAATGTGCATATCCCTTATTCATTACCTTTACTGTACTAAGTAGAAAGCTGCTACTCTTCACAGAATATTCCCAGAGAGGAAGTGTGGATTATTGGAGTTGAAATTTACAATCCTAAATCTGTGGTATGAGATTAAAGATAATAGTATTATAGGCAGTGGTTGAACAGAATTCTTGGAGACTTTCTAGATATATATGCATATCTCTTGATTTCAGTTGTATTTGTGTTCATACTTTTGTATGTTCATAGACACATATGCAGAGTACAAAGTCCTATAAAAAGTTTGTTAAAAGTAATTACTTGTAAAGTAATTATTTTAAACTCACTTTTAGGTATAGTTTTATATACATGCATAAAGGTTCATTTGTCTGTGTATATTAAAGTTGAGTGGTGATTAATGTGTTGATATGGGTGCCAGGTTGTATCTGTGATGTTGGGTTTAAGTGCTGTTCCCCTGTTTTTATTCTGAGGCCATTGTATTTATGCTTCTCTATCTAGCATCACAGCAAAAGTGCTCTTCTCAAGTTATTTTATTGAACTGTGTGTTGCATAATTATTCTTCTTAAGTCGTGCTTTTCCTGATGTATTTGTTCTGTGCAGGTGCTCTTTTCATACCTGATCACACAACGAGTGTAATAAATAGCAAAACAAGAGGTATAAAGAAATTTGTGCTTAAGAGATCAAAGCAAACCAGACCATGCAGCCCTTTGGAAATCTTGGCTAGCTCTCTTGTAAATAAAAGTGGTTCTAAAGCAGAAGGCATTTAACTACTGCATTTATACAGGTTTTGATTGGCAGTTCAGTTATTAACCTCATAAAAACAAAGCAACATAAACTAGTAAGAATGTTTATTCTAGCACTTCTATCTGAAGGAAAATGAAAACCAAGATATAGTGGCATATTCTTAGTTCCTTTAAAGTATTTATTTTAGGTCTGTGTAGCATAAAAGAATGTTTTTTCAAGTCAGTGAACTTAAACTATTTTGCTTACTGTTCTGGGATTTAAGTATTTTCTAATTACTAACAAAACAAATGTTAGATTTATTGAAGGTACAGAGTCACCACATCTTTATTAAAGGTCCGAACCCCACATCTTTATAGTCATTCTTCTTTCCCCTTCATAGTGTTTTCCATTTCATGTGGGGTAAAAATGAAATCTGAATTGGTTTTTGTAACTGATTTGATGAGGTTACAGAAAAGTTGTGCCTTTTTGTCATGGAAGAGGTGTCCTGTATCATGTTAGGTCTAGAAAAACAAGTATGCAATAATCTTCCATGTCCTTACTCTTGGGCTTGTTCGCCAATGCATTACACCAGGATTTTTTACAGTTGTTTCTTCCAGGCTTCATTGTGGCCTCCCACGAAATTACATAGCCATTTTTCCTTCTGTGGCAGTGCTAAAATTCTGTTATGCGTGTGAAATGTTTTACTGCAAGCAGTTTGTCGTGAGTCCTGAGACAGTATGTGAATTCAGGAATTTAACTCTTATGTATGTTCTTTAAAACAAAATTATGTGAGGCAAATTAAAATTTGTGTATAATCTCTTTGGTAAAGGAACTTGCCTGTTGCTATTGTCTCTGTCTCTTAGTAAGAATAGTGATGGTTCTCTGGTGGTCATCCAGAGGGACTGATAATCAAGAGCTTTCATAAATATATACTACTTCTGAAATAAAATTTTAAGTGGTTATTTTTATATCTACGTCAAGCTAGTATTTTAATGCTAGCATGCAATGTGGCAAAAATAATAGTTTGTGCTGAATTAAAGACTAAGTTACTGACTTAATAAAAACTGATGAATCTGAAGAATTTTGTTCTGAGCAGGATCTGCTGTTTACTGTACTTGCAGTGGCTTGTGATGGGCAGCAAATGCAGGAAGACAAGAAAAACATTGATCTTCTAAGAAGGCAATGTTAAAACCTGGGTGGCGGAGTGGGAAGTAGCTAAGTGGAACCATACAAACTGTAAAGGGATCTCTTTGTCCTGTTTCCTTGATTCCCACTCTGCTAGCAGTGTTCTTGAGATGAGTTAAAACCTCCAAAGTTTCGAGGACATTTCAGAACTATTCTGAGTAACATGTTGCAGTGCTTCGTTCCTCTTGCCCACACTAAAACTTGCAAGCTATGATTTGTGACCATTGCTCCTTTCTGTACTCTCTGCAGCTACTGCAAGAGGATTATTAGCTCTCTAGTCTGATTCCTTCAAGTGGTTGCTGTTATATCTACCCTGGACCTCCTTGTCAAACAGAACAAACCTGGCTCCTTCACCACCTTCTTACAGGGCACGTGCTATGGGCAGTGTCCATCTGGGCAGCAGCTGTTTGCTGGACTCTCTCTTGTGTGTTCTAATCTCTTCTGAACTTGGCAACCCGGAACTTGATGGAGGATTCCGTGTGCAGCCTCACTGATCTGCTGCTGCGTTCGTCCTGATGAGCACAGTCCCATGTGTGGTTTGCCCTGTTTGCAGTGAGGATGTGCCCTTGGCTCACACTGAGCTTGGCATCCACTGTAACCCATATATTTTTTCCCTTGAGGCTGTTGGTTTCTGAGCCAGTTGGTTTTCAGTCTGTGCTGATACTCAGGATTATTCATCCCAGGTGCAAAATCTGTAGTTTTATGAATCGTTCTCCTTACTACCACTTTTGAATAATTTAAAATGTTACGTATTTGCTTTTGTAGTTGTATAATGTTATGCTGTTTTGCTGTGTTCTAAAATACAAGATAAAAAAGTATCCTTTGAGTCAAATACAGTAATTTCTTTGAGTTTTGCTTCCTCTGTAGTGAGGACATTTTCTGTTCTCCGTACATTTATTGCTGTAACTTGTCCTGTCACGGCATGCAGATGATTGTCATATGATTTAGTCCTATTAAAGGAGCAAAAAACTAGTGTAATTCTTATAGCGTGTCTGAATTAGTTTTGGTCTTTACCATAACCTCAGCGTAAATCAATCTGCCATACATTTTTTCTTGGTGTTTTTTGTGTAGTTGAAAAAAAAGGTTTTCCATTTATTTTGAGTTAATGCTTCTGAAATCTATCTTTGTTAGCAGGGAAATATGCTTCCTATAATTTGAGACAGCAGCTAACTGTTTAATAAGTGATAAGGGTCAGGGAAAGAACATGAATGTTAAAATAGGCAACTCTAACCCAGTCTAGTCAGGTTAGCCTAGTTAAGTTGCATTGTGGGATTTTTTCATAGTTCAGTGGTGTCAGAAGAAGCAAATATGTAAAGTGTATATTGTCTATATAAATCTGTCATTTTGAATGGCAGTTCTGCCAAAGTCTGTCCTGGTTTTCAAGTTCTTTCAGCAGAAGTTGTCCCTGCAGTGCCAGGAGTAAGTTAGGTTCTGTTTCTGCACTATTGCTCTTTAACATAAAGGATCATCCGACATGTGGTTAACGATTCCAATGTAAGGATTGGTATAACATGAGTAGATTTTACAGGAGACAATTCAGTGAAATTACAGAAATATTTTTAAACTGTATTCTTGGTCCTGATCTCTCTAAGTGTGTTTTGTCTATATTTTTTTTCACATTTCAGTTCTATTTTTTCTTTTAAATATAGTGTTATTTTCCAGTTTTAAAGTATCTGACCATACATTTGTCAGCTGGCATGAGATGTTAGCAATATTTGTATTTGAAAAGAGCACCAGAAACCCTTGCTGCCCTCAGAAGATTGTCTCCAAATCTCACCCATGCTATACTCAAATATGAACATATTTGCTGCAAATGTTCTTTAACATGTCAGTGACTGAAAACAGCCCACAAGGTTATAAAGCTTTGTTCTTCTGAAAAATAAATGAAAGAACAGAAGCAGGTAATCTCTGACACATGTCACAGTAAAATGATATGTATGCCCCAGTGTCACAGCAGAATTTTAATTTCCTGGAGTGCTCTCTTAAGTGTACAGCACAGTTTTAAAAAGAACACTGCAACATCCATGGTTTTATTCTGAAATGTATTTTTAAAATGCAGTTAAATAATCCACCCACTTGTTCTGTATAAAGGTGGAATATTTTGTTAGAAAGACATTAGTTATATAAACATAGATGTTAACCCTTGAGTTGTGTAGCATCAAGTTGCTGCTGAGACAAACAATGTGTACTCAGTGGAGATGTCACAGTTCTCAACAGCAGTTGTGAATTTGTTCTAGAATTTTGGTGGTTATTGATAGCTCCACAAGCAAAGCACGTGAAATTAAAACTTTAGAGTACATGATTTTTGGTGTAATTTAAGCCATTCCAGTGATAAAGTGAAAAGTGATAAAGCCAAAGAACTGGTGCTAAATGAATGAAAGAACTCCTGACACTCAAGAGTGTAATAAGGACTTTTGGTTTAGGTTATTTCCGAAAAAAGTAAAACTGATTTTTGCGTATTTTCTGAAGAATCATTATCAACTCTCTAAACTGTGTATCGTGCTTAAACCAGACTTTTCCTTGAAGTTTTATAGATTTAGTCTGCTTTGAGTTTTCTTTTTTTTTTTTTTAATTTTTACTTCAATTACTAGTTGGCTTTTTGTAATTTAGCTGTGATTCAGTTGTTTTCCACGTGCTTATTGCCAGCTATTAAATTCCGTCCTTCCTATGATCACATGCCTTCAAAGTAAGTTCTTGCTAGTTGATGCCACTCTGTATTCTGTGAAAGATTCTTCTTTTCCTCCCTGCTTTTGCCTGTTCCAGAATCTATCTAAGAGGGAGAGTCTGACTCAAGGGCACACAGGATTGTTAGGAGTGGTGGGCGTCGCTTCATTCGCTGTGACATGGTACAGAAGATACCTCTGTCTCATTGTTTCTTGTTAATGGCACATCTTTTCGGGTGGGGAAAACGGAATGAAAGTGGCAAAGAAACTCTTGTGTGTCTCTCTACATAAACATTCTTTGTCAGTCTCTCTTCTGAGTGCTAAAACATGACTGCTGTGTCTAGCCATCAAAATGAAACCTTTTGTGAATGGGCTGTACTCTGTCATCTGGCTTTTGTGCAGAATTGCTTGCATGAAAAAAAACCATTAACGTTGTTAGACTGGAAACTCCCTGAGATGTAAATATTGCGTCTTCCTCTCTAAGTACTGCAGTATTCTGCATGTGTACAGTTCTTCGAATTATTTTTATGAGTGAATTTAGTAGGAGATGAGTGCTTTCATTAGTTTCTCTCTCAGCCTTTCTACATCAAGCATCATTTTAATTATGTACTTGAATGACATTTTACATCAGGGAGAGGAATTTTATTGTAAGCATCATCAGCCCACTGATAACTTTACTGTTTCATTACTCTGCTTCCTTTCTCAGTAAATTGCCTTCCACCGGTTCTTTGTTTGGGTCTCAGTAATCCCGTTTGAAATTCTGGATTGTGAAATTGTCCTTCTATGAGTTACTAATAGGAAAAAAGAAAATGCTATTACAAAGTCTGTGGTTGAAGATACTGTCAAAGGTGATCTCTGAAGCAATATAAAAATAGTTTCAGCTGGACATGGGGTAAAATACTAGTACCTTAACGCTCTTCTCAGTTACTTCTCTTATAAACACATTTTAGAGGGAGTAGATGTAAAATCTTGTGATCTGCAGAATGTTTGGTTTAAGAATTTAATTATGGTAGCTCTGTTGCCAAAAATCTGTGTTTGAACTATGTCAGTGACTAATGGCAAGGTAGTTATCTGTATTTTTAATTTAAACCTATTGTTCCTTGTCACATCTGTTATAGAAGAGAAAGAAAACTTTGTTTCATGAAGACTGTTGGCAGTGGCCTTTAGATTGTTTTAGTCCACATTTCCTTGATCTGTTCTTTTACAGATATGTCAGGGACTTACCTTCTTTTAAAGATATGGATAGCTTGTTACTTTATGAAGTCTAACTCGCATTTGTGTGTATATGTGCGTGCAGGGATCTATTTCGCTATATCGCTAGTGTGTATGGGACATGTCTCAAAGTGCTCATACTGGTTTTAGAGGAGTATGGTTTTTGATGAATTTAATATAAAATATGTGGCTTAGTGTCGTGAACAGTTTTCAAAAGCAGAACCATTATACGTTTTTGTTGTTCCAGGCTCAGTTACCGTACACAGATAATTGTGTGTACATGTTTCCAGGAGCAAAAAGCACGGTCAGCATTAAAAAATGAAACAACAAAATTCTTCTGTTTTATACTGTCTACCTGTTTTGCTTCCTGCTTATTCCCAGCTGCTCATCTCCCTGCCTTGACATCCCCAAGTTGTGGATTCATGCTTGAATTAATGCTCTGTAGTTTGAGCATACTTTTTAATTTTGCAGCACTTCTGTGAGTGTGTAGTGTTTCTTGTTTCCCCTCTGAATGAGAGTTCCTTTAACAGTCTGCTCAGACAGTTGTGTCTCCTTTTTTCTGAAAGTGCCTTTGGACATCTTTTCTGCAGATACTGCCTATCAGTGGTTTTGATTAGGCTGCCTTCTCCCGTTAAGTAAGCTCCAGAACAATAAACCAAGTGGGATGTTATGAAGGTTATGTAAGTTACCCGCTTCAGTAGTTTTAATTTTCTTTTCCTGTCAAAAAGATTCATGAAACCGTGCTAATTGCAAAGAATTTTGAGGCTTTGTAAGGATATTCAGTTCCATTATTTAATATTGATTCAAATGTGGCTGCTGAATTTTTAATTCGTTAAAAATGGACCTCTTAGAAGTACTTGTGAGGTGCTACTTGTATGTAGTCCTCTCTTAAATCTCTGAGCAATGGCCGTCCATTCCATAGCAAACTTGACCCCAATTCTGCTTTTGCTTGTTGCACTCTGTAGCACAAGTGGTGGAGATGTCACAGCATTTTTGGATAGAAGTTTTTCTTTTTAAATGCTGAGCTCTTAATGTTTTACATAGGAAAATTCAGTAGGACGGGCAGTTTGACTTGATAGATCTTATGTTTTGTGCTCTCTGGCCTTGCATCTTCAGTTTGCTGCATACTATACGTGCAAAAAAATTGAAGTTGTTTTGAGGACACTGTTAGAAGAAATTACATGGGTGTCTTCTGCTTGAATAACCAGCTATTATCAGTATTGATGTCTTTAAACTGTCCTCATTAGTGCTTCAGTTTATATTAATTCACAGTTTTAGTGCTTCTGTGTAATTTTTTAATCTGAAATCTTTTTTGTAGCTATAACAGCTACTGCAGATTCCTTCTTTTAGTTCTAGCCATTCACTATATTGTATGTATATTCGCAGAATTTTTCTTATGTGCCTAGAGAAAGTTTCCTGTCCCTCTTTGAGCATTTGTTTCCACCTGACGATCTGGTTTTGCTGTGTTTGTTCTGTGGCCTGTGGCTAAGGCATGTTATGTTGGCTGAGTGCTGAAAGTGGCTGTGCTGATGCTTGCGATGCGCTCGTTTACTCGTGCGTGATTTTTTTTTTTTGTCTGCTTATTT
This sequence comes from Oreocharis arfaki, assembly GCA_013398015.1. NCBI lineage: Eukaryota > Metazoa > Chordata > Aves > Passeriformes > Paramythiidae > Oreocharis > Oreocharis arfaki. The sequence goes on from VZRR01000853.1 coordinate 269,947, forward strand.
TTACGCACATTCAGTCTTGCCATCTCGTCGTGTTATTTTTCCAAACCTGGATCCGTCTGCTTATTGGAAGCTTTGCATTGGAGTAATGCTAGTAGTGTAATGGAACATTTATCTTGGTTGATCTTGTGGCAAGCAAACTCTGCAGTTGGCTTTGTTTTTCTAAATGATGGCCTTTCATTTATTTATTTTTAAAGGAAGCCTTTTTTTATCAGCATACCATATATGTCTAATTAGAGCTTCCCTGCGGTAACATTCAAGTGGTTCTTGCTTAGATGATGCTGAATGGTTTCCTATAAACCATGAAGGCATCCTTTATCTGATCATAAAATTATAAAACAAATACAGAAGATTTCTACTTACCTCTTTTTAGCTTGGATTGATTTGCTGTTGCAGCTTTAGCTGTGCTGCCTTATTAGTTCTGGCTGGGGATGAGTTCATGAGGTATTTGTACATTGCTCTGTTTTGGACGTGGTTGCTCCATCTACACAAGCAGAAACGCGGCCTGCAGTGACCCCACTCCGTGTGCAGGACGCAGTGCTGTGTAAAGAGGGCTGATGGAGGCTCAGACTCCTCTGCCACTGCATTTTACAAATCTTCTTGGAGTTACTATTCTGAGGTGCTTTTTAGTGTCAGCAAACCGAGCATCTGTTAGTGCATGTCTATTAAGTATATTCTATTAGCTATTTAGTACACCAGCCATGCAAAAACAAATATCTTCTTCTCTTTTTCAACCAGAATATCGTTAAAATAGTGACAGAATTTAAGCTGTTGTATCTTTTCTTTTTAGTGTGATTAAGCATCTAAGATTTCTTTTTTCCCAGAAAGGAGTTCATTATGTGTGCATGGATCTTCTGCCTCTGCAGCTTCACTGTAGCATCAGAAATCCAACAAATAAACCGATATTTTGAGTGCAACTAATTACTGCAGAATGCTGATTGTATCTCTTCTTCATTTGTTTCTGCAGAATGACAGGAAGGGAGTTTTTCTCTCGGTTTCCAAGCCTTTATCCTTTTCTTCTCAAGCAGTTAGAGGTGGTAACCAATACTTTGAACAGGTAAGATGATGTCTGAGAAAACTTTGAAATACCAAGCAAAGTGAAAAGGTTAAACTGAGTTGTGTGACATACACACCCTAGTGCTGCTGTATAAATCAGTGCTTCTTGAAATGATACAGTGCTAATGTTTTTGCTAAGGCTTTTTTTTTTTTAACTTCTGCATGTTGCATTAAGTCTCTGAAGATTGAACTACTGTTGAGTAATTAAGAGTTGCTGTGTTCCTAGGATCAGATGTTAAGGAACTTATATTTTTCAGGGAAACAGAACCCGGGTGTTTGAGTGTCTCATGTTTTAACAGCGAGGCTTCCTAGCATGTTTAAGTGATATGGGGTCATAGGGCTCATGTAACTCCACATGAACATTTTCCAGCCTGTGACACACTGACTCTGGGGAAGGTCCTTGATCTTGTTTTAAAGACTCCACAAATGGTGGCTGAGAGCTACAATTTGATCCATGCAGATGATACCGTTTGGGATGACGCTGTTACCTCCAGGTTCATGAACTTTTAAGTAAACCAGTGCTGGCTTTGTTTTTTCTTCAAATGCTATGGTATAAACTGTGGAGGTTGAGCAGCTGATTTATGGGTGAGGTTCAGCTGACTGTTTAATGGGCCTAAGGTGGATACTTGCTAGCAGGAGTTTCACCAGTTGTTGCATGTTTTGCAGTCTCTGCCCTGAGAAAAGAGGTTGTGTACATCCTGCACAGCAATCTACTCAACGTTATAAAAGATGACAGTGTCGTCACTGGCAAATTTTGGGAAGTTTTTCAGTTGAAAAGGATTGAAAACTGCTGTCTGAAATGTTGGCCTTATTAGTTATTAAATAAATCAAAAAGTATTGATTTTAACTTGGTTTTCTGATTGTTTTTACCATATGAGTAGTAGACCCTTGGTGTCAATGACAAGAACTATTCTTTAGTAAAACGTGTTATTTACTAAGCATACATTTCCTTTCAAACTGATAAAAATACTTATTTTAAGCCACCTTTTTGTAACTCAGCTCTCTGTTTCCCAGTTCATAGAGAAATATTATCTATGTGGGTTTTTAATATTCTTTAAAAATGAAGACAGCTCAACATATTTGGGAATAAAGGAGGCTTGGAATAATGTGGGAAGGTGAGGGCAATACAGCCATGGGTGTGTTCGTTAGAGGGGTCCCCTGCAGAAGAACTGGATGCCATATTTGATGCCAGCAGGGTTTGCACTCCCGTTTAATGATCAGCCGAGGATAACTCCTTGAACCAGAGATGCAAAAGGCTGTTGTGTGGGGAAGGGGCTCAAGACTAGCATGAAGGAGGATGCTTTTTTCACCAAATGCTTCTTACACTTGGTTATTTAGTGAAGCTGAAGAGCTGAAAATCCATCCAAGCCTGTTTCTTTTGCTTTTAATCCTGGGAAGACTCTATCCATCTCCAATGGATGGCTCTCACTCAGCGCTCAGCACAGCACTGTTTGTCCCCTTTATTATAAGGTAAGGTGATTTTGTGGTGGTTTGTTATGTGATGGGAGTTCTTTTTTGCATCTTGGGAATTTTTTTAATAATATGCTTTTTTAAGCCTCTCTTCAGTTTTGAGTCTTAAAGGAAAAACTGGTATTTAGTGGTTGGACTTTCCTATATTATTAATACTTGTTTTGGAGAATTAGCAAGAATATCCACTTATGCAAACCCTTATATGGCTTGTCTGTAAATCTTCACCTGCAAATGCTGTATGGCATCACTGCTGCCACTGAGAGGGTAGATGAAAACTGATGAGCTTGACAGATTTTAGCATTGCAAGATTTGCTGTACAAGCTCCCGAGGGTTTTTTTCAGTCCTGCTGAATGATTGTTTGTAGCTCTTCAATGTAATGCCTAATGTATAGATTTTTAGATGTGTGTATAGATGTGTGTATGGATCTACCTCCATGTCTGTCCATGTATATATCTAGTTAGCTAAAGATATGAATCTGTCCTTTATATGTCCTTTTATGTTTTTAAGATGACTTTTCAAATATTTATACAGTGTAACTTTCATTTATATGGTGGTTACAAGAAGATGTTCAGCAGATATTTTTGCTACTCTGTATGCCTCCTGTTTGGGATTAAAAGCCTCATGAGGGAACTAGGGCTGTGGTGGGAAGGAGAAATGAACATCACCAGTATTTGAGAGGAAGTCTTGCTGTCTGTGTGAGAGCTTCAGTGCAGTAGGGTGAGAAATTTCTGTGGTCATCTTGCTCCTCTAGTAGTGAAACAAAACGAAGTTGTTGTTATCCTAAGATCTTCCAATTTTTGTTTTATACTACAGTTTATGTTAGAAAATAGCATCTCTATTTGCTTATTTTTCACAGCAGATATGATGTATATCCTCCCTTTTACGATGGTTTTGAATTTTCAAGAATAAATACTAATTACCATCTTTTCTGAAAGGAAAATCCTGTAGTGGGAGTTTTTAAATGAACTGTATTTAACAATTAAATATGTTTGGCTTTCTGCCATATCTGAATCTTAAATGCTTTTTGAGTAAATGTTTAAAACTATGTTACATCATTAATTGGCTCTGTTTTGATGCTTTTATCAATGCACTGGAGAATGCTTGGTTTTTGGTCTTTTTTTTATATATAATGTTTCAGCATCATTTAGGTTATTGCTAATAGATTAACGTTTGATAAACTTTTGGTTACAGCCTTTTAGTTTTGTCTTTGTGTCTATTATGAGTACTACTTTTTGCAAGGTACATACACCAGCAAAATAACTTTTCACACTTAGTTAGCTTGTTATCTTGAGGTTACTTAATTTCATTCAGAAGATGTGGGGAGAGAACCCCAATAAAATCTTTTAAGAACCTGGAACGTTTAAGAGACCTGTACTGTTGGACCTACTTTCCTTTAAATATGTTCCTGAAGTGGAATGATGCAGCAGATGAAGATGATGTTTTCTGCATTTCCTTTCTATTGACTTTGGCAGTAAATGCTGGGGGTGCAGGTATAAAACTAGCATAAAATTACTATGTATTTGTGACAAAAAAGTGTATGTGGGTGTACAGACATGCATTTTCTGTCTGGTTACTTAGAAAAGTATTGAAATTTTTATGGTTGCTAGGGGATAATACCAAGGATTCTGCAGGGGTAAATATATTTATGATATAGCTCAGTGTGTTGTTACTGGCTGTACTTCTGTCTACAGTTCTTACACCCTTGTTCTTTGAATGCCGTGACTGTTCTCTGTTCATTCTGGCTGCATTTGTTGGAATACACAGGGATGATTTATCTTGATAAAACAAATACATTCTTATTTTACCTTCTCTTTCCCTTCCTATTTTTCATTCTACAATAGCAAATGAACAAAAGTAAAATTGTTTCCTCTTCATTTGGTTGTTCTTTAGAAGGCGGTAATGAAGGTTGTTGTGAAGTAACCATTTTGAGAGGATCAAAGAGAAGGTCTGGTGCCAAAGGCCCTGTGCACCAAGTCATTAAATTGTATATATAAACTATTTCTTTGAATTGCTCAGTGCAGTGTTGCGTTCTATGGCACCTGCATATACATCTAATTACATGGCAGTCCGGTGCATTTATAACATGTAATTGCCATACTTTTACCATGAGATTTTTGTTTGAGATGGTGTCCCAATGTCAGGGAAGGATACAGCCATGCAGGGAGGAGAGAGGAAGGGTGAATGTGACCCCTGGCTGGTCTTGCAGGGCTGAGCCCGCAGTGAAGTGACGCACATTTGTTGCACTGAGAAGATGAGCAGAGTATTGTGTTTGCAAGCGAATGAACAGTTCTGTGAACTAAACTGGGTTGAGCTGAAAGAATCCAAGTTGGCTTTTGAAGAGCTTCACTTAAGCTTGAGAGGAATTTTCCATCTAGTGGGAGTAGAGCTGTGGTTGCTCTGACCGTGCCGAAATGAATTGCACAATATGAGCAGGATTAAATGCTGCAAGGACAAATCTCAATCTCTGTGCACATAGTTGTTACTCCCTATTGAACTAGGACATTTGATTACCTATCTGCAGTTCTATTAAGCTATTTTTCCTCCTGCAGATGTTTTATTTGGAAGGGAACACTTTGATTCACAACTTATTATCTCCCTTTTTATTTCTTTTAAAGAGCTAGGTAGGTCTGTTTTAATGGTTACTTTCTAAGATGAAAGAATGTACAGCATGTTTTTGATTAACAAGGGAGCTAATCGGGAGGTAATGTTTTAAGTATGAAGCAAAAACATAAACTCCCTTTTGCCTCCCTCTCCCTTTTTCAAAGACCTGTAATCTCTTCAGAATGATCTAGAATTGAGTTACCTTATGTCCTCTCATACCATGGCATTGGCAGTGTGTTTGTTTACTGTTAAATGTTCTGGGCTGAATGCTCTGAAGGAGTAAGATGGGTGTTGCTTTATTAACTTGGATACTTTTTCACTAATTGGAGTCTAGCTCTATTTAAGAGTGTGACTTCTTAATATTTTCAAAATTTTTAAAAAATTAGCTTTAAAACGTCAAACAGTATAAGGTTTTGAAACCTTGTTGGATGTATGTGCCTTGGCTTTCCCTTGATGAAACATAATTTTTCATGAAATTTCCCTTTTAAAACTTCAGCGAATAGGCAGATTTCAAAGCAATGCTGCTTCTAGGTGTATTATGTTGCAAGAAATGTGAACATCTTTCTGTGAAATTAGCAGAGTTATGAAATAGACACTGTTTTCTTGGGCAGAATTTTGTAACTTGCATCTTTGTGCAAAATGGAGGAGCTAAATTCTGAAGTCCTGTGATGCTGTTTCCAGGCAGGGACCAGGGTAGGTGGCAGTGGGAAGCCCTTTACAGCTGTCCTCTTTGCCCTTCTACCCTTCTCCACCACCCTGGCCTGATAAGGTCCTGGTTTTGCACTTGAGAGCTTGTCATTAATATACAAGGATAATCACTGTGACTGTTCGTTAATGACAGACAGTAAGATGCAAGGAAAACAAAACTGTGTGTGGTGAGGAAAAATGTTCTGTGGGATGGAGCATTGTCATTTTTTAATTAAAAATTTTTTAAAAACCCTAAGCCACTCCTAACAGAGTGTTTAGAGAAGGAGAGAAAAAATTTTTATCATCTATGAGTTTTGGAAGTAGTGAGATTGATCTGGATTTATTTTAGCTTCCTAGCAAGCAGAGTAGCTGACCACGATTTCTGAGGCTCTCTGTGAGTTTCAGTTGTGTCTTACTATTTCATAAATGTGAGAGCTCACTTCTTAAGGAAAAAGACTCAGATGTAGTGGTGTTAATATTACAGAAGGTTGTGTGAATTTAAATTTTCACCAGTCAGTAATGTTACTTGCATGTAAGTTGCTCATTTGAAAAAGTTATTCTTTGTTGACTCGNGAAGCCCTTTACAGCTGTCCTCTTTGCCCTTCTACCCTTCTCCATCCACCACCCTGGACTGATAGGGTCCTGGTTTCGCACTTGAGAGCTTGTCATTAATATACAAGGATAATCACTGTGACTGTTCGTTAATGACAGACAGTAAGATGCAAGGAAAACAAAACTGTGTGTGGTGAGGAAAAATGTTCTGTGGGATGGAGCATTGTCATTTTTTAATTAAAAATTTTTTAAAAACCCTAAGCCACTCCTAACAGAGTGTTTAGAGAAGGAGAGAAAAAATTTTTATCATCTATGAGTTTTGGAAGTAGTGAGATTGATCTGGATTTATTTTAGCTTCCTAGCAAGCAGAGTAGCTGACCACGATTTCTGAGGCTCTCTGTGAGTTTCAGTTGTGTCTTACTATTTCATAAATGTGAGAGCTCACTTCTTAAGGAAAAAGACTCAGATGTAGTGGTGTTAATATTACAGAAGGTTGTGTGAATTTAAATTTTCACCAGTCAGTAATGTTACTTGCATGTAAGTTGCTCATTTGAAAAAGTTATTCTTTGTTGACTCGTGCCTATAAGTTTGATATCTCTGTATTGTGTTTAATTATGCTAAATTATATCCAGTCTGTCAGGTGACTGGTTCTGTTCCACTGTAGCCCTATGACAAAGTCTGTATAGGCTTCATGGGAATGGCTCTAGGGTAAGATGGATAATAAAGAAACAAAATTCAAATGTAAAATCAAAAATGTCTGTGAGACTTTGAGATAAATTTTAAATTTTAGATTTAATAAACAGCACAAGAGACAGCTAAGTGGTGAAGTTCTAGTAACAAGATATTGTCAGTTTGTTTGAAAACTTGATGGAAATAATTCGTGTATATATTTTTATAAGCTAAAATTGCTGTTTATATAAGTTGTTTAAATGCAGATTAGCTGGTGTTTGTTTTGTTTCAGACATGTACAGTTATATGTGTGGGTTTAGTGTATCATCCTGTATCTGACTTGAAAGCAGCCATCTGATTTTCTGTGGGCTGAGCACTGGTATCTTTTGGTAAGTGGCCAAGCAAGGTAGCTAACTGATTGTGCTAAGTGTGTTTCCTCTGCCTTTCTCCTCTTCCCTGTATGTGAGTGTGATGTGGCAGCACTAGGAGAATTAATATTAAAACTTCCCTGGATTCAACTGTCATTTCTGTAAGACTGGGAATCTTATCAGGGGTCTGATAAGGAAAGAGCTTTTGTGGGAATGCCTTTTCATATTAGATTAAAAGATCTACATGTGTTTGTTGCAGCTTTTTTGTATTAAAATAGATGCTTTTGATTACAGTTGTTTATGAAAGCATCTCCCTGGCTTCCCTTATCAATTACACATCTTCTCTTTGGTCTCGGTTTTTTTGAATTTGTTTGGGGTTTTTTTTAGTTACTAATATTGGTTTAATATAACTGCTCAGCATTATAACTCTCTGCAAATACTGCATTATTTGGAATCCCTGTGAGACTGGGAGCAGACTCTGAGTCATTGGAATGCCTTGTCCTTGTTGGGGAAGCTCATGGGGCTGACCAATCACTGCAAGAGGAAGACAGATAACCTTTTTATTATGGGCAAGGTTCCCAAAACATGGATTGGCATAGATATTTGGAAAAAAGGAGCAATGTGCACCCCTAAAGCATACATTGTTTTTTAGATTTTTATTGTATTAAATCTCTTGCTTGATGTCTAAAGTGGAAATTTTACATAGCTGGGGGAGAAGGAGGGAAGGACTGGGATGTGTTTCCCCACTGAGCCTATCTCTAATGAATTGGGACTGTCTTGGAAGTCTTCCATTTTTACTTAGTCTCTTCTCTGTGCAATCCTGATTGCATAATGATTGATACTGATCTGTAAAAGTATTTATGGTTCACTGTAAATATTTATTAATAAGAAGGGTTTCAGTCTTTTTCTTCCTTTTAGCATTTTTAGAGAACAAATTGTAAACAGGCTGTAATTTTTTCCAATTTGATTAAGTTCAAATTGTAGTGCTAGAGATGAACACAAAGGGCTTGATTGGCAGTAGGCTGCTCAGGAGCCTCTGATCTGCTAAAACTCTTTATTCATCTTGTACGTTCTTTGCTGTATTCCTGTCTTGTCTCTGAAACTGTGGACAGATGTGTCGTATCCAAGTGGTGCTGATGGGAAATACCACAACCCTTAGGTATTCATAATTAATTTCTTATTCCAGTTTCCCCTGTGTGTTCATCAATCATTGGCAGCTTATTGTCTGAAGCAGTTTAGGAAATATTCACAAACTTCAGGGACCTGTCAGATTCATGGGAAATAAAGGGTGACATCTAGCAGATAGGCATTCATGAGCACTGAGAGTAACTCTCTTTTTCCAGTGTTGCAGACTCCTGAAGAGGACGAGTGGCTGGGATCCTGGGTTAGAATTTGATGTATGTTGAATTTGATGTATATTTGCTTGAAACATGATCCAGTAAAAAATATGATGAGGTGCTGAACTGTCAACATATGATTGGTGAAGTAATTTTATTATTCATTTATGTACTTAAAATTAACCAGTAAGTACTCTGCTGGTCAAGATAAGTATCCAAAAAATAACGTTTAGCTTATTCTAGAAAAGTATTTGCAGGAGGGAACATGAAAATGGAGAGAAATAATACATTAACTATCCAGAGGATGATAAGGGAAACCAAGTATAATGGTATTTTAAAAAGCCAATATTCTTTACAAAGAACAGTCTGAGTTTGAGAAGAGTCAGTACTGGGAAGGCTTTTTAGCAATGGGCTAAATACTTTTGGTGGCATGGCTGAAAGGGAAGCATCTTTGAGAACCCAGATCCTTTGGATGTTTTCATGGGTCTGATAATATGTTTTTAAAATTGCTCATATTGCAGTTTTGCTTACAATCATCTGAAGCTTTGAAAATCATCACAAGGTGCTGAGACTTGATTTTCTTCATTCAACTTCCCTTTCATAGACTTCAAAACAATGATAGAGTTGCTAAGACAGAAAGTAGTCTTTGTTTTGGTTTTTTCCCAACTCTGGGTGGTAAGTGGTGTGTTTTTCTTTCTGTTATTCTGCAGTAGTGAAACATCATGGTAACTGTTCACAAATTAACAGAGTAGAAATATGATTGTGAATGAAGTTGTCTTTTACATGATCTTGAGTTAAGAGCAAGTGGCTTTTTTGTCTAGAGTGCTGTGAACTGAGTTGGAGGCTCTACCCTCATGGAACTTCAGTAGACAGTTACATAAAACCTAGAGTCTACCTACCTTGACATACTGTTTGAGATTTCTTGATGGGAATTCAAGAACAGATGCCATTTAAATTGTGTCAACATGTTTTATAGGAAATCTCAATTTGACAAGAACATATTTCTGTTTCTCTGAAGTTTACACACTGTATTAGTAATAGTTTTCATAGACTCAGATGTTAGAGATCATAGGTGTTTCGGCTTGCTAAACCACAACAATTCAAGTTTCTGATGTTGATTCAGCTTGGTATCAGTTGGCCACGTGTTTATGTTGACCTGGACCTTGGTGACAAGAAGAGGGAAATGTCTATAATTTTTCCTTAGAAAGCCTTGGGAAGCATATGGAGAAACAGCTCCTGGCAGAGCTTGTGGACAGCTTTCACAAATAAAAGCCTGTGTACTTTGCCTACATACTTTCTGCAGTATTTATGGCTACTCTGGTTCATTAAGTGCTTGTGTGGAAAATACTGCCCTTGCAAAAACATAGGGTTTTATCTTAATTGCCCAAGTTGGAAGAGTAAAATACTTAACACAATGTATAAAGGGACTAGAAGTTTGGGCAACCATTAACTTCACTTTAAAGGAAATAGATAAGAATTTAGAGGTTTAGTACTGCATAAATAACCTGAAATTAAATTTGGCTTGTTTCTGTCCATGGTTTTGCTCAAACATTTCCTGAGCTACATTTATGTGTTGATTGTAGATCTAAAACCTCCAGCAAACTGTTGGTGCTTCTTTTTTTTTTTTTATTTTCCTACTCTACAGGTAAATATGAAGGAGCTGTATTAAAACTCAGGTTTTTCTGGGTGGCTTTTTTTTTTTAAATCTTAATCTCAGATTAAAGAAGAAAAAAATATCTTCAGGCCAATTACAATACAGGTTTCCACAGAGAAAGAAGTTTTTAAATTAAATGCTTTGGATACCTTGATTGCTAAGGAACACGGAAAAACAAAATGGGAAGTTGTTGTGTTTCCTTAAAAGCACGAACCAAGCAAATCAATAAATGAACAAAAGAAAATGTAGGTATGTGTGTAGCAAATTATTTTTTAGTATTCCAGGAAACCTTTCTCTCCCAGTAATGAGTAGGTACTGTCCTGCTGATTCATCCACAGTATGGAAGTCCAAGTTAATTGTGTGGAAGCATGAGTGTAATTTTTTTTTAATACTATTTTTGGACCTCTCTTAGCTTAGAAACCTGTCACACTGCATTTGAAGTTGCTAAAGGTATTTCTTCAGGAGATAATTTGAAGGGGAAAAAATTAACTAGTATATAATCATGAGGAATGCATGCAATGCTCTTGAATCTTGATATCCAAACTCATTTTAATAGGAACTGAATCTGTTGCTAAATACTTTTTTCTCTGATCTTTGACCACCATCCATGTTTTTCCTGCTCTAATTTCTTGGTTTTAATTCTTGGTTTGGAACTGATGGCATAACTTGAACTGCTGCATCGTGAAGGAAAGACAAAATCTCCTTCTCATACCACCTACCTTGTCTTTATAGAATCAGACAGAAGACTTACACAATTTTTTCCTACAGTGCATTTGTTAGGACCTTGTGGCATAACTAGCTCCAGGGTCTAAAGAGTACCATCTGTGTGATTTTTATTCATTTCTATTTTTCAATCATTTCATCTTTTAAAAGCGCTGGTGGCTGCTAAAATGCTCTAACCTGCAGGCAGAGCTGGTTGGTTTGAATTGCAAGGCCTTTCCTGCCTCGTGCTGCACTCTTCTCCCAAGCTCTTTGTGATGGTGATAGGATACTTGGTTTGACTTAGAAGCTCAGAGGCCCCTTCTCAGAATATTCCGTGTATCACTAATAAGCAAAGACATTGTTAGTAATGCACAGATCACTGTGACAGCAGCCAGTAAAACCTGGGAATAGAAATTCCTCTCTTTGTCAGCCCTTGTAACAACTGTAAGAATTATTTGATATAATGAACCTATTTTCAGCGACAGGTTTAATTTTTCAAATTAATTCTACTCATTTGTTTCTGTGACCTTTATATAAAAGGTAGTCCTTATTTGTGTTGTTAATTTGGGTCATGTAAAGTCTGTTGAGGGAGAGAAATAAGAAAGGGTGGAAAATAAGCACATAGGAAACACCTGCAGGTTTGTTTTTACTTTTTTTTTTTCCCCCCCAAAAGAAGTTTAAGATATTATTATTTACAGCTAGTGTTCTGTTGTTTGTAGCCAGAGTAATAAATTAGATGCTTTGATGTGTGCAGAGGAGTATGGAATCTTTGTGCCTTATGAGAGCTGGTCATAAATCACGTCAGTTAGGAGGGTGGTTCAGGATCTAAGTGTTGGAGCTGGAACAGAGCAGTGGAAATGCATTGAATTGAACCTACGGTTACACGGAGCGAAACCTTCTCAGATTTATTGACTTTTTGTTCTTGATCATGGACTGTTTCAAGTAAACATGTTTACATCCAATACCTCATGCACCTAGATAAACAGTACCGAGTTCAAGGTGAAATACTACAGTTGTTAATAGCCCTCAGGATTGAATAGAAGTATATCACATGAGGATTGTGCAAGTTTCATTCTTGTTGCTGCCTTGTAGTATAATAAAATCAGGTCGGCCTAATGTATGTTTTTACATGTGACAAATATTTAGATAATTCCTAGATTTTCAGTTCTACTTATATCAGACTTGCACGTAAAGGTAGTGTCACATACTGAAAACACTCCCCCCCTGCCTCCTCCAAGCACCTTTCAAATCAAAGGAAATGGAGCAGTTTTACCTGCAGGTTTGCACACACATCCATGCTGTCTTACTGGATGCAAGATTCCACTGGTTGTATTTCCTACAGAGAGGACGAGCCTGCAGCAGATTTGAATTGTGCTGTTGCCAGGTGAAGCTCAGAGTCTGGATGGTGAAGTGGCCACATTTGGAGGTCCTTTTCTGCCAGGGTCTGGACAAGGCAACTGCTATGACATAAATGAAACTCATCTCAGGGATGGCAGTGTGCTAAACTACTGCAGGAGGAGTAACGTGAATAATTTCATAGCTTTAAAATGCTTCTTTCTTAAGCTGCTGGGTTTTGCTGCAGATACAAACTGAGTTACTGTGATTGCTGTAATTGTACAATAATATTTCTTGATGCAGTTTGTGAGATTGCTTCCCATAATGGTTGCTAAATTCTAGATAAAACAGATTTTTAACAATACAGGTAGTAGACTTAGTGTTAAAGTGTATGGTTTGGAGCTTGGTATAACAATGAGCAAAAAATTGCAAAATTGGGTTAGAATGTTATTTTTCTGTTGCTCAGTTGTTTTATTTGCGTTCAGTCTTTCTATCTCTTTTTGAGGATTGATCCTGCTTAGTTTTATTTCCAGGTGAGAGGTTTTATCTAAGTGGGATCCAGTAAAAAGCAACACTCTCTGTTCTAGGGTTAGAGGATGGAAAAACTAGAGTATGTTTTGACATTCTCCTGGCAAACTTCTTGTGTGATTCAGGAATGAAGCCAAGTGCCTTCAAAACATGGGAGATGTACACCTAAGTGCTTTCAGGGTATGCAGAAGTTCAGGGGTAGGTCACTAGTTGTGACTTGGCATGGCATCTGGCATATGGATGTGAAAGGAGTATTTTTGAAGTATTATCAGTACTGTTTCTTGCTAGGGGGTGGGAATTGCAAACAACTGATTTTCTTTGAGTGTTAGATTTAAAAATAAATATTTTAGGTAAATAAGAAGAAACAGTAGGAATGTTAACCCATCTGAGATTTGGGAAGCTGTTTGTTGGAACACGCTTTCATGTGTTCCCATACATGTTCCTATCAAGCAGATACTTTATTGTTCCTAAACTTTTGTGGTGCTTTTGTTCCTTAGTACTGACTTCATAGGCTTGCTGTTCTCAGGGTTCCCGCTGAGGTGTCAGTCCCTGTGAGCACCCTGCACCATGTGTGACAGCCTGGAGTGTGAGAAGTGTGCATGAATGTACAGCAGGTGTGTAGGACAGTGGCAGGCTGCTGGCTGGGTTGCCCTTTGGGCAGGCAGGAGCTGTGGGATTACATTTCCCTCGGGCACAGAAAGTTGCAGAGCCGGGTCCACGGCGTCCTGGGGGAGTTCTCCATGACTGGGCACCTGTGTGGTTCCTCTGCGGGAGGACTTGAGGCAGCTGAGAAAATTTTGCCAGTAACATGAAACTATTTTCTTCTTTCTAAATATAGAGCAGTCACTTCTATTTTCATAATAAATTTGATAAAATAATAGAGTGGAACAAAATTTGGCATCTCCATGTATGTAGGTGCACGTGTTGTAAGTCTTTGATGTTTTTACCAGAGAAAAAAGTTAAAGTCGGGTTGTTTAAAAATATTTAGTAATTCATTGCACTGTGTTTGAGGAGAAAACCCCCTCTTGAAGCACATAGTGTTGGAAAGTACCCTTGCACGAGTTAGAGGAAACCCTGGCATTTTACCCATTTTCCACTCCTGTGAAGACATGTCAGATTCCTTGGGATTTGTAAAAGGCCATAAACAAAATTAAGAATACGTGGTTCAGCAGAGCTGAAAGAATGGTTGCAGACAATCACTTCTTAGGTTTCAGTTTACTGTGAAGTAGAATTAAAATGTTTTTGTTTAAAAAAAAACAAACAACCTTTTTTAGAAAGCTCTGAGCTGAATTTCTTCTTGCACATTGTCAATACAGGATTGAAGCTTTTCCTATGGCAGAGTCTCTGTGACTTTTCTGCTTTAGCATCCTGTTGTGAAGGATGGCCAGTCTGTGAGAAGGAAATGTAAAGATGGTCTTTGTAAAAATCGTAATAGAACACAAAACCTTATTTGCAAGGGTGAAAATTCCCACAAAACCCTGTTGTTCAGGGGGTAGCATAGCTCTCTCTGAAGGACATCTGTGTCTTTCAGGCATACCATGGCATAACATATCTGTTTCAGTTAAGACTATTTAGTTTCTTAGTGTTCAAAACCCTATTAGCTGGATTGCTGGTTCGAGATACAAACTGTCTTCTGTATTTCTTTGATGTGAAATAAAGTAATAGAAATAATTTTATTTAAATAATTATTTATTTTAAGTAATTTAAATAAAGTAAAATAAACTACTACTTTTGAGTATTGATTTGAATTTGGTACAGATACTTGAAAATTTAGAATACCTTATAATTTCATTTAATTTTTAAATATGCATGACACTGCAGGGTTTTTTAGTTTATTTTTCAGCAGAGGTCAAAATCATTTTGGCAGGGGATAATCTCATTTACATGTGATGTTGTAAGCTGAAAGTACATAGGAAGCAATTCAGGAAAGGGATGAGAGTATTTATTGGAGTAGGGAAGGCCATTTCTCTTGAGTCATCACAATCATTTGAGAGGTATCAGAGCATTGCAGTGTTATTGCATTTTCCATCACCTAAGAACACATTTGGCCTTTTATGTCTAAACCCTGTAGTAGCTCTCTCATTTTTCTGGGTGGCTGAATTGTACCTGTGCTACCAAAATTGTCACATGCAAGAATTACTGACTTCGAAAGACTTAGCCTAACCTACTTAGCTGGCTAAGGACTCTTACTCATGTCAATTCAGTATACATGCTACCATATAACTGCTTAGTGTGTTATTGTAGCTGAGTAGCTCATTCTATATGTGTTTTCATTAATCTACAGCCAGTCCAAACCTTAATAGCACTAAAAGATGAAAGATTCTTTTTGGCATTTACTTTATGTGGAGTCTTGCATCATAGCAGTTAATTTTAAATAGAAAGTATTTTTCTTTTAGATGCTAATTGTAAACAATGGAAAATTATTTTCCAGTGTCTTTTACTTCCTGCCTTTAAATGTGTTCTAGATACCAGTGGGAGAGTTGGCCCAAGATTCAGTTAGACACCATGTTGTGTTCTCATGGAAACATCTGATTAACAACATGGGGCTAACAGTTTAAGTCAAACTCATAATACATTTGAATATGATTAGTAAGTAACATAAACATCAAGAAAGATATTTACAGGACTGTATACTTACCTTCATGGCATAATTGCATTTTTTCCTTTTTGTTTCTTTTTCCTTTATGTAAACACCAGAACTTGTGAATGAAAACAAATCCTCTGGCATAGCTCTTGTATGACTTACCTTCTGGGCAAATATTCTTTCACTACTGAGAAAACTGTGTATGAGATTTGTGAGAAATATGTTTTAGTTTTCGTTGCGTTATGCTTTGTTTTGTTTTAGGCCCCGCAGTGGATTGGAGCTGGATGACAAATGACAGGTATTTGTCCTTTCTGCAGGTGTGGGCACTGCCCCGTGTACCGCTGCCGGGAGATGTCCGGCCGGGCCCTCGTGCCGTTCGTTATGGCCAACGAAGTGGCGCGCACAGTGCTGGCCCTGCTGCAGGGGCTCCCGGACCCTGCCTCTCACTGCGTGCGACAGAACGCTGTTCATGGAACCCTGCTGCAAGTAAGCTTGGGAGCCTTGTTTTGCATCGATTTTTTTGGTTTTGTTTTCGTTTTGTGGGGGTTTTGTTGGATTTTTTTGCGTGGTTTTTTTTTTTTTTTTTCTGTAGGGTTTTTAAAAAATTTTTGTGGTCATACTTAACAGCCAGATAACACACCATGAGTTGTGCTTAACATTCACACGTTGTCAAAACATACATGAAGACTGCTTTTGAGTTGATTCTGTCAGATGATAAATGTGGAATGCACATTTCAGCTGTCATTTGAAGGCAGTAAGCTGTAAGTAGTAACGTTTACATTTCATATAATGTTTCATCTCCAGAGATTAAAGTGCTTTAAGAGCAAATATCCGTATCTGAATGTATTTATGGAGAGATCTATGTGACTTGCCCAAAATGACTGAGCAAATCCAAGGCGAAGCTGAACTCCATGTAGCATTGTGTATATATTCAGAATTGCTACTTACCCACATAATTATTTATTACTTTATTTGCTTTTCCTGCTGCACCAAGAGCTTCCTGTCAGTGTGCTGTACAAGTTGTGGTAAGCTTTATACTGTTGTCTTCTGGAAACGTGCTGGAGTACAGCTCACTTATCAGAAATTTCTCCATATATCATTCCCCTGGTTTATGGCAGTCAGTTCACAGTGTTTCGTTTTTAAGCTATCGTGGTAATAAGTTACTGATTTTTATTGCCTGTTTTTCATAAGCAACCTTCCAACAAAGCCATATTGTACATGATCAGCTCTGTTTGTCTGTCTTAGTTGGCAGACTTTCTAGGTACACATTCCCACTGTAAGGTGTGTGTTGGGGTGTGTATGGTTGTTTTGATTTGGTTTTTAATTGTATCTTTTCCAGCATATTATTTCCCTTTAGAATCAAGATTTTCAGGAAATCTAGGAAATGAGTGAAGTCCCTCTAGAGCCGTTAATGTCAACTTTACCTATAAAGGGTTTCACAGCTCCTGAAGTGTTAGGAAGAGAGGGTTATTCCCTCTCAGTGAGAATGAAATGCTTTCTCAATCCAAAATGATTAAAACTCTAGTCATGAGGGTATGGACTGGCAGTAGTGTATAGAGCTATTGCCTTCTTTTCAGTTACCTGGAAGAGAACCCAAAAAATCACGGAGGGTGAATATGAAAGAGCGCAAAGGATGATCTAGTTTTTAATCCAGTATTGCTAGCATGATCTTATGCATAAGTGTAGGGAGTTTTCCATACCTGTGAGGTGGGAGATATTTCCAGGGCTTTAACCTGATTTTTCATCAGTTTTGAGCAACTGCTAGGAGCTGCTTCTGCAATTTGTACTGCACAAGGAGAGACCAGTGCAGTCAGAGAATGATACTCTTCCAAAAAATGTCAGTTGTACCATAACAGTTCAGTGGTTCGGTTTCTCACATTTGTCTTAGGCTTTGCTGTTATTGCTTATGAATCAAGGGTGCTCAGAATCTTTATTTAATGCTTAATTTAATTTAATGTATGGCTGACACGCATGGCAACTATCTGTTGCTAGTTTAAAATAACAAAACATTCAGAAGCAATACTGTAGGGTGATAAGATGTGCGAAAAATGAAGGCAAGGCAGTGGTGCTTGTTGTAGCTCTAAAACACCAGTGCCAGGTAGTTCAACCTGGTAATTAGCTTGCACCTCCTGTAAGCAGTACAAAAGAGAAAGTATTGTGACTTATTAGGAGTTGCTGGATGCCTGGTTTCAGTTTTCTTTTTATCAGTGTTGATTGGGACTTGCAAATCTGCTGGTAAGGCCCATTGAAATGTAGAAATGGAGGACTGTTGGGGACTGTTGGTTAAAGCACTGTTTCTCAGAAGGCTTACTTGAAGAGATGGTGATCTGGCAGTGTTCAAAACTGTTTGCACTGCTTTTCCATGACACAGTGGAGGATTTAGCACCCTCCTTGATACAAAACCAAAACAAAAATCCCTGCTAAAAAGAGTAAGTCTGTACAAAACTCAGTAAAATATACATTTTTCTAGCAATACAAGGCCAATATCTTATGAAACTGGAATTCAGTAGTTTCATTTGTTCAGTCACATGAGAAGCTACTAAGTTCATTGCCCAAGTTTTTTATTTCAGTGTTCTATACTGTCAAGTTCTAAAAAGGAAGGTTGGAATTATTCAGAATTAGGTGGCAGTACCAGATGTAGTGAATCTTGAAGGTATATTTCAGTTTTGTTTCAAAGTTATGTAATCACTTCATCTGTTGCAAGCCAAATGTTAATTTATAGAAAGATCATTCAAAAAGAGTTCAGCATGGAGTGCTTGTCCGGATATGGCTTGGTTTTCAAAGTGCTGAGATTGCCAAGAAGAGTTTTTTTGACCGTGGATCAGATGTGTTGTGTTTAACTTCAGACCTCTGCATTATGTGAAAACGTGTCTTTTTCTCCATAGTGTTTTAACTGTGGCTCAATTTACATAGGAATGTGAATGTCCATGAGGATAAAATGATGTTATGCTTTACAGGTTTCACATAATAATTCTTTTCAAGAATTATCTAAGAGGGCTGCTGCTGTTCTGTAACACTTGGGGAGCTGATGATGTTCTTCAAGAAGCACTTCTGCATCATGAGCAAATGCACTGACTTAAATAAGACACTAAAAAATCTTTTCTATGCTTAATGTTTCCTTTATGAGTACAGTTTCTGCTTTGCTCCGTAGTCCAAATTGGCATGGGTTGGGGAAAGAAATTAAGTTTCTCATTCACAAGAAAATGCAGAAATTTTGTATTAGCTTTCTTGAATAATGAAACATTTCTGACTTGTTTTGTTTTAAGATCTATGCTTTTTAGCTGCCCAGCTGAAAGGAAGAGCTCGTCCAGAGCTTTATGTAGGGACTTCTGGAAGAGTATCAGAATTAATGACTTGGGAAGCCTTTATCTTTTTGAATCTTCCTGGTTTTGGCAGTTGCCAAGGAACTTACAAATATTTGGGAAGATTGTGAGGTTACCTTACCAGAGGATCTAATGTTCCTTTGACCTTCTGCCTCTTTGGGATTGGATATCTGCAGTATATATTCTATCTTTCCAGAAAAATTGAGAAATTCAGAATGAACCAGGCAAGGCTGCCTTTTACCTTCACATTCTCCATCAGTCATTCCTTGGTTGTGATTGAGTTCCAGCAGAGCTCCTCTCCTTATTTGCTCTCCTGCTTTTATTGGGGAGTTGTCATCGGTGCTCTCTTGGAGGTCTCTGCGTTGCTCACACGGTGCTGCGTTGGTCACCAGCAGCTGCCAGGGTGGCTGAAGCCCTCCATGAGGAGAAGGACCTGGAGACACAAGGCTGTTTCCAGCTGTCTGTAGAAGCCCTTGTCCACCTGTTCTGCCTGGTTTGGCAGCTTAGAGCAGACAAACCCTGCAGACACCCCTTGTCACCCCCACTTTAGTCCTCACCCGTAAGCTCCCAGCTGGCTCAGTGTCCATCCCCAGGCAAAGCTCAGTGCATTCAGGTTCTTCTGTCACAGAGAGGTCAACCCCCATCTTCTCAACTTCCCTACCTGTCCTTCCTAAAGTACCTGTATCCCTCCATTGCAGTACCCTGAACGTGTCTGCTATTGTATCTTGTCTCCATGATCACAGACTGCATCTGCACACAGACCTTTTAATTCCTCTAGTTCTTTAAACTCTTCCTTTAAGTGCTTTGAAGTGAAGAAGAGTTACAGGGACCCTATCATGATTTGTCCAGAAAACAAGGCAGTACCTTTAATTCTTCTGGTTGTGGGTTATTTATGATGATTAAAAAACCCTCCCAAATGCATAAACTTTCAGATTGGTTTGCCAAGGAAAGCAGATGTTAGACTTCAGCAGATGTTAGACTTTGTTTTTATCTTGTGAGAATCAGTTAACATGATTGATGCTGAATTTCAAAGCCTGTGTGATGTTCATAGATCGAGAATCCAGTTGTTTTTAGTACAGTGGCATAGCAATAGTGTGACTGGAGCTTTCAGTCACAGTTCTGCACTCACTTGTTTCCGGAAATCTTTTTCACATTTATATGCTGGAAAAATCTGTACTCTAATGAGCGTGTATATACCCTTACATGCTGTTCATATCCAGAACAATCTGTTGGGCAGCTGCCATTAATCATGAGCAGACGTAATTACTGTTAAGGTTTATTTGTTTTTCAGATTAGTGAATCTGCACATCAATTGCCTCATTATCTTGTGTTTTATCAGTTTGATCTTCTTCACATTGACTTTGGCAAGCGTACAGTTACATATTTTCAGAACACAGGGGATTAGGTCAATGAAAGTTATTAAAAGAGACATTGTGTTTTCATTAACTTGTCTGTGCCTTGTTCTGAAATGTTGAAGGTGCTGCTTTACTTTCTAGAGGTCTTGTGTGGATTTATACACGTGCTGGCAGTGTCTAGCTTGAGACTGGGATACGAACCAGTACAAAAAATTTTGCTTCTCTTATTTGGCCATTCTATTTGAACAGCTTTTTGCATTCTCTTTGGCATTTTTTGAGCAAGGATTAGGAGGAAGGAGGATTCAGTGACTTTTCCCTCATCACTTGCTGCATATATGTATGGAGGGAACTACCTGACTTTAAGTGTGCCTCCATTTGCTGCCTCCACCAGAAGGTTGATTGCATGTCCAAGATAAAGCTTTTCATAGAAGTTCCCATCTGCACATATCATTAAAGAAAAATTTCTGCCTGGAATCTGCTTTGTTCGTGATGAGTATTTACATTTTTGCTGGTACTTTGTACAAGCAATCGAACGACTTCATAGAATAAAATAAAATAAAATAATCCTCTGCTGGTCTGTCATGTTCTTGCAGGTGGATCCTTCCTGTTGTGACTGGTTTTGGTCACTTCTGTTACTCAAAATTCGCAGAAATTCTGCTTGCTCTGCTGTGGTCCCTAGGAAAATTCCTCTCTATCCCCCATCTTCTCATCTGAGGCCTGGCTGGTAGCTTCTTTTCTTCTCACTGCCATCTTCCCACTTATTCCTGTTACTTTGTCACTCCTACTGATTTATCCTGAGATGTGTTCCCTGAGCATATGCCAATGTTTTGCATTGCAAGAGAAAAACTTTATTCCTTCTCTCTGGGGATCTGTTCTTAAAGACATACAAAATATAACTGGCAGATGAAACTCAGAATTTGTTATGCTTTGGTACAGGGTTAAAACTTCGTGAAAATAAAAATGGAAATTCACTTACTTAATGTTGCTTTGAGTGTCATCAATCAGCAGTCATTTGCTTTTCACGAAGTGTTAAGCTTAATATTCAAACTTTCTCCAAACGGAGTTTTTATCCACAAAATTCTGTAGTTTCAGTTAGCTAAATGGGTGTTAGAGCAGTAGGCTGGTTCAAAGAGGTGTGTATGTGTGTGGGGTTGGCTTTTCCTTGTTTGTTTGTTTTTTGTGATCACTAATTCAAACAGTTCTGTTTGGCATATGAATGCAAAGTCTTGTGCAAGGATTGTTGTTTTTAGATTTTGGACCTTTTTTGTTTAGTTTTTGAAACAAGCAGCACTGTTGCATCTGAAATCTACAGAACAGACTGAGTCACATTGACTCAGTTGCGTGTGACAAATTAGACTTATAGGAGATATTTGGCTTCATAATTCTTTACATTATTTAACATCATTTTAAAGATTAAGCTTCCTCTTGACTTCAGTGGGACAAGAAGTTGGCAGTTACTTTTCAGGGAATGGCATCATCTTACAGAACTAGATCTATCTTTCTGAAAATCCTTTAAAATGAAAGAATCTATAGCCTTTGCATTAAAAAATAATAATATGGTTAAAACACCTGCATGGTTGCATGGTGGGTTTTTCTGTACAGGACTTTTGTCATAGCATCATAGAATTGTTTGAGTTGGAAGGGACCCTAAAGATCATCTGGTTCCAATGCCCCTGCCATGGGCAAGGACACCTTCTCCAACACCAGGTTGCTCAGAGCCCCATCTAGCCTGGCCTTGAATACTATGAAAGTCAGGTACTATTTCTTTTTCTTATTTCTGGAGTTTATTGAATACATCAAGGTTTGTGCAATGGTCAGACTTTAAATTATCTGTATCAACTCTTTGGATATGCTGATGTTTTAAATCTTAATGGAGAGCTGGAAGAAGTTGATTTAAAGATGACATAGTTGATTTAAAGGATAGTTGGAGACTTCATTAAAGCAGTAAGAAAATCAGGACAAGAACATAACCTCAAAACAGCCATATTGGGTCATGTAAAGATTTGTCTGAGTCAGGGTGCTCCCTCCAGCAAGGACTGATGGCACAAGCCTAGGAAAAAGAGTAAGATGAAGCAGCTGGAGAAACATCTGCATGTGCTGTCTTAGCTTCCAGCACTTTTGAGCCAGAGATGTATGGATGTGACTTTGTGGAAGATAAAAATTAAGTACATGGTTTTACTAATGAAAAGCAGCAATTCGTGATGAAAACATCAATATGTTAGGTAGTTTAATTATCTGGCAGAGTCGTATTAAGACAGGTTGTTGCTGATAAAAGTAATAAAAGTAGAGGCTGCCTAATGAATTCAGATGCCTCTTTCCTTCCTTTGAGAGGAGGAGGATTTTAGCTGAAATGACTGCAAAGGAAGGTTAGGCTTTAGGTATTTCAGATTGCAATCACTCTCGTGTTTTATGAGTTTAATACTTGAATACTTACTCAGAGGACTAAGGGCAGTTTAAATAATTTGAGAATAAAGCAGGGAAGAATGATGCATGAAGGAGAACTTACAAGCAGTCACTGGACCTTCCTTTTATTGGACTGAATAGGTAATAAAACCCCAAAGACTCCAGTGACTAGGGTCACTAGAATATGAGGAGACAAGTCAAATACATTCTGAAGGTCATTCTTGGATGCTGGTCCTTGTTGCTGGGTAAAAGGGAGAGGTGTACTATTCATTAGTTTCACCTAAAAATCCTTAATGTGAATTAGCAGCAGTGTTGTCAGTGACCATATTTTTTTCTTGTTTTGTTTTGAAGCCAGAGGATCTCTAGAGTCTGAGAGAATGAATGGGGAAGTAATGTATTGTTTACTTGGCTTTATTCAGTAGCCTAGAAACATTGACTATGGTGAATTACATTTTATTTGTCTTGGCAGTAAAGTTTGAAGTGTAGCAGTTCAATGTTAGCTTATAAAAACTCGATATAGTAAATAAACCTTACATTATCTACTGATCAAAGAAATAAACCTGCTAAAATTAAATGTTTTCCAGTGAAACTTCCTTTCAGCTGTTTCTTTTCTAACCTCAGTTTTTAGTGTTCAAGATAAGCCTTACTTTTACAATTAGTACAAACAGGAAAGAAATACTGATGTCAAGTTGGAAACATTCACTTATATGCAGCTGGCAATAACAGAACAGTTGTCTCATTTCTTTATGCTGTAAATTTGTATTGACTGTTACATAAGGGTCTGCTGATATAGGGAGGCAGTAAGCATTTGAGAATGAGATTTGTATCTATGAATGCAACAGAAATGCAGCTGAGTTCCAGGAATGGGAGGAGGCAGCCTCTGAAAGAGAGTCATTGATGAGATTTTGCCAGAGATTTTCTTTCTGCTGTTTTTTTAATTAAAAAAAAAACAGACGAAGAAAAAGACACGTAATACGGCTGATTGACTGGGCAGGCCTGCTAGTTGTACGTTGCTTTGAAGTTGCTTTGACTGTAATTAGTAGTGCTCCCAAATACTGTCTCTGACTTCCTAAGACATCACCCGTTTTCAAAAGGACACAGATGTACACATCTCTTACAATTCTATTAGGTCTCTTCAGTTTCTGCATCACTATTGAGTTTCTTCTTGCAGCAACTAAGGATATGTAAAGATGCTGTTCTTGTAAACCTTGTGGGTTCACATCTTTCTAGTAAAAAAAACCAAACATGGTTTAGTACAGAATAAGCAACATTCATCAGTTTGTGAAAACAAGGCCCTGCTGTTTTTAATTGAGAGGTAACTCTAATTATGATTACTCTGGGTTGTGCCAGGGAGAGTGTGCCAGTTGCCCCCTCTGTACAGGGAGAGGGATGACCTGATGGATGCACTGCCTCCCTCTCTCCCATGCCCTAGATTTTGGCACTTGTTACTGTGGTTATGGTAAGCAGTTGCTCTGCAAATGTTTTGGCCTTCCTGTTCCAGTGCATGTAGTTTCACTCCTTTATGAATAAAAGCTCCTGCAGCCCTGCTAGCAGAGATTTTGGGTGCCTGTGTGTGTGGCCATTTGAGGCACCCTGCCTGGTGTTCCCTTACAGCCATAGAGTATCACTAGTGTTCACCTGGCATCTCTAGTTGTTTTCGAGGATAGTTGTGCAGTGACTGAAAACACTGTCTACGAATGTGGTTATATAAAACAACTTTGATTAGGTGTTAACAAAGAGAAATCCTCTTTATAGATACCGATTTCACTGTGGATACGTTATTTTGGACGCATTATTTTGTCCTTAAATGATGGAGATGTGAGTAACTGTCAGCACAGTGTTTTACTTTTCATTACTTAAGTCTTCTTGAAGAGAGTTGAACTATTCTAGGCACGGGCTGAGTAACTTGATTTAGACCTCCCAGAACAACAATTGAACTGTTGTGAAGTCTGAATTTTTAAGTGTTCAATTCTGTGCATATTTTTTGCACCTGTTTTGTATTATGAATCCATAAGTATCCCTCATGATTAGTCAGGAAAGCAATCCTATCACTCTGTCACAGGCAGAGGATGTTTTTACAGTTGGGAAGGGAAAAGTTGAAACTTGCAAAGCTTACCGAAGATATAATATTCTCCTAGGTGGTGCAGTGGGTTAATTTAGTACTCCATGGAGTTCATTTTTCATCTCCAAAAACATGTTTTCCATCCCACCCGCAGAGGATTTTTTTCCCCTTCCTTTTGATCTATGAACTATGTCTTTAAAACTTTCAGAGCCAAAAGAAAGACAATCCTGAATACACTTTCTGGATGTACTTTTAAAAATACCCATCCATGGTAAGTTTGACTGCTTGAGGATGTATGAAAAATACTTTTGTACAGTGAGGCCTTTTTACCATGCTCTGTGTTTTCAGAAGTTCAGTCTATAGAGAGAAATAGGGGGAGGTGCCTTCTATGGTCTTTGGAAGTTCTCTCAGCCTGTTTACAAAAGAGAGGAATATCCTTCATGAAAGGAAGAGAAAGCTGGGAAAACGGGCTTTCAAAAGAATGCTGGGTGGGAGAACCGAATGAAGAGGGATGAGTGGTTGTAAGTAGGTAACTGCTCAGTAAATAAAGACTTACCAATGTTGAAGGCCAGGATGCAAGCATCTTGAGTAGTGGAAGAAAAAAGCTGAAGGGAAGAGAGGAGGAAAAACTTGGAAATCTAAGAAAATGAGACAAAATAAACCCAAACAAGGATAAGACACTTTTCCAGTGTGTGAAAATCGGTATCAAGAGTGTTAATGCATCAAATTAGAATTTTTTGAATTAACTTAGTGTACTTCTTCTGTCTTAACCAATTTAATGCATGTTAGTTGCTTTGCTTTCTTTAAGTATTTGTATGTCACAGGCATTTCTTGCTGTAGTGTCTCTTCCTACTGTTTTTTCTTGCTTTTACTCGTTTAAGTATTTTAAAATACCGGCATTTTTGAAGTAGTTACTGTGCTAAAATTTTCTAGGAACATTTTTTCTCATGGCTGTTTGACTTAAAGTGTGGGGTTTTTACTGAGGCTCTAAATGACTGAATCTGAACTAGAACATACTCCGTAAATGTGTTCCTCTGCTTTTGTTCCTCCAACGCTGTTTATGCTTAGGCCAGAAAAGAACGGTAAATGGATATCCAGACTTAGGAAAGGCTCTACTGAAATTTGACACACATGAAGAAACTTCATGGGACAGGAAGTTTATGTGAGTGCACAATAAACGAGGAGAAGCTGTGTTATAGTTATATCTGGTGGTGGAGAGTTTATTTGGAGGAGCAGAAGTGGTACCTTGCTGTAAGGGTCTGCCTGTTTTGTTTTTAGGTCGGGGGGACATGGGGAGCAGAGCTCTGCTGAAGCACAGTTTGTTTTCCATTTCCTAGTACAACATGCTCCCAGTTTGGGGGCATTTGCTGCTAAAGCCCTCAGCTAAAAGCCACTGACACTAAACTGGGAGGAAGTGTCAGCTCCCTTGAGGGCAGAGAGACCCTGCAGAGACACCTCAACAAATTAGAGATGGGCAACCACTTCAACTCCGTGAAGTTTAACAATGATAAGTGCCCAATTCTCCGCTTGGGACAGGGCAGCCCTGGTTGTGTGTATAGATTGGGGAATGAGAAGCTGGAAGACAGCTCCATGGAAAGGGACCTGGGGGTTCTGCTCAATAGCAAGCTGAACGTGAGTCAGCAGTGCCCTGGCAGCCAGGAAGGCCAACCCTGTCCTGGGGGGCATCAGGCACAGCATTGCCTGCCGGGCAAGGGGGGGCATTGTCCTGCTCTGCTCTGCACTGGGGCAGCCTCACCTTGAATATTGTGGGCAGTTCTGGGTGACACATCACAAGAAAGATATAAAACTATTAGGGAGTGTCCAAAGGAGGTCTGTGAAGATGATGAAGGGCCTTGAAGGGAAGCCAGATGAGGAGTATCTGAGGTCACTTGGTCTGTTCAACCTGGAGAAGAAGAGACTGAGGGGAGACCTCATTGCAGTCTGTAACTTTCTCTTGAGGAGGGGGAACAGGTACTGATCTCTTCTCTCTTGTGACTACTGACAGGAATCAAGGAAACAGCTTGAGTCTGAGTTGGGTGAGGTTTTGGTTGGATATCAGGAAAACAGCAGAGTGTGGTCGGGCACTGGAACACACTACTCCGGGCAGTGGTCACAGCAGGAGCCTGACACAGTTCAGGAAGCGTTTGGACAATGCTCTCAAGCATGTAATGTGAGTCTTGGGGATGGTCCTGTGCAGGGCCAGAAGTGATAATAACGTGGATTCTGAGTTGGGTGATGAAAAATGTGGCTTCCAGGGGAGCTGCAGGCAGCTCTTGGACTTGAAGTGCCCTGCAGAGCCTTCCTCAGGTGCTGGAAACAGCCTAGGTGTGATCTAAGAGCAAGGGGAGATGCTGAGAGGGTGAGGGATGCTTCTAAATTTATCACCTGTCAAGATCCCTCTTTTTCTCTACTTTACAAAAAGTGCTGGTTGTCTTTGGATCATCACAGTCTCCTTGATGTTTGGGAGTGTGGAAACCTCCCCCACAGCTTTAAGCAACCAAAGAATTAATAAGGCTTCTGAAGGAATGATAAGCAGCAGGTGCTTATATTCTGCCCTCCCAAATTCCTTCTCAGGCTTATGCCTCTGTTATCTCTACTCTGTTTCCCCTGGCACGCTCACTATCAACTCCCTCCCACCAGCTCATTTCAGATGTTTTCTCCTTTATATCTCTGTTCTGGACCTCATCCTCTCTTGCAAAATAGCTGCTGTCGTGGTATTTTATTGCTTATTGCACTGGAGTAATTACCATGCTGTCAGAAATGCAGGCCAAATGTATCTGTATATTGATTTTACTCAGAAGTGTGAACTTCAGATTCAGTGCATTTTCAGATCTGCAATGAATGTCTCAATCTGTATTTGGCAGGTAACCTCTCCACATTGTAGTTATTGATTCTGGCCTGTTTTTATTGTGAAAAGTAAGCAATAGTTATTAATTCTTTTTTTTTTTTTCAAATACACACAGTTATTTTCAAAGCTGCAGAATGGTCTTTGTGACAGAAGTGTGTGTTGGGAAAACTTTAAATCTTGAAAATCTGATTCATCCTTTTGGTGCAAATGCATCAACAATATTAAACCTTCCTTTTTACTATGAGGAATCACTTACGAATTCAACACTAAAACACTTGACATAAATCGAAGATACTGAGCGTTTATAGTTCCTACCAAGTTTGACTTGATTATGGTTGAATCTTCTTATCACCTTTTCTTCCTTTCAGCAGTCCAAATGCATGCATTTTTTTAGCTTTATAATGTAAAATTTCTACTCTTAAAAAAAATTAAGGTTGGAAAAGCCAACTTCTCTTGGTCCCCACAAAACACTTCTGTAGCAAACAAAATGCCTGTTATGTGCTCATCTCACATTAGTAAAGTGCAAGAAATCTTTCATTAAGTCTTCCAAGTTTCTGTCTGTCTTGTTTTGTTGGTGAAACAGACACTGCTGGCAAACGCAACTGGAAATGTAAAGAGCACAATGTTCACTTTTTTCCCCAAAGGAAATATAGATGGAGCCGTACTTGAGTGCATGCTTGGGTTTTGTACCTATTGACTTATTTTGGGCCGTAAGAAATAACCAGGAAGAGCCTTTGGTCTTTGGGATGAAGTCACTCTTGAACCCAAACCAACTCAAGACAAAGAAGGAAGGTGAAATCACATTGTCAATATGTTATGTGAAACACGCTACATGCTTATGACTTTTTAGGTTGTTATGTTAATACAAAAGTAAGTAATATCAACATGAAAATATGTATGTGCTCTGGTGGTTCTGCTGTTTTCCCGTCTGGGAAATACTACCCACTTCCAAAAAAAGCCTCAGGAAGATGCAGAGATGGACGTAGCAACGCTCTGAAAGACTTCACATATACATCCTATTGCCAGAGTTTTGTTAGACTTTATTTCTCAATGTAATATCTAATAAAAAAAATATGCTGTGTGTGTATCTTGTCTTGCAGCATAAAACTGCAGCCCATAGAAAGTCCTGAAATCTTTCAAAAGGAGGGGACTTGGTGTAATCACCTTTGGGTACCACTTTCTTATGGGAGCCTTGCTGAGCATGTTGGATTTCAAAGCTCCCTGGTGGTACTAATATTAAAAGTGACCCTAAATAGAATGAAATTCATCAAGGGCTTTCAGCAATAGAAACACTTTCTTTTATATTTGCTGTTTTGAGACAATAATTTATATTTCTGAATTATGATTTTGTAAGCTATAAGTTTAAAATCAAGCATAATAAAATAAGTTTGTGGATATTAGGAACTGAGGAGGGAGTACTGTTCTGACTCCCTTGGATTATTGTACAATAATTACAAACATTTAAAAATTGTATTGCAGCATCAAGCATCTTCAGTTGTCAGAAGTGAAAAAAAGCTTATGAAAGCCAAAATGAGCATTTTATACAATATGGCCTCTCAGTACTCAATGATCACTGGTGAGGAAAAAAGTGCTGTCTTTGAAATGTCACACTGCCTTTAGCAATAAAAGCAGAATATTGTTTTCCCTAAAAAAATAGGAACTGTTGGTAAAAGTGGTAGAGACACAGTGTTAAAGAAGGAAATATAACTACAAAGTAGTGTTGCTCTTAGAGTTCTTTCATTTTCATAATTTTTCATTTTTCTGAAAAGCCCTATTGTGCTTATAGAGAAGAAAAAAAATGTTTAAGTTAATGTCTTTCAGACAGATACACTGAATATATAACATTGTCATTTAAAATAGATTTAACACAAGAGTTAATACTTCTAACGACATTTAAAGTTTTTTTTCAGTCTTGTATAATGTGGTACTTTGTGAACAGTTGAACAAGAAGTTAATTTCCTGTAAAGTTGAATTTGTGAAGTTCTTTGGTCACACGGTCCAAATAAATGATCTCATCCTAAATGTTTCCTAAGTCAAGTTGCAAATGTTCTTAAACTTATCATGTCCAGCTCTCAAATTATTACAGCAGTAACTTCTTGGGTTTTTTACTCTCAGAGTGCAGTAGGCTATCAGATTTCCTCAGAAAGGGAGATGTTTGTAACCACCACGGCCTTTAACACTTCTTTCTATCAACTCTTTGACTAGTTGAGTCTTGCTAATGTTTCTCCATCAGCCTTTTCCTTTCAGAGGAGTTAATGTTCCATCCGAGTGTTATCTTTTAGTTCAGTTTTATATCAGTGATCTTTATAAAGATTGGATAGGACAACAGGAAGAAAGGCTTAGGAGTTGGCAGTCAGTTGTATATTTTTTCTTTCAGTCAGTACATGAATGAGGCTTATAATGGGGTTATCTACGTAAAGGATCCCCGGGGTTTTACACAGACAACTTTGTTGAACAGAATTACAGCACCATGATTAGCCACAAAAATCCTCAAAACAGTTGCAGTGCTGCCATTATAGAAGCATAAAGCACTTGGGAGGTGTCCCTGGACGATGCCGTTCAGTTTTGGTGCTGTGAGCAGGAGGTGTTGTCACAGAACTGCATGAGACAAACTTGACTTGAGTCTTTAATTAGCCTGTTGTCCTCTGAATAAAATGGGTAATTTTGGGTGACAAGTACGGAATTTTCACAGTTTGTACAGTAACTAAAACAGAGGTGATAAATTTGAGGAATTCTTTCATTTCTTTCGTGTTTTATAATACAAAACATTCATACTCAGTATTGCTACTGTATTGTACACAATGCTGTCTGTAGGGCATCTCGTCACAGATTTATATTGTGAAAATTGTAATGTCACCAATAAGTAATTTATTTTTACCTTTTAACTTGTTTAACAAAAAGCTTTTACTCTTTTGTTATCTGTAACTAGAAGAGAACTCATCCTCCTTAACATCAAGTAAAGAAATTTTTAAATAAGTGGACTCCCCTTTTGCAGCTGGTTGATAGTTTTTAATGTATTGTAAGGCCAGCAAGACTGATCAAGTCCACAGAAAATGCGTTAACAGCGTTTGGAGAGGGAAAGAGGAACTTGGTTTTAAATAAAGTTATCTTGTTTTTCCAAGTGCAGTTAAACCATGGAATTGTGAGGAATTTTAGTAGGCTACAAACTACCTCTGTGGATTCCCTAACTTCTGACATGTTCTTGCTAGTTCTTTTTGTTGTCTTTTTTGGCCAAATAGAAATATTTTTAGCATTTGAGTTTATTTGAAGCAGTCCTACTTCATACTGTTATATGTGCTTTATTGTAGTTTTTGTTCTGTAGTAAATTTTACGGCTTAAAGACCAAAAAATATGCAGCTTTATGGGATGATTCTGCAACATAAACCACCAATCCCCAGCCGAATCTGTTGATAACCTGTGGATACTTTGTGATCAGGATTTAGGACAGGGTATGGAATAGACACCTCTAGGACTGTAAAAGATTGCAACACTGTGATAATGGAGATGCACACAGGATCTGTGTGATGAGGAGCCATTCAGTGAGTGGAACCTTTTAGCTGCTTTGTATCACAGATTATGAACAAAGTACTGGAAACACATGAGTGAGAGTAGTGCTGCCTTGCACTCATTTCTGTTCTGCCAAATTCAGACTGTGAAGTGACTTGAAACCACAAGCTCTCCCTAGATTCTGGTTTAGTTTATCTAAAGGTAGTAAAATAAAGTGTTTAATCTATTAACTAAAGAAACTGTTGATTTTAGTGGGTGATGTTGCAATTGAAGTCGCTGGTAAAATACAGAAGCGACGAGACATGGCCTGTGGAGTGGTGGGTGGAGGTGAACACAAGCACGACCAGATTGGTACTGATTGCAAAGGGATAACACAGTGAAGAACCCATTGAGATGCTCTTACCACTTGTGTTTGGTGTTTATTCGAATGAAAAAGGGTATGAAGTATCCTGACGCTTCTCCATCATTGATGCAGAGTGGTTTTCAGCTGCATTGAGCAAATCTGGCATTTAGTGAAATGGGTGCCTAGCTGTTGTTCTCACTGCCAGTTTTGAGGCCTTAATGCCAGAGGATTTGTGTAGGCTCGTGCTCTGCAAACAGCTTGTGCACAGCAGTCCACATGCAGCCAATCATCACTAGTCCTCTGGCTGCTGAGTGTTGCAGCTGCCACAGGTCAGCTGGTGGTCCTCCTGGAGCCATTTCAGCAAAAACAAAGAAGATTTAAATATTTAGATATTACTTAAATGTAAATATTTCAATTTGATGTGTCTGAAGAGAATGGGGAGCTTGCTTTCATTAGAAACCTGGGTAGGATGTTTGAATTGTCAAACTTCATCAGGATGCGATGTCAAAAAAGTGGTGGGCAGGGTAACATCTGCCATTGGCACCAGTCTGTTCAGAAGGCAACAACCTCTGTGCAGTTCAATATCCAAAGCTGAGCAGAGGGTTAAGCAGCTTTAAAAAACTGTTCTTAGAAACAGTGAGACAGCTGTACTCCTCTGGGATAATAAAATCAAAGGCAAGCATGTGCAAATGTTGGAGAAAGTGGTCTTGAGTAAGGGAAAGTGTTGGAAGAACTTGCTTGTCAAAAAGTCTTTCCTGCCATAAAAACTGTTGCTGTTGACATTCCCTTATGTCAAAAACACATCAATTGCATGCAAGTGGAGGAGAGAAGGGGGAAAATAACAATAAAGAACAGATCTTTCTGACCAGCTTGTACTTCCTCTGAAGAGAAGAGCCCCAGGAAATTTCATTGTTTTGCTCTGGTCATTGCCTGTAACTGGTGCATTCACAAAGGTGGTGTTCATCTACTGTGGTGCTGCTGATTGTTAATCAAAGAGCATGATCTTAGTAGAGCTCAGAAAATGTTTGATAGCTTTGAGTTTGGCACTTGCTGTGGTAGTGTAGGATGCTTGTTTGTCTGGGGAAAAAATCCACAAGGCGATGAAGCATTGTCACTAATTAAAATCAGAAGGACTAGTTGAGATGTAATCAGCTGACTAGTGAGATTAAACTTTAGGAACAAAAGGCAAATACACTGCAGGTAGAATTCCAAATGTTCAAAGCGGAGATGCAAAATTCATTAACGTTGCTCTCTGATTATGCAGTTAGACCTTTCCTTGCCCTTAAGTTTACCTTGGCTGGGGCACTTGCAGTTAAATGGCACAGTGGAAATTACTGGAAAACATTAACATTAACTTGTTATTGTAAGCTGACATCATGCTGAGCCTGATGGGAAGTGAAAATTTATAAATAGCTTGTCCATATGTGTAAGGCAAAAATCTGCTGATCTTCAGCAGTAGCATGATTCATGTATTTGCTGTAGTTTAAACTTCATCGTGAGTTTTCTGTGTTTCTATGAACTTCGTAGTTTCAAAAACTTTGGAGATCAGTGGTCCAAAGCTGACAGAACTCTGGGGAAATACTGTTGATATTTTCTGTGCAGTTTTGGTGGTACAATCTGCATCGTACTGACACTTAGGCATTCTTCCCTCTATGTTTTCTGGTGAGCCAAGTGCTTCCTGAAAGAATACTTACAGCATAATTTTGTCATTTCTTTCTCCCCATATAAATTCTCATGCACATGCCTACTAACTGTGGAACTTACAGGATCTGAGTTGTCTGTCTCTGAGGTGCATCCTCTGTGTATTTCAAATAAATTACCTAATCTCTGTTTCCTTGCCTGCAAGACTTTATTCTGTGATCTTTCATAATATGGGAGGGGAGGGGGGCATACTGAGAAATAATGTAATTACATAAGTAAAAAAATTATTTCTACATCCTTCTTGGAAAATAAGAGATGTTTGTATTTCAGGGCGCCAGTCTTCTTCCCTCTCAGATGATCTTCCTTTTTGGAAAGTGGCTGTTTCCACATACACCTGTGCTGAACAGTACTGCCATGTAGTACAATGAGACTGAAAATACAGGAGGGCTGTTTGGTTGAGGATTGTCTTTTTCCTCACATGTTACAGCTAAGTGGGATCCTCTCACACAAATTAATTTCTAGATGTTACTGTAATAAAGGAATAGAAAAGAAAAATAAAGAGTTTGCTTTCAGTGCACCTTCCTTTTTCCAGCTGTCCTATGTATTGCCCTTGTAAAGCTGAAATTACTAATGAAATTACTAATCATTATTAATGTTTACATTTGGAATTCAATTTGACTTATCTGCAAGTTAAGCCCACCCATCAGCTATGCTGTCTAGACATAAAGTTACTTTTATTGCATGTTTCAGGTGTATGTTCCCTTTTATAGGGGTAATTTTGACAAAGGAAAATTCTTGTGAGTTCTGCTTGTATTCAGTTGTGTTGCTGTGTCAGAGGAGTTTGGCATTTGAGTTCTGGGTCTGGGCACCAACATGGACGGTGTTTGATGTATCTGCACAGCTGCAGGCCCCAGTGTCCCCCTTGTTACCTGCATCTAACTGTGTGAGAATTTTCTTTAAGGGAGGGACATTGGCCCTATTGTTTGCACTCAGAGAGGTGCAGCAATCCCTGCCGTGGAAGAGCAATCCGTGTTACATAAGTTCAGTAGGCTTTGTAATGTTGGCTTAAGAGTTCAAACAGAAGAGTGCAGTTGGTGATACTGAGTTCCTCAGATGCAGATGGAGCCATTAACAGTGACAAAATGCTTGTAGATAAGCATCAATGGAAGAGAAGTTGATCCTCATGCACAGAGACACGCACAGTCACAGGTTGTGACTGACAATGTACGAATGGGGAAAAGCTTTCAGAAGTGGTAATACAACCTTGAAAGGCATCACCTCTTTTTTTTTTTGTTACCGTGGTTATAGCTAGCTGCACTTGGACTTTTCATGTGTCAAATTATTCCTCAGATTTTAAAAATACAGAGTATCTTTCTTTTGTTTGAGAGAGACCCGTATATATATTTTCTCCTCTGGAAATTTAAAATCATTAGTTGAGAGAAGTAAATTGTTTTCTGTAGCTGCAAGTTTTACTTCACTTTATTTTATAATTTGAATTTGGGAACTAAAAGCGTCAAATTGATACAGCTTACTTCTAATTATTTTCTCAGCTTGAGTGTTAATGCAGACATTCCTGAGGCAGAAGATCACCTCTGCTGAAACCGGCAGAGCTGTGGGGTCAAGTGGCAGTGTACTTCTGAGCACTCTTGATAAACATATTCATACTGTGCCTCTTACCATGTCAGCTTCTTTGTGTCAGTGGGGTAGCTGACAATATTCCTCCTAATTGTAAATATCTCTCAGTAAAGAAGAACGTGTGCCTTGGTCTTTTATTTGTATTTGTTTCCTTCATGTGGTCGTGTACAGGAGAGCTGTTACAAAGACATACCCTGGGAAAAAGAAAAATTGCAGATTGT
Organism: Oreocharis arfaki; assembly: GCA_013398015.1. Lineage (NCBI taxonomy): Eukaryota > Metazoa > Chordata > Aves > Passeriformes > Paramythiidae > Oreocharis > Oreocharis arfaki. Next base: position 304,825 of record VZRR01000853.1, read on the forward strand.
TTCACTGCCAGCCCCTAAAAAAAGGAAGGGGGAGAAAAAAGCTGGGGTGTGTTTGTGTGTAGCTTTATATCCTTTGAGGTAGCTGGATTAAGACAATGACAGGTGGGTTTTTAGGATAGCAGAATACAGACTTGGAAGAAGAGACTTGATGGTATCCTTCCTGCTGTTTGTTCTGATCAGAAATATAGGCTGAGGACAATTCTCAACTGCTTCCAGCAGTCTGGTGTGTTCATTTCTTGAGACTTTCAGGTTTAGGCTACATGCTGTGGGAAGATAATAGAGAGGCTTGCAGAGAGTGGAAATGCCACCAGCTCCACAGTAGCCTCTTTCATCTCTGGTCAGGCTGGCTGCTTAGGAGGATGTGTGTGAGACCCACTCAGATTTGCCTTTTCTTTCTTTGACTCGTCAGGCAGATTTGCCTTTTCTTAGCACTGTCTGCTTACTGAGGTTTTCTGTTTGCTCATCAGCCAGTCTTTCTGGTTGTGTTTCTCTGGCCAGCACATGTACCTTTAGCTGAATGACAGCTTAAAAAGTATCTTGAACCCTAATGGTAAAAAACTCCTAATAATGATAAAGTCAGACCTCATGTCAGGTTTCTGTGTGAATAGACAAACCGTGTACTTCTAAGAGAAAATTCAGTTGGGTCTTCCAAGTAAAATGAATCTGATGTTTCCTGGCAGCAAACTGCTCATTGTTTTGTTTTCTCCTAATGAAAATTTTGGGTCACATACACAAATTTTAAGCTGCAATTCAGTTTCATCCTGACTAAAATAGGAAGAAAAACCTGGAGAAAAACCTAATAAAAATTGTGTCACAAGAACTTTGATCTGTGAAATTTCACATTTTTTGGGCTTTAGGCAAAAATGGGTTTATCTTAAATGTGAAGAACACATTTATAATGATGGATGTTTTGTGATTTATGTTGGTCACTGAGAAGAAAGCAACTTTGCTATTTTTTAGCTTCTAACTTTCATTAGTTATGGCCCACTCATCATTTTCATATTATTAAATAGCTGTGTTATTCTTGCTGAGTTATACAGAGTTAACTGGTATTGTATATTTATTCATTAATTTAGATGTTTTCAAGCCTTTTTTTTACTTCTTAATTCAATCAAAACATGCTTGCCTTCATTTTAATCAAAACAACTTTTAATTAGTGTATAAATCCAGATTCATGAATTTTGGTGGATATATTTGGAAGAAGGATTCAAGTGACATAATTTCTCATGAATAATAAAGCAAAACTGGGTAATTAGATGGTGAAATGTGCTGACAAAACAAAGCTAAAATTCGGGAAGAATTGAATTGTGAGCCAGCTGTTGCTTTAAAGAAAGAAAAAAAATTTATATGTTTTTCATAAAATTGTTTGCAGAGGGAAATAGTTGAACTTCAGACTGAGTTTATTAGTCCATACAAAAACAAATTTAAGGAAGCAATATTCATATGCAATCATATAATGTCTCTCTGGCAGAAATAATAATCTGATCTGTTAGTTGTGAAACTACTATTGTGTAATGAAGGACTTCTAAGAAAGGAAATGGTGGGAACAAAAAGGGGGTGATGCCTGTAATAGTTTGGTATATATAAATGATCTGGGACTGTGAGAAGAATGATGGCTTTTCTAACACATTTGTTTGTGGGTGACAAGAGAATTGATAAACATTTGGAATTGCTCTTCAGTATATTGCTATTTAAATGGGGACATAAATTCAGAATATTTACTCTCTCCCACAAACACCAGATAGAAACTTGTCTCACAATTAAGTACCTCAGGTGAAGAAAATCCTTGATGACTGTAATAAAGTTGATCTGTCTAGAGTTGCTGAACCTCAGTGTGACAGAATCTGGGTCATGAGGACACAGGGCACAGGGTGCCACCAGCAGTGCCTGGTGCAGCACCTTTGTGCCCCGTGGTTCTGGGCTCAATTTAAACTCTGCAATGTGCGTGGCTGCTTTTGTCTGGGAGATCAGCATGGACTGCAGGCACCGTGTTCATACTACACTCTCTGGTGATAAAACATTATATTTCTTTTCCACAAATACAAATTTGTAACAGAGCAGGGTGATAAGCAGATAGTTATAAACTCCCCCATCTGTTTTTGTATGGATATCTTATTGGAAAACTGGGGGTGGTAGCTGAGGTTTTTAGTCCCATTGTAATTATCATACTGGCACTTTTCATCTTTAAGGAAAAAAGGAGATTTTTAAGACTTGTTTTTCCCTAGAGCTAATTATTGTAACTTTGAACTTTTTATCATACTAATAAAAATGCCTTCACCTGTCACAGCAGCTTGCCAGTTTTTATCTACATGGTTGTAGTAAAAAAAAAAAAATTGGACCTAAGTTTCAGAACACAGAGATAACTTGGCAGTTGTATTTATCATAGAAGAAGAATAAAATTTTATCTGCCTTTAAATGGGAGAAGAAAAGAAAAACTGTTTGAGGTTTTTTTCACTAGCGTGTTAATACTCAGGCAAAAGCTTTTGATGGAGCAGTTCTGAAAACCCATGTTTAGCTTAGTAAATCTTCTTACTGCTGCCATTTTGCCCCCCTTTTTTTTTTTTCCCTCCCATGTTACTTCAGCCTTCGTAGTGTGGTGAGTGGCATATTTTTGCAAGCTCAGTATTTACACAGTGTTTTCTTTCAGCTGCTGAAACATCTGTATTCTTTGTATTTTTTCAGGGAGTTAAAGGATGTATGTTGAGAATGTAAAGTTTCAGGTGATGTCAGTTTGGTTTTTTGGTTTGTGTTTTCTTTCCCCCCCCCCAGTAAGCACTACAATGAACACTGGGAGCATTGTTTCAGTCTTGCACTTAGGAATGTGAATATTTGTACTGTATACTTCATTTCATCCAAACATAGCTGAGGGCATGCATGAAAAAGTTTTTATTGCTTCGGGTCATCTTAAGGGGAGGAAAGCTTAATGTTGCTACTTCACTGAGAAGTGTGCAACTGTATAACCTCCTGGTTTTGGAAAATCCCATTGTTTGAAAAAGGCGCTTGGTGCAACAACATGCTGAAGGCTGTGCTTTCTTTCGAATGCAAGCATGTGCTCAAGTACACCATCTATCCACCTAATCACTGTTTTATGTCAGAAATTAAAAGTTTGTTATGAATTTCAGAAACCTTTGTTTCTCCCATAAAATTATTGCTAATGCTACAAAAGGTTGATTTTAGTTTGTTAGAAAATGTGTCATGCTAGATCAACTTTGTGGCTATTGAAAGTTTGTGCTGTATTTGCAGTATCTCTGTATGTGTGCAGGAGAACTCTTGGCATCAAAAAAAGTTTGCACTAGTTAAGTTTTGTGTTTGATAAGAGTTTTCCTCCATCACTACATTCCTTCATTATTTTAATTGTATATTTCCCAGCAATTCAAGCTGATACGAGAGCTGCTAAAGATAATGATCTTCTGCATATCATACCAAAGTTAGTGTGGGGGAAAAATGTCTCTTCCTACTTTTTGTGATTTATATTTTTGACTTAGCTGATGTCTAACCATTGAAGTATTTGTTGTTGTTTTTTTAAAAAGCACTGTGCGTTTTTTTTCACTTAATCATCCAAAATGAACACTTGGAAAATAGCAGATGTTATGTCTTAAGGCCTGCTTGGGTTCAAAGCAAGCACTCAGCTTTCTCATGTCATGACAGGGCGACACAGAAGTCTCAGTGCTGCATCTGAAAGCACGCTGTTGGGTGGGGGATGGGTGTGAACGGGACAGAAGGATGTGTGTCCTCATTGACCAGCGGGGAACCGAGCCGGCTGTTCCTTTTTTTCTCTTCCCTCCCCCACCCTCCTCTGCTTTTTCCCCTTTTCTTGAGGCTTCTACGGCTGAAAAACCAGGGTGAAACACTGACAGCTCCAAGGAAGGTACTGGAAGTTGGGAATGGCTGAAGAGCAGAACATGGCTTCACTGGCATGCTGTGTCCTTGGGTTTTGCTCATTAGGATATAGTGTCACACCTGGGCCGGCTTGGTGGGGTGTGTTTGGGTTTTTTCTGTGTTATTTTGCACTAAATACTCCTCCCATGGCACGTGGTTTTTCCTGCAGCAGCCTAGGACATCCTGGCTCAGAGTTTAGAGCCTTGTGGACTGAGTGGTCTCAGAATGATCAGTCACTGGGCACTCTTGCCCATCAAGTGTCCAAGTCCATGGCTTGCACTGTTTTAACAACTCTTGCCCAGGCTGATGGACAGTGTTTGTTGTCCTGTTGGTGTATTATCCTGGCTCCTGAACAGCCTATCCAGGCTGTTCAGGAGCCAGGATAATACACCAACAGGGGAGGAAAAGGTTTATGGGCATCTATGAACTCACCATCTTTGATGCAGGATTCCACAGAACTACAGACAATACCTTGAATCAGTGAAGTGTTTTATCCATTAAAAAGAATCACTATGAGCCAGTAAGTCTTCATAAGCCTTCCTCCTCAGATAGTGCAAATCTTTGGTAAAACTGCCTTTAAAAAAGAAAAAAAAATCATCAATATATTGCCTTTGTGTAATAAAAAAACAAGGCCACATACACAAGGAACACCATGACCTCACTGCATTTACATGTGAGGAATTCAGCAGAGGATTTTAAATCATGTAGTATTTTGGACTCGAAGAGAGCCCTGATCTGGAAAGTTTGTCTATTTTATTATCTGTATCAAACACTCTCATAAAACTTGCTACCTCCTCAAGCAAACATTGCCTGGCTTGTAGTCTTAGATCATGGAAGCCACATGGAAGCCAGAGAATGGCACGTCACAGGTGGTGGAAGTGAAGAACTACTGAGGCTAGCTTTTACACATTGCTTTTTAGGTCGCCTCTGGTTTTAGCTTACATAAAGTAAGGCTTTGTATAAAACGTGCTGTTGTTAATTACAATTTCTAATTTAGCTAAGGCTTTCTAAAATCTCATGCTGAAAAAAGAATTTCTTTGGGGAAAGCTTTCTAGGTGTCTAAAATTTGGTGAGGGTGCCTGAATGAACGATAGAGGACTTGCAGTGAGATAACAAGAAAATCAGGATTTTGTGTATGTCATAAAAAGTCAGAATGGACTAAACCATAGTTGAACATTTTCTTTGATGGATGCCAACACTTTTCAAGAGTGAATCAAACTCTTACATGAGTTGCACCTTCTAATTCTGCTTCTTAAATATGGCTCATGTCCTGTGATTTTTACCCTCTGAATAGCATTGAAAGGATATGGTTCATGTAGAGAATTAACTCCAGAGGAGTTTTGGTTGCATTTTCAGTACTGAATTTCTTACCTGGACAAATTTAAATCCAATTTGACCTCTTTAGTATACCCAGTTCTTTTTCTTTCAAGACCTTTAGCTTGAGCTAGCAAGCTACTTAGGTTTCCTCTGCCTCTACACAGAAGGCACTTTGACAGTTGTTTTCAAAGCGATTAAATTGATTTAAGCTTCTAGGAAAAAATATGATAGCCCCTTCATAATAGTGAAACAGATTTTATATTATTGCTTAGAGGTAAATCCATTGTCTTTCCTGGAAATGAACACAAGCACGGAAGAATAAAATTGGAAAGGTTAAGTCACCAAATGGTTTTCAATTAGCAGAGGATATAAAAAGCAATAAGAGCTTCTGCATAAGTATTATTTTCCATTTTTGTTCTTTTTCTTCTATCGTGTCTATGACTTAGCAGGGATTAAGGGCAAGGCACAAAAAATATAGAGAAACTATTAGTGGTGGCAGCTTGGTGCCGTGGTTTTCATGAAGAAGGTTAATTTGAGTAGGTACTTTTGTAAACCATTTTAATAAGCAAACACTTGCACAGGCAGGAGCAGACTAAAGGAGGAATCAAGGTAGAGAGCTCCAGTGACACTCTGAAATGTTTGCAAGCTTGCGCTTCTGCAAAGCGTTTTGTAGAAAAAGGTCAAGACTCAAAAAGATCTTGGAAAGGCCATCTTAGAAAGATGCTATCAACAGAATTCAGTTCAGAGGACTTAGGAAGATTTGAAACAAGACAAAAAGACAAGCTACTTCTCCAGGATGTGTCTTGCCTACAGAGCACCTGCTAACAAAGGGAGATGGGAGTTTATTTCATTGTTCCTGTCAAAGAGCCCCAGTGGGATCTCTGTGTTTAGTAAGTGCCTCACTAGGAAAAAATCTGGACTGATTGAATAGTGTCCAGAGAACAGTTGTTTGAGGGCAGGAGTGAGAGCAGACAGGAACACCTTACCTCAAGAGCTTGGATTTTGAGAGTGAAAGACTAGAGGAGGTTGCATACAAGTGTTCCAGAATCTGCTTTCTTGGCTGTTTTCAGGATTAGGACAGTCAGGCATTTGTTTCATTGGAGAATGTTTAGACCCTGCCTCAGTGTTTGTATGGATTAGATAGTCTCTTGACATCTCTTCTGTTTCTGTGCTTATTTGAAATGACTGCAGCTGTTTTCCCACTTGAATGATTTCACAAAAAATAACCCAGATGAAATTGTGTCAAGTTAATGCTATGTGGCAGTGCTCATGTTTCCAAAACAAGCAAACAAACAAAAAATATAACCCCCGGAGCAAGTGACAGCTGGAATGTGGAAAATCAAGATCTGAGATCTAAAAATCTGGATACCAAGGTTTTTCTTTTCCCAAAGTGAAGTGAAGGCCCCAGCTTGATCCATTAGTCATTAAATTGTCACTTTGCAAGTATGAAGTGCTAATACTCTCACATGTCAAGACTGTTTCCATATAACATGCTCACAATGTGTATTTTCAGAAATGGCCTGATAATACCTCTTAAGTTTCCTAAATTCTGCACATGGAGAATTCTGGAGTTTCAGTAAATAGTGGGGGATGTACTTTTTCAATTTGCATAGAATAGAAGCCCTTTCTGTAAATGTGACCTGTGTAAGTGAACAGCATTTCAGATTTTGAGGCTGTAAGGCAAAATTCTTTATGCTGAGTAAGATCTTTTCCCCTAGGATTCCCTACTGCACCATGCATTTCCATGTGATTCTGTTTAGAAATTACCTCACCTAGGTGTTTGCTGTTCTCTTGCTTGTGAATAGGAAAAGGTAAACCCAAATGGGATGATAGGGGTGGTGTCACTTGTGTCAAGTGTGTGTCATGCACCCTCTGCCACATGCAGAATGATCTTGGACAGTCCCTCTCCACTGTGCAGTTGGTATCAGCTTTTTAATACTACCCAGTATTTTCATTTCATGCTTAGATGACTGTACTTTTTTTCAAAACATTTTTTTTTCTTAACACTTTTCTATAAATTCAATGCTACTTGGAAAAAGCTGTTATTAAATAGCAAAGGAGTGTCTCTAAGAACGTAAATTTTTTTATTTTGTTAACTGTCTGATCAGAAAGCTATGGGTCTTGCTTTCTATTCTGGTACCTTGAATTCTTCCCTTCATCACAGCTTGGACATGACTATTAGGCTTTTAGATGAAACTCTGGAGGAGAAAGTGCAGAACCCCAGTGCAGGAGCTCAGTCTGCTCAGTCCTTGGACAGAAAGGTGTGAGCATTTCCCTTGTCTGTGAAACCCAGCTGCCCACGGTGTTTGACTGGGGCCTGGAAGGAAGGTCCTCAGGAGCAGGAATGAAGATGCTTTTCCATCAGCACTTTAGAGTGGTTGTAGATGGTGATTCCCTTCCCTGTCTCCTTGCTTTTACTTGTACGGTGCAAGCAGCCCCACTCCATACAGTGTGCCAAGCTGCCAGTCTGCTCCCCAGGCACTTGTGCTGGCACTGGGGAGCAAATGGCACCGCAAGAAAATTGAAAGCTGAGAGATGCTTGAGTTGGAAAAGGCCAAAGGAGTGATGTTCATCCAGCTGCCTTCTGTTCCCTTCATGGAGGTTAACATCTTCCAGCACTTTCTGTGTTTTGTTGTTCAATTACTGTGAAGAATGGATTTTAAAGATTAGGCCCCATAAGGATTTAAGGATTCTGTATGCTGCAAGGCCAAGTGAATACATGTTTTTCCTTGAGTAATAGTTGTTCATTTTGCAGGTGACTGTTTCATCTTACAGTTATTTGGAGGAAAAGCAGTGGCTAGAAACTCTTAGTTCTGATTTTTTTATTTTATTTAGGTTTTTCACTTGCTGCAGTCATACCTAGAATCAAACCAGTTTGCAAGTTTGGACTTCCAGCAGGGACTGAGCGACATCATTACCTGTATGGGAACCAAGCTGTGGCTGGCTAAAAGGTAAGATAAAACACAAAACACTTGATTTATAAACACAGTTTACTAATGTATGGAAGACTTGGTTGATTTTTTTTTATTATTGTTTTAGCAAGGTGGACTGATTAATTTCTCTAGAAATATGTGAAAGTTAGATGTCTTACTGGCTTGCTGATTTTTAATCAAAATTATTTTATTTTTCCTTAAGCAAGGATGAAAAACCATTGTAGTCCAGTCATTAAAGAAAAAAATAACTGAATGAACATTCGTACAGAAACAGACATTTCGAGGATAACTGTTGCTTCTTGGCTAAGAAAAATATGCTGCATGTATAAGGTTTTTATGTTACTATTTTTCTGACTTTGACCTTTACAGAAAATTAGTAGGAAAATATCATAGCAATTGTTTAAACTAAAAGTGTTTAGCTGCCCACAAGCAATCCAAGATAGATTTGGAAATATTTTTCATAAGTTCATCTTCAGGTGACCTACATACAACTAACTAACTTGCTCTTTCTTTTTCCTCTCCTCTCCTCTCCTCTCCTCTCCTCTCCTCTCCTCTCCTCT
>VZRR01000853.1:313628-365949 GCA_013398015.1 Oreocharis arfaki
CCTCCCCTCCCCTCCCCATTTGTTTCTCTCTCTTCCTCTTTCTTTCGCTCTTTCCATCTCTACTTTATCTGAGGAATTGCTTTTGGGAATTCCCACCTATGAGAATTCTCATCCAGAACTTTAAAGGAATCAGCTGTGGGCAAAGAGCACAGGTCCCTGCATAGATAACTGGGAATATCCCATATTTTGCACTGTGGCGTGAGGTCACCAGTGCAGCTAGTGTGGATCTCTGATAAGACCTGAGTAGTTTTGTGATCATTAAAAACAAAATCTGTAGAGGTTTGGAGAAGGGGAGTGTCTAGTGGGTGGGGGAAATGTATCAGTTTTAACTGAGCTGAGGTAATGAAGATACACAGCTGATCTTTGGGAATTACAGAAGTGTCTCTTCAAATTGTGGGAGTGATGATATGGCAGATAAAACTTGCTGCGAATAATTGGAAAATGGTGCTAATGAACAAAGTCTGGACTTTACCTGGGGAAAGAGTGGTTGACTGAGCAGATTTTTTGTTCAAAAAAATTACTCTTCTTTTTGGTAATGCCCAAGAGGGGAGCAGGCAAATATCATAAAAAGAATGAAGAAAAACACAGAAAACACATCTATGCTAGTGTATTAATTTGTGTTGTATGTTTAAATATTGTGTAAACCTCAAAGAAGATACAGTAGGAATCAGAAGCAGTATAAAGATTGACAACAAGTTATAGAAAAGTTTCTACTTGGGGACTGATTAAATAGGCTGAGATTTTTTTTAATCATGGAAAAGGGACAACTGAGGGATGTGAAATATGAGTCACATAGAAAGGGACAGGAAATTAGCATCCTATCCAAGGTGGCAGATGTAAAAGAAACAGACTAATGAAGTTTTTAATGTAATTTTAATTTGGCTTTGGAACTCCGTGATATAAGATAGTCTTCGTTTTAAACCTGTCTGAATTTTTAAACAGTGATTTAATGGAGTCATGGAAGGGAAGTCTGGTGAGGCTACTGAGTATGTAGACATCACAATTGGCTCAAGAAGTTCTTCAGCAACCTTGAGGGTTGAGACAGAGGTTTTGGCAAGTGTTGCTATTGTTATGCTTCCATTTCCTGTGCATCTGCTTTCTGCTCCAACTGGAGGCTCCATGGTGGATTTGGTGGACCTTTTGACTTGAATCAGCCTAAGCATTTTTTAGTGTTCACATGAGAATGTTAATTTGTATAACTAAATTAAATTCGCTGATACTGTTATAAAGAGTAAAAACCAAAACACTAGAGACCAAATTCAGTAGAAAGATACTCATGCTAAGTAATTCAAACATCCTTCTCTTGCAGCAAATACGTAAGGGCCAGGCTCTGTTCATTACAGAATTTAAATAAATTCTGGTTTTGAACTATTTTTTCAGAACTGTCCTTTTTAATACTTCAGTCACATTAGTGCTGACTGGTTGGGTTTTTAATGAGGTTTTTTTTTATTATTTTATTATCATCTCTGGAAAGGAAAACTTTTCAGGCCCTTTCTAAGAAATTATTGTTCACAGTATTTTCCTGTAGAGAAGTATTTTCTCTTTCGCTTGCCTGTAAAAATCACAGCTGTATGTGCTGATATTAACTCCCTGTCAGCAGCACATTATAATTTTATCAGTTTAGTTGTAGCCTCTTTGTCATAGTCTTGCGTTCTCTGTAGTGCGGTTAATGCTATGCATAAAGTATTTTAGAATGTCTTTCTCCCCACAGAGTAAAATTTTGTATTATGAGCATACAGCCTTGCAACACTAACTTAAAGCACTGGGTTTTTAACAGATGGAAACTGTTTTTGCAAATTTCTAATGTACTTTGTCATTCTTGCATGCTTTGAGCTAAGGTGCCCTTCCTTCCTTCCTTCCTTCCTTCCTTCCTTCCTNCCTTCCTCCCTCCCTACCTCCCTACCTCCCTTCCTCCCTACCTCCCTACCTCCTTTCTTCCTTCCCTCCTTCCTTCCTTCCCTCCTTCCTTCCCTCCCTTCTCTGCATCCATCCTGCCCTCCGTAACTGTCTTAACTTTCTGCTTGAGATAAATGTATTCAGTTCAAAAAAAAGCAAAGGAATAAACCTCCAAGAAGCAACCCAAACAAACAAAGAAAGATATTGAAATAGATGGTGTTTTCTGGTGGTTTCAGTGGCCCACATTCAGCATGCAGCTTTACAGTTGAGTGGCTGAAGGTGAACAACTGCTCTGGGATGAATGGTGGGGTTTGAGAGTCTTGTTCTTGGTTTTCCTTTTTCTTGTTTTAAAGGAATTTTGGAAGATTGCTGCTTGGCAACTGAGTTGTGAAGCTCAGTAAGTCCATCTGTATGGGTTTCTGGATGTTGGGAGAGCCTATTAGGAAACCAGCACTTTATTCTTGCCTTGTTGTAGATTTCTTGGCATGCATTTGCTGCTGTCAGAGAGGGTAATGGCTGGCTGGACCCTCAGACATGTATAATCATTCTTACCTTCTTTCTGTTCAGGCAGTGAAAGTGAGCACCACAGAGAAAAGTTAATGAATCCCCATCTGGTTTTTCTGCCTTTTTCATAAGGAGATAATTTACCATGTCACCAAAACTATGGGGCTGTGACTGTTTGAAGAGAGAGTCTAAGAGGCCCTCACTATTAATCTTAAATGGGTTTAAAAAAAGTTAAAATAACAGGAAAATGGCTTGTGAATCTGGGGAATTATTTCCAAACATCAATTTTGAATCCCATTTCTGTGCTAGTTCTGTAAAGTTCTTGCTGGTGTTCTTTCAACTATGTACGTCCTTTGTACTATGGAACAAACTTCTCTGAGAATCTTGAATTACAAAACTTTGGATTGCATATGTAGTTCTTAAAAATGAGGCTCAGTTGTCATGTGTGTGTATTTGGAGGAAAGATTATCATTCTTCAGTGGTTTCCTGAACTGGGTGGGGTTTTTTTTGTTTGGGTTTTGGTTTTAGGGTTTTCTTTGCGTTTTCAGGGCCAGAATGTAATTTCCTTTCATCAGAATTTATTGGTGTAGAGTAGCTCAAGATTCTATTGCACATTCCATGTAATATACTAATCTTTTTTGTCTTCTCCGTGCTACGACCCGATTTTCCTTTAGAGACTAAAATAATGGGTCACATTCCCGAAATCAAATTTCATAAAGCATTCACTTTTTCAACTGGTGGTTTTTATCTGTTGTGAAGGCAGACTTCTCGTACTGATGGGGCAGGGTTGCTTTTTCTCCTTGGCTTTTCTTTTACATCTTCAAAACATTAACTTTTTTGTGTATTCAGAACGAGTACTTTCATTTTTGATGTTTTGGTGAATGAGACCTGCCTTCCATCCACTTCTCAAGGTGATGGTTGAATCTTTTCACTTTAATTGTATGTTTATATGTCACTTGGTATTTTTTGTTTTGGAATCTACCTGTTTGTTAATCTAAAGTGGTTCAGGAATGTTATTTCTTTCCTGCACCTTCACACCAGTGTTAGTTTATTGCATTTTTTGCAGATGTGAGAGATGCAGGGTGTTTGAGAAGAACAGAAATTTAAAAAATATGTAAGATCTGCTTTGTTGGAGAACTTAGGTGATTGAACAAAGTGATGTAAATTAGTCTGATGAAAGCTTTAAAATGTGATCAATTTATCAAGCTAAATCTTTGAAAGAGTTCAAAGCTCTGTCATACAAATAAAATTTTAAAAAGGGTAGTTTTTAACTCAGCTGCGTACCAGGGAGTTACAAGATTAACTCTAGATGCCTTCTGCTTTACAAATACAGAAAACTAGAAGAGCAGCCTTTGGATTTGGTAACATGTTGTACAAAAGTCCCAGAAATATCTCTCTTGTTTCATTTGTAGCCTTTGGCATGGCAAAGTGTTGGTGTTGGAAAATTTGTGAAATCATTGCTTTTCTGTAGGATGCTGCTTTTCAGCGCTTTGAGTTGGATTTTTTTTTTCCGCCTTCCTACTTACTGGAGACCACAGGAGGGGGAAGAGACTTTGAGGTTCTGCCAGAAGTCAAATAACATGCTCTGCTAACCTCTAGCCATGTGCCGTTTCTTAGCTGAGAGCATGTCTGCTCTGGGAGAGTTTACTTCTAAGAAGGCTGCTTTCTTGAAACTAACTTGTGTGGAACAACCTTGTGTGAAAACAACTGGCTTTGCGTTTTGCAGAGAGTCGCTGGTTCATCTGGAATGGGCCACCTGCGATGCCTTTATAACCCAAACAACCCGTGCTCTGCAGTGCTGCTGCTTGCAGCTCTCTGCTTCGTGGCTGGCACTGTTAAAAATACAAAGAGGTCCTGGGCAAGATTCAACCTCAAACAACAAATACATGCAAAAGTTATTTTAGGCACAGGCTCAAAACGAGGTTCATTGTTTTTCTGAGATACGTGCTGCTTGATTTTCCCCCGGCTGAGTCTCCGATGATCCAGCTATGACTGCTTTCAATGAGGAAAATCTCATCAGTATTTTTATAGCCTTACAGAGGATGGTAACTTGCCAAGTTTTGGTGGCCATGGCACTCCATCAAGCCTGGAGTATCCCTTTTCCCCCTCCGCTTTCGGCAGCACTATGTGAGTGACAATAGGCAGATGAGCAGTCTTAGGTCCTTCCTAGAAGGAGCTTCATGCAAGGTGCATTTAGGCCATCTGTGTAGAAAGCAAGAATGTGGCCTCCTTGTGGCCTCAAGACTTCATGGCTCAGACTGTAACCTAAATATGCCTTTCTTCTCATTGCCTCTTGGGAGAGACGGCAGTAACTTCTAGTGAGCAGACTATTACAGACAAGACAGTGGCACATGCAGGCATACCTAGACAGAGGCGCAACATGCCCATGGCTCTCTGGAGCATGCCTGCAGAGCAGCCTCTGTGTAATTTTTGAAGTGGTCCTTTTTTGGGAGTTGGAAGTGGTTTTTTGTACTTTCAAAACAGCAAGAAGGCAAGAAGTGAGGAGAATGTAAGGTTATTCTCCTTGGCAGAGAAGTCCTTCTCTTCTTTTACTAGTCTTGCCTCTTCTTCCACTGCATCAAGATGAACCTTCTTGTCCTTCCAAGGCCATGTCTGCACTTGGTGTCTTCCTGTTTTCTAACTTTTCCACTTTTTCATTTCTATCTTTAAAACCTGCACATTGAGAAGTGCAGTTAATTACCTTTGTTTGTTAGTGGTCTGTATGCATTGTACGGCCAAGTTCAAAAGCTGAAAATAGTTCTGATGATTGAGCCTTTCTCTGTGGAAGTTTAGTTACCAGGTTTCAAATTGAAAGCTAAACTTCCTGTCAGCTGGAGCAATAATTCATGTGTGTACTCTTGCACACACAAAACGTGAAGGGGAATTTTCGTTGTCCTGTTCCAGTTGAAAATGAAGCGTACCAGTATGATCAGCTCACAGGATCACAGAATAAGCCGAGTTGGAAGGGATCCATGAGGATCGAGTCCGACTCCTGGCCCTGCGCAGGGTATGTCCAAGAGTCACACCGTGTGCCTGAGAGCATTGTCCAAACGCTTCTTGAACTCTGTCAGGCTTGGTGCTGACTCACCAGTAGTTTGTTAATCTGCACGTTCTAACCCATGGGCCTTGTTTAGCCTCGTTTGTCTTTGCTTTTGAGAACAGTCATAGCACGTCATTGTTCATAAATGCATTCCTAGAGGCATTAATTTAAATCTTACATGCTTTTAGCAGGCTACTTTAGGTTTCTCTGCTGCTCCAAGTCCCCTCTTTCACCAGTTTTGATAACAGTATCATTCACACAGATAAAAACTGTTTATTTAGGCAGTTGTTGATTGCTGGTTTTAGAACACCCACTTTGGGTATCAGTAGAGATGTTTGGACTTCAGGTTGAAGTTTAAGATGTACTTTGCATAAGATAAATTAGTCTTTGACTCTGGTTCATAGCTATACTCCTAACTTAAATATGGACATTCCAGACTTGGATAAGGTTGTTTGAGGTGTTCTCTCTACCAGTGCAACATTTGGAGTAGGCACAAACCGTGTACAATTACAGATTTTGGACATAAATCTTCACTTATATCTGAAAATGCTTTTCAATAAATAAACATAAGAGTTTTCGTAGTTTTTTCTTCGTAAGTAAGCACCCTGATGTTAATTGTGTAAAATTAATTGAATTTGCCCATGGGATTAGTTTGACCTCTTAACTTTTTTAGGATGTTGCTCAGGAATCACATGAGGTTCTCATTAAGAGAACAAAAAAGAGAACAGCCAGGATTATTTTATCAATCAGGTATGCTAAAAACAACACCAACAAGACACAGCCTTTCAATATCATTCACCAAGGACAGCTGGAGCACAAATTAATTTTTCTTAATAGCTGAAACTCAGGATGTTCTTGGTGGTATCACAATGAAGAAATAATTTGTGTAGCTTCTTTTTCAAGCAATAAATTCTCTGCCTTAACCATGGAAACTAATAACAACATAATACTCTGGCTTTGAGGGTGGTAGAAAAACTTAAATCACCAGACTAACAACTCCCTTTGGAGACAATGCCTGCTATAATGCTGGATGAGCTGTCCCTGTAGAATGGGCAAGTGAGGGGACTGTGCACATGGTAATTACTTGGAGAAGATCTCAACAGCACCAAGTAGCCAAGCAGATGCACTGTTACTAATGTTTGTATTTCTATTTCTGTGCGGGTGTTCCTGCGCTTCCAGGAACTCAGCAAGGTTTACTTGGTAGTGCAGGCTTCATCATTATTTTTTTAAAATGCTTTCCATTAAATATAGGTCTGTTGGCCATGATGTTCATTGATGGGCTGGTTTTGTATTACATGGTTAAAAATGCTATGGACAAAGTTTAATAATTAAATCCATTATTAATGTCTCCTTAAGAAGACAAGAGGAAGGCCACGCATGTTGATTCAGTGCTACAGATGTGGGCTCTGAGAGAAAATAGATTAAAATATGAATGCTGCCCTCTAAACAAATACACCCTCAAAAACCTCAGTCTTTAGCATACTGCAGAATTTGAAAGCTAATAACCAAAACAACAGGAGAAGATTTAATCTTTTAATCAGCTGCTTGCTGTATGCGTAGGAGTGATTTCCATAAGCTTTGTCGCCTCCATAAATGACAGCTGATCATTTACCAGATCATGCTGCAGGTAAAATGTGGTCAGTACAAAGCCAGCTTGGCCTGATTCATCAGCAGCCTTCCAAGGATAGAGCTCCCCATGGACAGCCCTCTAAGGATTGTTCAGAGTTGACTGAATCAAGACTTCGACATCACAGATGATGTACTTTTAGAAGATATTTTAGCTGACGCAATGGCAGGTCACGTATCAGAATAATCTGGCCACCTGAAGTAGGAATGCTTTTGGGGATTTGCCATTCTTCAGCAAGGAGTATGCTGGGAGTTGATAGAGAGGGAAAGATAAACTGTAAACCCAAAATTTAATTGCCAGTGGGCTAGCCTCAAAAGCTGAGATTATGGAAGACAAAGGCAGAGTGGGAACCTCATAACAGGAAGTTGCACAGATCCTGTCCCCAAGTACCAGCTGGCATTATGACATGTTGGACTTAATCAAAATTCTTTCCTGTGTTTATGTAGAGCTGAAGATGAAATTCTAGTCTCAAATGTTTGTAAAATTTTGGCTTATCAGAAATGTTTATGAGGTTCAGAAATACAAGTATTTGTGCGATAGCATCCTGTGCATTAACTTGAATATGATGTTCAGAAAATAAATTCTATTGATCTGTTGGAATCAAAAACTCTGTGTAATACTGGTGGCTAGAAAGGAGGAGAATTTGGGGTTTAAATTCATCACCAGCAAGCTGATTAATTTTCTGCCAGGTGAAATAGGAATTTCTTTGACAATAACATGTTATTTACACAGAAGAATAGGGTAGTGTTTAATAATCACAGGTTTTCTTTTAATATGGGACTTTTTCTAAAATTATATTGTTAAGTTTAATCAGAAGAACAGGCCTTCTTTCTAGGAATTTCAGTCCTTTTCAGCCTTTTCAAAGGCTCTGGAGACATACAGCATTACAGTAAGAGTGACTTTTTCATTGAAGACCAGAGAGGGAGTAGGCAGTTCATTTAATTAATTGATCACTTTGAAAATTGAAATGAAAACAGTCATGCAAGTCATTAAGATGAATCTCTTCTTCTTCACATGGTAGCTGTGAATTGGCCTTTGAAGGGGTTGCCCTTGTAATCTTGCCAGCTCTGGTGTCTTTGCCCTGATGCTTAAAAGTGTGTAATGACATTTTTGGACAAAATACAAAGATCTGTAGGTGACTTTGTAAGTTGTATTTGGCTGTAGTTCTACACCAACTTGATTCATTACCCAATCTTGTAATCAGTTTGTAAAGTTTGGAGCTGAGATTAAACAATCTGAGTTGCTAAGAGTCACTTAAACACTGTATTTAAAAAAAAAAAGTTGTCTGACACCCTGTGTAATTATTTACTGTTTTACTGTGACCAGACCTGTAATGTGCATGTTACATTATTAGGAGGAAATTCTATTTCGGTAGTTGTTTAATAAAGTTATATTCCCATTTGAGAAATAAGATTAGTAGTTAAAAAGATTCATAAAGCAGCACTGGGTGAAAGATTTGCAGTCTTTCAGAATTTTCTAAAAGCTTGTAGACTGCAAAATGCAGAGCTTTTCTGAGACCTTACAAAAGGCTTTAGAAATCCCTAAGACAACTGACTACACTAAGACACCTGTAGCTAACCTCATCCAAAAGAGACGTATGGATTTGTGTTTAAGAGACATTAATTGTCAGGTTACGTTTGAAATTTCTTAGGGCTCATTGAGAGTTTGAGGAAATATGCTTTGATTTTTATGTTGTTTAATATTTAGTAAACATTGTAAGTTGCTGTATATTAAATAGGGCTTGTTCTGCTAATAGTTTTCCAACATCTGTTTCCTAATGAGGAAAAATATGAGCAAAATGAACTACCTCTTTGGAAAACATTGAATTTCTAGAATAACCAAAAGCTAATGTAATAAACATTAACATGAACTGCTTTGTTTTCATAATCACTAGCTTGTATCTGTCTTATTTATGTAACAAATGCAATAAATTAATGTTTCTGTTGTTGTTGCTCATCTTGAAGTGAGGTGGAAAAAGAGGAATGATCCAGGAGAAAATAGCTGTCAGCTTTTTAAGTCATCTAACTGAGTGTCATTGAAAATTGGGGGTTTGAGAAGATAATGAGAATCTGCAGAAGTTATGCATCAAAATTCTTTGGTACTTGCTCTAAATAAAGGGGTGTTGGCATCCTGACTTTAGTACAGAAATCTGGATGGTTCTAAATGGCACCCTTTAATAAGTAGAAATGCTGTTTAAGGGCCTTTTCAAACCTTAGTGGTTAGAGAAGCGAGAGACTGTCTTTTTCCCAGTGTTCTGAAAGAATTGAGGCCAAATGTGTGAGCTTTCCATGTTCTTTGCTCTTTGTTGTTTCTCTTGGAAGAGAAGGTAATTTGCTCCGTAATTCATTAATGTTGATCTTGTTTAAATTAAACAGTAATACAGAAGAAACTTAATTTTAAAAGTTAAGCCATGTGTTCCTGATAGAGTTGAAGCCATATGTGTGAGCCAAGTACCCAGGAGGTCTGTGACCACATACTGCTGATTTCTTCAATAAATGCCAGTTTGGTTTGCATTAGATCTGCCATCCAAAATAAGCAAACCAATGACTACCTCAAATTCAGCATGACTTAACTATAAAAGGTGAATCAAACATTTAAAAGATAATATTTGTAGAGCTCCAAGCTGTGAGAGTCTAGGATTGATTTCAGTTGCATAGACCTAAACTGCAATCAGTGGTACTTAGAGGAGGTAAAGGCAGCACAGAAATCAAAGGGGTCCTAGTGCTACTGTAGGTAGCCAAAGCCAGCTGGAGCAAACCCCAGTGTTGCACATGGAGCTTCTGAACCTGCATTCTGAGTCTGATTTACATCTCCAGAGAGGGAATATCTCCTGAAGGGTTTGCTTCCTCATTCACCTACCAGGCAGTTCCTTGTTGAAAACAAATAGCTCTTTGTTACTCTGGTCATATAATATTCTATAAGTGCTTAACCTAGGCCTCTTCAAAGGCATGTGAATGTAAGCCTGTGAATTTTAATGGACTCTTTAGCTCCATTAACCTTTTTCTTTGAAAAAAAAAGTCCCTGGACTCTTAAGGGCTAACAAAAGGTTTCCTCCTGCAAATGTCTTGAACTCTTTTAAAATTTTATATTCACATGCCGGAATTGAAAATGCAATTACAAAGAAGTCTGTCTATTTTATCCCAACTTACTTGTTCAGCATTAATGACAAGAAACTGACTAGGTTTGGAAGACTTTTATTTTCAGGATCTAATCCAGAAATCTGCTATGAAGTGTCAATAGTATGCAAACTGGCACCTGTGTTTTCAGATTTTCTACTGTTCAGCCAGGCCTGCCTAAAATAGTAAGAAAAAAAAGACCCTTATTTCCCTCATACTGAAGATACTGTTATGCTAGAGCTTTGGGCAATTACAAAAAAAAAAAAAATTGTGAACCCTTTAACATTTTTGGCTTGTGTTCTTTCAATGACCTTGTATATTCTGTGCAGTTCCGTGGTCGTAGAATCATAGAATTGCCTGTGTTGGAAGGGACCTTAAAGATCACCTAGTTCCAACTCTCTGCCATGAGCTTGGGACACCTTCAACTAGACCAAGTTCTTCAGAGCTCCATCCAGGCTGGCCTTGACCACTTCCATGGATGGGGTGTCCACAAATCCTCTGGGAAACCTCTTCCAGTGCCTCACCACCCTCACAGCAAAGAATTTCTTCCTAATATCTAATCTAAACCTGCTCTTGTTCAGTTTGAATCCATTCCTCCTTGTCCTGTCACTACAGGCTCTTGTAAAAAGTGTCTCTTTTGGGCTCCCTTTAGGTACTGGAAGGCTGCAGTTAGGTGAGCCTGAAGCCTTTTGTTTTGGAGGCTGAACAATCCCAATTCTTTTTGGCTGTCCTCATAGGATGATCTGGTAGGGACACAGCAGCTCTTCCCATCATCATTTCATTCTCCTTGATTAAATTAGAAATATGTTTTTTCTGTGCGTTGTCCTTGCTAAGTAGTAATCCTTTCTGTTCCTGTGTGTTGCAGGAGTCTTCTTGCCCTCTGCCTGGCAGGTCCAGTCTGAGACAGTGCTTGACTTTCACATGTTACTCGGGGCAGACAGGCTTTGGCCTCTCTTTGGTCAGATATGTTGAAATATTCTGCAATATTAGCTGTTTGTGAAATGTAACTCAGCCGTTGTCTGTGACCTGATTTTTATTTCCACCTGGACAGTCCAGCTCCAAGTTACAGTGTTATGAAGGAGTACGAGAAAGTGTGGGGCAAGCTCCTAAGTGCAGTAAGATTCCTGGAGCAGGCTGGCTATAAGCTCTGTATCCAAACACAAACAAAAAGCAACAAGTTGAACTTCTGAAAGTTATGGTTTAAGGCATCTGGGCACTGTATCTGGGGTGGCCATTGGGTCTTTGGTGCCAGCTCTTTGACTTCCAGATGTGCTGCTGTTACACTAAGCTACTGGCTAGGTAGACAAAGCATTGCTTTAATCAGGTATGGATCTGTGCCCTGGCATCACTAGCCTGCTCTGAGTATAGGTGTGTAATTGTATGAATATTGTTTTGATAGCCATTTTAAATTTCTGTGTGGATATACCCTTAGATATGTATCCCAGTTTGAGACAAATTCGGAGGAACGTCCAAAATGAATGTCCTTTGACAGAAGGCAGGTTTCAGCCACCCCTCCCCCACCAGGTCTGGAAAGAATTTTCCTTGGAGGAAAGTGAAAGGAAAAAACCTATTTATTTAACAGACATGAGGCACAATGGGAAAAGAATAATGCTAGATAATAAAACCTCTCACTGTGGAGAGAACCTGGTAAATTCTCAGAGTTCTTTCTTTGGGTGTGGTCTCTCTCTTCTTCGGAGCTGGGTCAGCCTGGGCCCTCTTTGGGCCTCGGTGGAGAGTTCTCCTAGTGAGTTCTGGTGTTTTGAACCGTTCCAGAAGAGGAGAAGAAGCCGAAGTCCCAGAAAAAAAAGAGGACTGTCCATATCTCTCCAGAGGAAACAGAGCCGAAAGCTGGCTGAAATGCAGGAAGGGTGCTTCCTCCGCTCTTGCCGCCGCAGAAGCCCTCAGAGAGTAGATAGAGTGACCTTGGAGCACAAAACTGCTTTGAAAAGTTCATCTGGTTTTTTTTCTCTCTCTTGCACCCAGTTTTAAAGACACAGAAAGGCACAGGAATCATGTCTGGGCATAGAGCAGCAATAGGGGACACAACATCATAAAGGCCCCCCCAAGACAATATGAGAGTCCTAACCATCTCTACTCCATTCAGAGTCATGCACAGTTTATCATCTGGAGTGAGCATTTGATGTATTTGTTTCCATTAATATCCAGGTTGGAAGGGAAATTAAATAATTTTGGGGTTTTGGACAGAAAAAAGGAATGCTGTTCC
The DNA here is from genome assembly GCA_013398015.1 of Oreocharis arfaki. Classification (NCBI taxonomy): domain Eukaryota; kingdom Metazoa; phylum Chordata; class Aves; order Passeriformes; family Paramythiidae; genus Oreocharis; species Oreocharis arfaki. The sequence goes on from VZRR01000853.1 coordinate 326,036, forward strand.
AAATGTCTGGAGCTCCCACCTTTGCTACTGTTAAGACTTTCTTGTTTGGAGACGGATTTCCTCAAATCTTGTTTAGGAGAACACCACTTTATTGGGTATGGGTGTTAAGAAAGAAACATCTTGTACTATTCCCACTCTTGTTGCTGAAGTTCTGCACAAACAGGTCGTGTTAAATACTGTGCAGTGCATCATTTGAAATGTTCAGCATGTAATTTTTGGCTGTCAGGTCTGTTACGTCAATCACAGTTTGATTGTCTTAAAGATTGAGCTTTCTGCTACAGTCTGAACAACACTGAAATTTCTTGGTTTTGGAAAGCAGAATTTCCTGTTGTGTCCGTCTGGCACATATGGATGAGAATTCACTAGCATCACCAGAGCCATGGAATCAGCCAAGGACAAACGTTTGGCATGTTTCATGCTAGAAAAGTTTCATTTCAAAATCAAAACATGCATATGCACATACTTAAAATGAAGTGGTAAGTGCTTAAAAGCTGGACCAGAATAAAAAACATGCCAGTGGTGCTGTTGCTTCTTCTTCAGTAAAAGTTGCATCAGCCACGTTTCTCCCAGGGCAAAACATGGAAATTTTGGAAGTTTTCTTTTCCACTGAAAACACGGAATAATAAGCGAGTCTTCCATTTTTTGAGGGAGCTGAAATGCAGTAGCCCCATTATGTTCCTCGTATTGACTGAAAACTGCTGTGGCTGCTTTCATCCATTTGTGAGAGACCTCTTGTGGTTTGTTTTTCCTGTGAGCCTTTGACTGATCAGTCCCTCTCTTTTCTCATGGGTTGAGCTCCCAACTCCGTGAGTATTCCTTGGTGGTGTTTTCACACACATTTGTGAAGAACAACTTAGGCAGCAAGTGGATACCTAAGATACAGGAAAGATCTTTGCTTAACCAGGGTGGATAGAAATTAAGTCTGCCTAATAAGACTCTTCAAAAATAGACCATATTAAAGTTGCTTTGGCTTCTTAAGGCATTGATTCTTCTTGTGTGCATCTTCTCAGCAGGCAGCTTTTAGCTCTTATGCTTTATGGCAAGTGGAAGGAGGGGCAAGCATTAAGAAGTTTGGGAAGTATGAACCTAGGCTACTTCACTAGTAAGAAAGTGTCCGAAAAGTCTCTTTTTATGCAAAAGGAGAAAAAAACTCTTCTAAAGAGAGATCCTGGTAGCATATATTCTGCTCTGTGTTGCATGGATGCCTAACATTGTCGGCCATAAAAGAAAGCATAAGTATTTTAGGCTTCTTGCGGAGTTTATTCCTGAAGGTGGGAGCAATGTTTCTGGTTAAAGTTGTGGTTTTTAACAGGCTCACAGGCTAACTCTCCATGGGCAAATACAGTTGCCAAACTACATAAGAACCCCAAACCTTTCATTTTTATGTCATCATATCCTACGTGAAAAAGCTTTTTTTTTTTCTTGAATTTTAAAGATGTTAGAGTTCAGAATGTTTGTTGGAACATTTTTAATTAACAATTTTTTGAAAGAGTTTCAAACATCGAGATAAGCTTACAAAGACAGTGCCAGATAAAATAAAAATGAAATACTGAACAGAATTAGTCATACTTCAAGCTTGTGCTGCCTGATTCTGAAAGTTTTTGCTTTAGTACAAGTCCCATTGGGTTTTTCAGAATAATTTCTATGTTTTGAACTAGATTTCCTGTTTGTTCACATTTTAAGTTATATTTTAAAACATTTTTCATGGCTAAATATGTTTCAGTGATAATAATACAAATAAAAATAAAGTTGTTAACCTAATTTTATTTTTCTGATTGGAGAGAAAATAGATGTTTGTCACTTGCAAATTGAAAAGGTAGAGCAGAAAGTAGCTTATTACCAATTTCCATTATCCAAATGGAACAAAATCCGAAATATTCTTGTTTGGAAAAAGGAATGCCTAGTCTTAGAAACATGCACACCTCTGGTCTTCATCAGAACAGTGAGAGAGCTCTGGCCATTAAAAAGGTGTAGCAGGTACCTTGCAAGGGAAGTTTCTCTTTTATGAGCTGTATCAGTAAGAACTGAAGACTTCTTTTTGTTGATGCATTTAGTTACACACATTATCTGAAAACAAAACAAAGTCGTAGTAGTTGCTACCACAAGCTGGTTCATCCAGTAATAATGAAATGTATCAACTGCCATTTAGTGGAATGGCTGGAGGAGGAAGGTGTTGCCATTCTGCAAGGGAGACTGTCACTCAGAATGGACCAGGAAGTGAAGCTTAGATAACTTGGTCAAAGTATTTGATATATGCAGTCTAATTTGACCAATAGTTTATCTTCATTAATTAAAATAGACATGCCAAACTAGTTTGTTTTACTGCTGTTTCTGAGCATAAGGTTATAAGGATTTAATCTTTAAAACTTGATTTTGTTTTTTTTAGGCAAAATCCTTGTTTGGTGACCAGAGCTGCCTATCTTGATGTCCTTGTGATGTTGAGTACTCACCTAGAGAAGTTTCAAAAGCAAGGTAAGTCAGATGTGCTGTTCTATACATCAGATTTAATATCTGTATCTATTTCTGAGCTCTGTCGAATCTGGAGAAACAATAATATATTGCTCAAGGTATCTTCTGACTTCTGTAATCCTTTAGCTGCTTCGTAGAAGGCGGCCCTTTATTCTGCCTTCTCAAGAGCTAGTCCTAGGTTTTGTTGAGGAGAAGACTGAGGTACAGCTCCTTGACAAGGCTTGAAGTTATGATCTTGCAGTATTCCTAATCCTAGAATGGCTAACAACAAAAAAGATCCTCTCCATGTTCCAAAATGGTTTTTTGATCCAAAATCTGAATCCTGGACTGTTGCTACTGATAACCTTTCCAGAGAGCCATAGAAATATTCCTTCATGAGACACCTGAAATAGTTTCAGGGAAAGTGTTTCCTCATGTTTAGAAGTTTTATAAGAAACAACTCTGAGAGCTTCTTTCAGTTTCTTTTTTTATTTTGATTCTTTATCAATGGGAGTTTTTTGAAGGACTGGTCAGAACTATCAGTGGTTTTAATGTTGTAGATTAGAGTTTGCAACACTACAAAATAAGCTGTAAACAATAAGAAAAACAAAGGTATGGGGGAAAGGACACCCTTTCATGTGTGGCAGTGTGTAGGCAGCTTTCACTCAGCTGTAAGTAGCTTCCTTGTGGCCCTGTTTTGTTCATTTCTTATGAACAAGTGAGTAATAAATTACCTTTTAAGTCCAGGAAGGCAGTTAAAGAATAGTTCTGTCGTTTCACTAAAATTCTTAATGACTGATTTTAATGCTGCATTTAAGTCACTGTAACTGTTCTTTATTTCAGATAGTCATGTTGTGGGCATTGTTGATTTTAAAACCAATTCCTTTTGCTTTTTTTGCCTAGACCTTTAGTTGATGTAGTTCAATTCTAATTCTAAAATTGCTGTTGATGTGATTTCTTGTGAATGCACAGTTCAAATAGTGGTAGTTGTTAGGAAAGCAAATTGGTGATGAACATATCTGAAATTAACTTCTTCAGACAGGTTGATGGAGGACTAGCCCTTAAAACAGAAGGACAGACGTACAGAGGATATGTGACAGGTGACTTCCACGATACCAGAGGAACAGGGGTAGGGTTATTGGGAGCTCCAGGAGATGAGTCTAATCTTTCATATCCTCAAGAGAGTCATTCCTCTCTCATGGATCTCAGGTGTCAAGATACGCTGTTCAATAAAGGAAATGACCAGCTGATGTTGCACTATGGGTCTCGTTCTGTCAGGTACTGCCCGCTGTTGGTGAGTAGGCAAGGGCCACATGCTTTACAGGAAGAAATGCACCACCTAATCTAAAGCAGTTTCAATATAACATGTCTCCAGGGATAAATTTTTTCGTGGCTCTTTGCCGGGTTTTTTGGGGGTAAGCTATATCTACCATCAACAGTTCTTATATTACAATATGTATTTACTTATTTTTGTTACTACTACAGAATAAAGCTTTTTAAATCCTAGTATGCCATTGGCCTTAGTGATAATCCTTTGCACTACATTAAAAAGTCTAGCTGTGTATCACAACTACAAAATAAACAAAAACAATCTCCAAAGCCTCCTTCAGCCGTATTTGGGCTCATCGCCCTTTTACTTTGAATGCTCCATTTTAAAAGATAGATCCTTTCAGGAGTATTAATTTTTACCCTTTTTTTAATCATGAACCTCTGTTCAGCTCCTCTGTAGTATGAATCATCCTGGTTTTTCTCTATTCTCTTCATAGGAAGTATTTTTCATCTTCTGATTATTCTTGTCACTCACCCTTCAGCTCTATTTTTGTATTTTCTTTCAGGAAGGAACCAGCAGTACTCTGGGGGAGGGCTCCTTGTTTTGCTTACTTAGTGGGCATTGCATTTCCTTTATCAGTCTCTTTCCTATTTTAGTTATCCTTGGGGTTTTTTTGTCTGTTCTGGTTTTTAAACAATTGCTGCACAATTGCAAAGGCTTTTATGGACCTCTCCACACCAGGAAACTCCCATCCTTTTTTTTAATGCCCCTGACTTGTGAATAGCCCTTTGAGCCTGAGGGGCTGCACCATGCTGTGGCTGGATTACCAACTGTAGTGAATTCATTTATTTTTCAAAGCTCATGTGGACTGTACCAAACCTGAGTGCTGTAAGGTACAATTGCTGCAGAAGGAAAGCAATTATTTTTGCAGATTCTCTCTGCTTGGGGATAGTTCATTGGAATTGTTTTGCTTAAAAGTTTCATTCCTACATAGGTTTAAAATTACATATTTCAGGCAGTGTCTAGAGAGAGTAGAAACTTCGGCTGAAAGTACTATTTTGAAAACTTGAAGATACATTAGGGACAATTTTACGTATCATAGGCAAGAAGCCCTTCTGAAAGGAAGGAGTAATGTGTTTATATAAAGTTGAAACTGAGTGTCCCATGACACAGTAAGAGAAAGACTAAACTCACCAGTTAAAACTGAATGTTTTGAGTCTCCCATTTAAATGTTTTTAAGATATGATTATTCACTGAAGCGTTAGACTCTTCTGAGATTAAATATCTTACTCATATATATGTATCTCTCGTTATGGGCCAATTTTTCTCTGTTCTGGTCTTGAATTGTAAAGTTGTTTCAATGAATAAAGGGTGAGGGACAAATCCAAATAAAACTGTTTCTTGATGTGTTTATCTAAGAGGCCCCAGGAAGTGCTGTATATGAGTTCCAGGCCACAGGCTGAAACTGATTTTCATCAACAGAAATGGGAATGCAATGTAATGAGCCTGCAACTGGTTAAAATCAGACCACTTCTAATTGATTATGCCTGTCTAAAGAGGCTACAATTACAAAGAGGGTTTCGGAGTACAGCTCTGCCTAGGCCTTTCCTACATTATGATTATTTTCTGTAAGTGATTTGTTGTTTTCAATTAATAAAATCTGTCTCTTAAAGTGCAGGATAGCCCTTAGGGAATTTACTTCACAAATTCAAAAAATGTCGGCTTTAAAATGTCAGCTAAGGAAGGCAGGGAGTAATGGATACCAAAAGCATCTTGTCCAGCTAAAAATTTACTGCTGGTTAAATGATAATTATTTATCTTAAACAAAACAAAAAAGCCCAAACCCTGTAGTTATTCTGATTTGCTGGACTGGATGGAAGTGTTGCCTGATTTGTGTCACTGGGAAAAGGCAGTTTTCTTTCCTTGAGATGATAGGCAAAATCTAGAACTTTTTTCCCAGCTCCTCATGTATCTGAGGGTTTTCAGATACACAGAGACAATACATAATGCCAAGACTATAAAAACCTCAAAATATTTTTATTCTGGTCAATAATTATTTATTTTATTTATTTAAAGTATTTCTTTAATTATTTTATTTTTATTTTATCAATTGTTGTTGCAGGCAAGCCTTAAAATAAAAAAAAGTTATAATATTAAAAATACTGTTTTTACCTTTATTGAGAGTAAAGAAAGTTCTTACCAGGTATAGGATTATTTGATCAGCTAATGTCTATTATCACTATTAATAATTATTAATAGCGTCCAGGGAATTTGTTCTTGCAGACCTCTTTGATGCATTTTCTCCACATCAACTGTTCTTATAGACCAGAAATCACAGATGCCCAGGGCCTTTTCATTCTAACGGGAGAACCATGCAGTCCTCTTGCAGAGGATATTTTGGCACTTGTACTCTACTTCAAACATTACAGGAGGAATAAAACAACATTTGTTGGCGTATTGGGGTGGGGAAAATGACCCTGAGTGCAGATGAGAACATGTCCAGCCGTAGCTGTGTGTGTAATTATTTGCAAATTCACAAGTTTTGATCAGGAGGAGTTAGAAGCAGAGGTCTGTCAAGCTGTAGAGCTCCAGATCCGTGTGTGCATCTGAGGTTACATGCTCTTGTGTGCACCCAGAGATGGGCTTTGCAAGAGATGGAATTCAGGACTCTGCTGTGATGTGCTGTTTCAGTAAATAAGATTCCTCTGTTGCATATGTGAACTTCTGAGAGGACCTGTGATAGACATTCATGCTTTCAGATCGTCTGGAACTTGGTGTTTGAAGCAAAACAAGATGAGAGTGTTACTGTGATCTGCAGTGCTGGTAGTGCAGGAGCCAGAGTGTTGAATTGCAGTGAAAGCTCAGATCTGGGATGCTCTGTCTCTGTAACAGATGAAGAATGCCACGGGACAAAGTGGTCACATTTTCCTTCTTGTTCACATCTTGAAACAGTTTCCTTGTAGTATTTTTTCATTTTGTGAAGGGAAAAATGGATGCAACTCTCTGTAACATACTTGACTAATAGAAGTGCATTTTGGCCAGGGTTGTGTTCCAAAAAAATGGCACTTGTTGATAGAGCCTTGTCAACATAAGTGAAATAGGATGTAGAACAGAAGAGGGAAAATATGAAAGAAAATTTTGCTGAAGATAATCCTGCCAAGTTGTTGCTTTATCCTGTATGCTGTCAATCTGCTGGCTGGTTTGGCCTGTTGTCAAGTGTAGTGTCTTCAAAATTCAAGTTTGGTGGGAAAGAGAAAACATTTAAACAAGATGTCAAATAGGATGAATCTGTGATTTAGGAAAAGATGCCACTTGTAATCTAACCAAGCATTTTTTCCTTTCTACATTTGCGGTGGAAGAATTGATTAAAAGTTCTTGAAATTAACCAAACTCCAGCATTGTTGTCAACTGTGGGAACAGTTACTTAGTGTTTACATGATTAATGCTGTTCATAAAGAGATTGTTTTGATACCAAATGGAGCAGCCAGTATTCCACTCTCACTGATATTTTCTTTCCTTGAGTTTTGCAAAAACATATTTCCATTTTCTCACTATCTTCCAAATACCTAAACCTTCTGTAGATGTAGCTTGATTGAGATTCTTAAATTCTGCTCATGAACTAAAGAAACAGCTGCAGATAATACTGTGCACTGCACGTGTGTGTGTATGTGATCAGAAACGTGAGCTGTTATTTCAGCTGTGTGCTGGTTTTGTCCTCAAATACAACAAAATACTGTTTTAAATAACATTCAGTGCAAATACCATTCTCTTGGTTGTATTTGTCCTTTTTAATTTAGAAGTTATAAAATACGTTGATAGAAACAATTTGGATTATCAAACTTCTGGATGCTTTGCAATGCTTTGCAATGAAAGCACAAATTGGTCTTTACATAGGAATCTCTTAAATGTTTGCCTGAATTACATGATTCATAGGTCTTTTAAATAGCATTTGAAGGCTGTGGCCACTTTTTTCTGTATTATACTTCTTAATCTTGTATTTTGGAAAGAAGCTAAATGGCAGCCAAGTTTTTCCTGCAGGCTAACTTAAAAACTGATGATTTTTGAATGGTAAAAATTTGACAGGGATAACTCGGTTGGTTAGCCATTCTTGAATTTTCTTTACCTAGATCCTTAAGAAGTGCAGCCAAAGAATTATTTGAATAAAAACACTGGCAGCTTGTTAACACGTGTTTTGGTTATTTGGTCTAATTAGCATATTCTTGAATTCCCTTTTAACAAGTTGAAGGCAGTTTTTGTGTATTATGTCAGAAATTATATGAATTTTGCTGGTGTATTGACTGTGGTGCCAGGTAAATGTTTTTATTTTGACTTAAGGAAGGTGAAGATTTAAAACATATTTACAGGGTCATCTAAATGCGCTGTGCCTACTAACACTAAATTACAGAAGTCAAAAGGAAATGTTTTTAGGTACTCAGTGTTCTAATTCAATGCAGACAGGAGAATGAAGAAGTTGAGGGTGGCATTGTTGGAGGTCCAAGACACAGGGAGTGACTGGGAGTTGCCTCGACAGTAAAATGCCAGAGGCAGAACGAGTGAGGGATGTTGAGGTGGTCCAAAGACAGAACAAAAGTTAGTGTGAGAGAGCAAAACAAATGGACCAAAGCTGAAAAGAATGAATTTTTGGAGAAAGAAGATTGATGTGTGCAACACCAACAGCTGTCAAGGAAACACTGGAGGAAGAACTTGTGGCACAGATGGAGAAGGAGGAAAGCAAAAGTGTTTTAGAATGATGGCAGAGTCAGTGATCCGAGGAGGGTTGTGGAGGGCAGACATGGTGCTGCTGGAATGCTGCGTTGAACAGCGAATATGGAAAGGTGCTCCATGAAATAAGTGACACTAGGAGAGAGTGGAACTGGGCATGTTTGTTAATGTTAGCAGTTAAAATTCTGTCTCCGCGTGAAGACAGAGACTGCTCGTCCTTTCAAAATCAGGTTCTCTTTAGATTCCAACATGTACCACTGACTGACTTGCACTGTCTCCATGGGGTTTTATGATTTTATATGAATGCAAAATACTGGAAAACTCAGTGCTGGGCCAGAGAGAAGTTGGAAGAAAAAAGCTGTCTCAGTGTCCGGATAGAAAGTTTTTTTCTTTTTCCCTTCTTTTTTTCTTTGGAAACTTTCCCTTATACTGTACAAAATGCAATGGGATGCTTGTGTCCTCAACAATAAATTATCTGTGGATTCTGTTAATCAGTCATGTTTGTAGTTTTGAATTGTATTGTGAGTTCTGATGCTTAGTCTCTGATGTTGAAGAAGTTGCAGATGTCTTTAAAAGAAAACATCCTGCTTAAAATATGCCCTTTCTATGATCATCAACAGTCACCTTAGTATGGCAGTGTAATGAAACCGACTTTTCTGTTCTCTTTGTGGTTTTATTTCCATTTAGCAGTGATCCACTTTGCCTAATCCACTCTTAATAAAAAGGAAAAATATGAAAGAAAATACTTTTCCTTATTATTTGTCTAGGAAAATCTCTCTTGGCACTGATTACCTCACAGCCTACTCCTTATTCTTATGATCTCTTCAGATGTCCATGGATGGTAGTTTGAGAGTGCATAAGGATTTTAACCTCAGTTCACAAACAGTTGCACCTTCTTGCAGGTCTTGGTGCATGATGATGAATATCCAGATTTTTGATGCTCGGATCCCTTTCCCATAACATTGTACTGCAGGCACAGCAGCATTTTATTGCTGCTCTTGTAATTTTTGTCTGCCCTTGCAGAGCGTCAGTAAGTTTTCTGATGCTGGTAGTAGCTTCCCTCCTTTTCCCCTGCTTTTTTTTTTTTTTCTGGAGCCTCCAGTGGGAAATGGAAGATGGTTTGGATGCTCAAGGGCCTGCATACAGGATTTAATCTCAGTATTTATCTAGAAGTGTGCAGATACTTAGAGCTATACTAATCACATGTACAGAAGGAAGCCCCTCACACAGTACACCTGATGGTCAGGAGGATTGTCCACTTGGCTGTAGCTCAATAATCACTGTGAAGTTACCAAATCCTACAGAAATTTAGCAACCCTGCAAGGAGGTGAAGCAAGTTTAGATTTAAATATGGAAGGAATTCAGATTATTTTTCTCACTTTTGAACAGACTGTAGTGTGTCTGAGGTGAAAGATCAGCTGAAACTGTCCATCAGCTGACAGTTTGTTAGTCCCTGAGCAGGGACATTTTTCTGTCCTTGCTCTATGTATCTGCCTACCCTGGGAACAGACTGAATAGGTCCTGCCTGCCACTGCATGGAAGAGCAGAGGAGAGGCAGGTAGGGTGCAGGTTTGGGAGCTGCTGAATTTTGAGGAGGTTTGTAACTGGAGAGGCATCCAGTCTGCTAATTCCATTCTGCTTCTCTTCCTTTCCTCTTTATTTTCAGGTGGTGAAAGACCATTTTACTTCATATACCTGACTGAACATCAGTTGATCACAAATAGGATTAAAAGAACAGCCCCTCAAACTGAGATGCCGTGACAAAGATGATGTATGCATATATCAGTGTAGGGGACATAAAGGGATGGAGGATGTTTGTGTTGGGTGTTGAGGAGAACCAAGTGATTGTGTAAGATGTCTCCTGTACTAGAAGCAGGCTGAAATTCTTCCTATCCCACAAATGAAGCAATCCTTAAGAGGGAAAAAAATAAAATTAAGTCCACTTAATTCTTGGGGGCTCTTTTGCATCTGTCAGCATCCCAGAAAGACTGCTGTTTGCCAGGACCCTTCTTTGGTCAGCCAAAATTTGTTCTCCCTTCTCAGAGCAGCTGGTCATTCAAACTGTACAGGGATGTTTGTTTGTAAATAGAAGTATGTCGTTACTGTATCTTAACAACAGCAGCTGACATTTACTTTGGGAACCAGTGTGGTTTTCTGGTTTAGTTGGATATTTTGATGTAAGCCAAAGGAAAGAGTTTACTTAAAGCTAAGCAGACGAGAAAACATTTACATGAAAGCCTGGAAAGATTTCTTAGTGATGAAGTTGGAAGCAGGAATATTTCCACTGCATTGTAATAAGACAAGGGCATTCTTTCCTTTTGTGCATATTTGTGTGAAAAAAGAGTGTTGGAGAGCATGTGGAGCACAAGATGAATGCAGAAGGATTTGCTTTCTGGTGTGCTGAGGCTAAGCAAATATGCAGACAGTCTTATTTTGCTGACGGCCTTGCCATTGAGACATCCAGTTTTAAAGAGACTTTCTGTAAAATAGATGAGCCACAGTGTCCAGTGTTTCACAATTGCATGGGAAAAAAGAAGTCATCCAGAAGGCTTCCAAAGCAGAAGTATTTGATATGTACAGGAAAAGAGGATCTGTTGCCAAAGACTCTTGTATCACAGTCTCTGCAAACTAGTAGTTCTGGGAGTGAATAGCTCCGCTATGTTTTTTGTATGAAAGTAGTTTTCTCCTTCAAAGATGAAGACATAAAGAGAAGTTGTGCTGGCCTTGCAAAATACAAATGAAAATTTGCTGAGTTGGAAGGTCAGTGCGTGGCCAGCTCCTGGAGTCCATGGAAGGGTCACCACTCTGTCTGATGTTGGGTTGCAGGCTCTGGCAAAATTGGCAGCGTTGATACCAACAAAATGAAAGACATCCTGCCCCCTTCCCCTTATTTCTCTCGCTCTCGCTCTCTCTCTCTCTCTCTCCACGTCATGCTACTCTCCCTTTTCCTGCTTTGGAGCTTCGACCCTTCCATCCTGTCAGGTTTCCCATTACTGCTTGCATGTCGCTTACCTCAATGTAACGTGGCCAGGAGATAAAAGCATTTCTCTTGCAATGTGCTTGCAAATACACCCTTGGTTTGAAGAGCTGAACCAGTTGAGGTGTGAGTTGCTGAAAGGCAGCTGAGGAGGGGAGCAGGTAGGAACCAGAGAGGGTGCAGTGCTCCGAAACTGAAGCTGTTTCTCTTCTTGAACTGAGGCGCTTGACCTTGAACCTTTTTCTTTCAGCTGCCTGGGATTATTTCTGTTGTTAAACTGCTGTCTGTGAAGTCAGGCTGTGTAATAACGGAGACGAAGGCCTAATCCCTCTCCAAGGCAACCAGACAGTTCAGAAATTAAGGAATTCTGGCAGTTGGATACTTGTCGTGTGACACGGCCATTAATGGTACTTTATGCTACGATGCCAGTGTGTAAAAACAGTTTGTTTGGAGGGGGTTTAGAAATGTAGCAAATAAAATATACAAGTTTGCATTGCTACCAGGCGGAAGTCAGCTGTGTCACGTAGAGGATAATGCTGTGAGACGGCTTTGCACTGATACTGGAGTTCCTTTGTGCAGCAAGTCCCTTCAGAAAAGAAACTGTAGCGAAAATGTGAATGACAGAGCTAATGGTTGGGCAATATGTCTGAAAATTTTTTAAAAATACTGGATTTCTTTGAAGCGTGTCCAGAATTACTCAGAAATGGTTCTGCCTTATGTGCTAGACAGTGTACAACCATGTCAACTTTCTGTGTAAATGTCAGACAAATTAGGATGGCTTTGGAAGAATCTGAATATGAAAGGGCAGGATATTTAACTGTAAATAGAAGGCTTAGGGAAATGTCTTCATGTGCAACAAAATGAGTCTATATTTGTGCTGTGGCTTCATGTCAAATTCAGGAATTTAGTGGGACTATTTGTACAGGCTTTTAGCCATGCTCAGTGTTTAATTATAAATAGCAAAGTTACGTGGCAATGAATTGTCTTCTTGCAGATACTGAAAAAATCTAAGTTTGTTTAATCTTTGTATTTGCCTTTAGTGCATTTTTACATTTAAAAAACCCTAAACTTCCAACATCCCCTAGCACCAGTGTCACTGTTGTTCTCTGTTCTTTCATGATTTTCCCCTACTTGCATTTGAATTTTGTGGGGTACAGCATGTACATTTTCTTGCAGTACAAGCTATACAGACACTGAACTGGGCAAAAATCCTTCGTTTCAATATTATAAAATGGTTCATTCCTGCTGCTGATGGAGAAGAGGGTTGAACTCAAGGCACATGGGTATTTCATCCATGTGGGTGTGAGATAGGACCATTGATGATTTTTTTTCTTTCATTTTGTGTCTACATTGCCAACTCTGCTAAAGCCTGAAACCGTCTGGTATCACAGATGGCAGTGGCCTCTTTGTTTGCTCCAGGAGGTGGCCAAGGAGTAAAGAAGGTTCTCAGGCTGTGCTGCGCCATGTGGACAAGGTTGCACCAGTGTAAAATGGCTGAAATGTCACAGTTCCTGTGCTGATACATAAGAGGAGTTACAGTGCAGCTCCTTTTTTTCTTAGCCATGCTAATTGTTCAAAATGAATAAGAATAGGAAAAGTATCCTGAGTTTTTTAATAAGTAAATTCTTTAGATTGATACACACAGGACAGGTCTATTTATCACAAAGGGGCATCTTCTTAATAGCAATTTTTTCTGACTAAAGCTATGAAGGCATAAGATTTTCCATATTATCAGAATGGCCTCTGTCATCATTTCTCCTGATTTCAGTTGCAGCTGAAATCTGAGTACTCTGAGTACCAGAGTAGTCTGACAGCACTTTGTCCAGCCTGGTCTCTGATTTTAGAGCTAACTATTGATGTTTTTTCCCACATATATTTAATAGTTTATTTGTGTTAATCACTTTCTGCAATGGTAGAAATGGTAGGCTTGTACAGTTTGCAATATTTTATTACTAGCTTGATTTGAAGAAATGCTTACCAAACAGATGTAATTGGTAAAGATTGCAGGCAATCTGCAAGGTACTGTAGCATTTTTTAAGTTGTTTAAAACTTTCAACTCATGTGTTGAAGAATCATGGTTCTCAGAAAACTTTGTGTCCTTGTTTCTTTCTATTTAAATATGAATACATGTGATATCTAGCAAAGCTTTTTTTATAATTTGGAATCATTGTGAAATGAAGGAGAACTCTGATTTTCATTTCATGCCTTAATTTACCTTGTGATGCCTTTTGCATACCTGACATTTGTCAGCTTCATGATCTCGAGCAGATGGTAACATCATCTGTTTGTCACTTTACTGTTCCTCTCATTCCAGGAATGCAATTGCTTGACTTTTGGGAAGAGATGAACAGAGTCGTTTCAGATTCTGAGTTGGTATCTGGTATTCCCTACTCATCTGCAGTACCAGGACTGATACAGTATCTCCAGAGCATCACCAAACTTGTAATATCAGTGCTGTCAGTGACTGCAGGTGCTGACATCCAGAGCTGTGGCTCAGCTGCTGCAAAGAGCATGGCCAAGCCCTCATTGTCAGTAGCTCATCTCCTGCACTGTGAGTTCCATGAAGTGCGTCTGCTGGCATTGGAAGCAATACTGCTGTGGCTGAAACAAAGAAATTCCAAGCAGATTGCAGAAGGAAGAGGAGGTGTATTGTGTTTACTCACTGATTTGGAAGACACTCTTCTCACAATGGCTCTGAAGGAAACAAATCCCCAGTGTTTTTGCAAGGTAGGAGGGTGCTTTTTTTTTGACATTTTGTATGCTTTCAGTAAATTATGTTTTTAATTTTTAGATTATATTTGTAATTTTCAAAAATATATTTCAAACATGCATTTAGCTTTTTAAGTAGTAGGTGAGTAGTTGGGTTTTTTTTACACTGAACAGGAGCTGTGCAATAATTTTGTAACAGATGTTCTTGTGCAAAAGCAAGAACTTCCTCTTTCCTTTCTTAGAACTGTCCAGAGAGAATCTTTGTGTTCTTGGAGTGGAGCTTAAGTCAGTGTTTTATTGATCTCAGATGTGCACATTCCTGTATGTAAATTCATTGTTTGTGAATTGTGTCTGCAGGTGCTGGAAATCCTTTATAATATGGATCTCAGAAATGTGCTTCCAAAGACCGAATGCTCTATAAAAATGGATCCAAATGAGCTCTTAACGTGGAGTTTAAACGTTGCAGATATCCCCAGCAGGTATGGTCTGTCATGCCTGTTGAAGTACTTATATTTTAAAAACTTTCAGCATTGAACATTAATGTAGTGGTTTGGCACTGCCCTTTGATTTAAAAATCCATGTTTCAGAAAAGTGAGTGTGATTTATTTGAATAAAGAGGGTTCTTGAGAATTTTTCAGAGGAGTTAGATGTGGATCTGAATTATTAAAAAGGCCCACAAGTCATACTAGCACCTTGTAAATGTCCAGTAGTACAGTTCCTGAAACAAGAAGTTGCTCTGGCTGTCCAATGCAGCCACTGAGCGTAGTTCTTCGTGAATGGTTGGAAAACACCCAGTTTAACGTAGAATTAACAATTAGTATTAATGATCCAACCAGACACTCATTTGCTGTGAATCTGCCATCCCTCCTATCCTGCTTTATGGGCAGATGGCTTGTGGAAAGAATGACAGATCTCATTTAACTTGCTGGATTGGCAGAAATGCTTAATCCTAATCCTTAGGGTTTGCACTCTTTATACAGACTGTAAAGCCAGCAGAAAGCACTGAAAATCTGGAGCCAGTTTGTAGTTCCTACTGAATTAGAAGCTGTGTCCATCCATTCATAATGGAATGGACAAACAGGGTTACAGTGTCCAGGCTCTAAGGGAGTGACATCCTGTTTCTGATAGCTTTTTAAGCCTTGTAAACATTGCAGTCCAGTGTTACCAGTGTTGAATGTTGAGGGTCTAGAGTTTAGAATAGCATTTTATAGCTGTGCACATTTGCTGCTGATTTGCACTAAATTGTTCCAGTTCAAATGGTGATGACAGGGAGTGGTCATTTCTGGGATGGAGTAAGATACTGGTGGTAAAAGGACACTGACTGGTGCTGTTAGAGGGAAATGACTGAAATAGGCAATGGTGTTGCCATTCCCCATAGTGGGAATGGGCTTCAGAAGCCACGGTGCCAAGAGCCATGTCCTTAGATCCTGCTGGACAGCAGGGAAGCTTGGAAGCTGGCAGTGGGCATATTCTGCATTAGGAGCATTTCTAGCAACTGCAGAAGAGATATTCCTGCAGCTAAACACCAGCTTGAAGAGACACTTCTGTTTATAGTTTAAAATAATATCTGGTTTATTTGACTTGGGTTCCATTTTCAAATGTGTTCTTCTGTGAGAAGTACATAAATAGAAAATAAACACGAGAGAAGTGAAAGTAAGGGCATGTTTCATTTGCATATTAGATGAGGATTTAGCTAACATCTAGATCTCTAATACAAAAACTCCAAGTGCTCAGATTGAAAAATGCCCATTGGTGATAATTAGAAATAATTAAGAGCTGGCTGGTTTTCTTCTAGAAATGATGGCAGAAATAGCTGGTTTTTTGATATGTCCTTTGCCTTGTTTTCTCAGCCCTGAAGGTCAAACCATAGCTCTCAAATTTGCCTCCAAATTGATTATCCACCTTTTGCAGACCCATCAGCAGGTAAGGGAAACGGAGCTGATTAACAGTTTTGTAATTCTGGAGTTTTTGGTGATTGCAGTAATGTGGCTTCTTTTAGATCCAAGCCCCAAGCTTGTGTTTTCTTGTGTCCTTGCATCATTTTTGATATTGTATCTTCCTCTCTGAATACGCTGCCATGTTCTGAAATGACACAGCCATGAATATCATCTCAATGTATCCCTCTCAAAGTCATTTCAGGTTAAATACATACGTAAATATTTCTGATGGAGTAATTTCAGCTTCTGAGCTCATCCAAAATGGTCACTATAATGTGGAAAGGGAAGTGCCTGCAGTGTTCAGTGCTTGTTCTGAATCCATCCCATTTACTGCAGTGCAACTTTGTTGTGGTTTCTTGATTTTTGGAGAGCCCACAGGAGAGCACGTCGGGTGGGAAGGCACGAAGCTGAAGCAGTGGCTGAGTGCAGTTCCCAGCCAGCTCAGATTTCTTTCGATTTTAAATTGTCAGTCTGTGATGTCACATATGTATGTGTAGGGCAGTGCAAAGGCAGCTTTAGTGCTGGACATTCTTAAAAATATTTTCAAAGACACAAAACCCACTTAGTGGGTATTTTAAAACAAACAAAACTCACTGTTTTAAAAGGAAGTTTTTTTCCTTACATAGCTGTTATTTTTCATAGAATGAGCAGCAGAATGGATTCATATTATATGCTAATAACCGTGTCTCATTATAAAAAAATATAAAATCAGATTTGCACACAAGAATTGAGGAACATGAATTACGATGTTAAAACTTTTTGATAAAGGAAAGGCATAGTGTGAGGACTTAAAGTTTAACGTAACAGAGGAATTAATGAAAAATGCTGGAACAATCTTAACTAGAAATGCTAAAACAACTTTCTCTAATAAGCGTATAAATCATGGGAGATCTAAGATATACCTACAGAGAAAGCATTTGGCTTTGGGAAGGACTGAGTACATCAGTTTTCCATCTAAATTCTTTCTTTGGGCTTGCATTCAGTATTTACATCTGTGGAAGGGATTCTCTCTTCCATAAGGTAAAGTTAGGTTCTGTCTTTCTAGGTATTCCGTCTGTGTGTCTGCTTGGAATTTGAGTCATTGTAACATCTTGGGAGATTTTTATTTTTTGTTTCCATCTGTCATAGGGTCTGTAGGACATGCTCTGGCTCTGTCCCTGTGTGCATTGCAGGTACATGGCCCTGTACCAGGCAGAATGAGGCAGAGTATGACTGAGGTTTCATGTATTCCTCAGTTAATGAGGTGGATTGGGAACTGGCAGAACGGCACATCCCAGAGGGTTGTGAGCAGTGTCACAGGGTCTAGCTGGTCTGTCACTGGTGTGCCCTCAAGGTTCAATACTGGGCCCAGTATTGTTTAACTTATTCATCAGTGACTTGGTGAAGGGACAGACCCCTCCTCAGCAAGTTCACTGATGGCACAAAGCTGGGAGGAGTGGCTGACACCCCAGAGGGCTGAGCAGCCTTTCAGAAGGGCCTCGACAGGGTGGAGAGATGGGCAGAGAGGAACTGTCTGAAATTCAACAAAGGACCAGCGTATTTGGCTTTGGCTTTCATGTTTAGAAGAACTGAAGACACTAAGATTCCTTTGACTGGTGTGGTCATTGGTGAGTCTGGTATGAAGGGACAGAGCGAGAGATTTGCCTGTGAATACTGCTCTAACTGAAAAAAAATCTCCTAACTTTTAAATGGGATTCATCACCTTGAAAAACCCCAGCATTTACTAATGAGCAGTATCCCTTTGGCAGGCCGTAGTTCAGTGTGATGGTAAGAGGTAGCACCAGCTTGTACAGCATATTTCTCACATGTTCTGTGCCTTCAGATTTCAGAAGAAGTCTTGAAAAAATGGGTTCAGCTGATAGTGTATTTTTGTGGAGATGAGCAAGAGACAGAGATGCTGTTAGCAGCTGCTGAAGTTCTTAAAAGTATAACATCATTCCTTCTGATCAGTGAGAAGCTCATCCTTGGTAAGTAGCTTGAACAATGATTTTCTGGATCTTTTTTGGTGAAATCCATTAATACATGATTTCAAATGTATAGTATGTGTACACACAGTCAAAACATAATTATGTCAAACAGGGTTTTTTAAAAATTTTAATAGGATTTAATTACTAAACATACAGGTTTGCTTAAATGCTGGTAGAAAAAACACATGTGTGCAGCCTCTTGCAGTAACTCTGTTGAAGGGGCACATGAGGTGTTGTTATGTCTCCAGGTCACACTGCTGTACAGAATTATGGGCTTGCAACTGTTCTCTGACTTGAATCTGTCTGTAATACTCTGTTGGTGATGTGGACATGCTTTAGTTTAACACTGGGAGTGTAACCGAGCTGTGCTGGCTGGATGTTGAAATGAAGGGCTTCAGTCTAGAAGTGAGAGACATGTTCTACTAGAAGAATGATTAATAATTGGGTCACATTATATTCCCCAGGTATAATGATTTTTTTTTTTTTTGAGTTAACATTAGATTGTCTCTTTAGGAAAGAAAGAAAGAAAGAGAACAAATATAACCTACCCAGCCTTATTCAACAGTTTAGTGACTGACAGGTAAAGCTGAGTGAAACTCTCTGGTTTGTTCTGGAGAAGAGATGGGGTTTTTCTTTTAGCTTTTCCTTTTCCACCCTGACTTCTGTAAATAGAGAATAGGAGGATTTTGTGACTAAAGGGCCAGGAGATATGCAAGAATAAGCAGTAATAGATAATAAAGAAATTATTTTGCATCCTGAACAGGACAGACAGCTTTAGATACTTTTAACTCCATGATATTTTATTCCAGTGTAGTTATATAAATGTTTTTAGTTTAAGTAGCTTAAGTTCATCCATGTGGACTGGATACAAATATGTCTTACACAAGAAGAACAGTATATTTCTTAACCTGTGGTTCTGTGAAAAATGTGCCCTTTAAGAGGTATTGGTAACATTTAACAGAGCTAAATCTGTTATATGAGGTAGACATTGCACTATTAAGTGTTCATAGTATCAGCTCTGGAAATCTTGACCTCCACCATCTAGATAAAGCTCGTCATAGGACAGACATTATTACCATTTTATGTCAAATGAAGACAGTGGAGGTACTGGAGTGAAAAACTCCCAAATGCTGTGCTTCTCATCTGTTGTTATTTGGATGTGGTCCACAGATGATGGACAACAGTTTCTTCTTTGATCTTGTCAAAACAGTTGCTGATTTCCATGCTTTCCAGTCAGGCAGATGTGGTCTGAAATAAAAAATAGCAGCAGTTTGTATGAAAATCCTGTATGAAAATCCTAAAAAACCAAATTAAAACAGACAAGTAAACGAAAATAAATGCTCCCCAAACAGCCCAGAAAGTAAAGCCCCTTAGTGCACAAACCATCCAAATTAGCTCTTTGCTCTGAAAATTGATCCGGGGAAGAAAGATGCAGAGCTGGCCCTCCCTAGTACCTAGAATTGTCAGTCTGGGGATCTTCACAACTGTGAAACTGTCAGTACTGCAGTGAGGCGTTTGGCAAATCAAGGGCATGGTCTGGTGATTAGTTGTAGTGATATAAACCCAGAATAATGTCCTTAAAGGGGTTGTGTGCATGTAAACAGCTTTGACTTCTATGCCTTGTTGTGCATCAGCTTGCTTGACCACATATAGTAAAAAGTAGAAGTTAAAGGAAGCTGTGGCTGTGTGAAATGGAGTTGCAGTCATTCCCAAGAGCTTCTGTTACTATGTTCCTAAGAGAAAGAGGGTGAATGCCAGTCTGTGTGTTCTGGGTGACCCCATCTTCTCTTCATCAAGCTGCTTGAGGATTCAGAAAAAGTCTTTATGCAAATTCCATTTGCGTTTCCACTGCTTCTGGAGATACAGTAGAAACTTTTCTAGGTGGGAGATCTGGCCATTGAATCTATAAGGGAATAATTATTCTGCCCTAGCTGTGCCAGTAAAAAATTGTTGAGTGTCATGCCAGGAAAAAAAGCAACTTCTTTCTGAAATAATTATACTTCATGCCATTGCAACATAGGGAAGTTACAGGTAATACAGGAATGCTTCTTCTGCCTTTGTAGTAAAGCCTTTAGCAATTTACTTTGGCCAAGCAGTGAAATACAGTTGTCTGGCTAGCTTTGTAATACAAATCTCTGACAGACCTACTGAAAACATGGTAGAAGAAAGCCAGCAATGAAACACAACTCTGTTGTTGTCTGTGATCACCAGAAAGTAATGTCTAACAGCTGGCTGCATCTAAAAGTGACCTTCCAGTGGATTCCTTTAATCAGGATGTTCAACAAGACCTGAAAAGTCAGCTGAAAAATGCCCCAGCAAACCTAGGAGTACAGCCTTGTGACTTGAGCTAGTCATCCATGGTGTGGCAGCACTGAATGGCACGAGGGTTTGCGAGGGGAGTATGGCTTGTGAGGTGTGAATTGCCCCTGGGGTGGTGTGTGCTGTCTGCCTGCTTGGGCGTTACCAGATGAGCACCTCCCTCTTGGCAGTTCTCTCTGGTTAGTGTTAGCTGTGTACGTGTAATTACCCCGTGCATTAAACTTGTTTCCAACAGACAGTGGGTGTCAGGCTGGCAGGGCACGTTCATGAGTGCTGGGGTCAGGTGGATGTGGGAGAAGGAGGTGAAGGGTAGATCCCTGAGAGGTGGGCTCGTTTGCTGTTGCTGGCAGGGAATGGCATTTGTGTCCACCACTGCTGGCAGTATCTGAAGAAAGCTCAGTTTGGCAGCCTCTGCTCCAGGCAGATTGCAACAGCAAATCCATGATCAGAGGTCAGTCTCCAGCCAGAATTTTTGATGTTGCCAAACAGGAATTCTACACTCCTGGAAATTGTAGAAAATTGAGAGCGCTCATGACTAAAGTTGAACCCAGATAGAGAGGCCCATTCTCTTATCTGCTGCCCACTGTTTAAACCAAGCTGAGTCTGCCACCGAGATAAGGTTCACACATGCTGGAAATACTTCGATCATATTGCCAGTCTTTTTCCCAGTGGTTTGCCAGTGCCTTTCATGTGTTGTGTTTAGGTGTGGAAACAGCTCTCTTAACCACTTTGAATACATATAAGAAACAGAACTCTAATTTTTCTCCACAAATAAATGTAGGACTGTCTGATACCCTTGGTCTGTGGAAATGTGTGATTCTACTGCTGCAGAATGAAGATTTGGTAGTAAGGGATGCTGCTGCCGAAGTGATACAAGTGGTACTGTCTGAAAAAAAGAGCAATGAAGGAACAGGTATGTTAACTTCACTTTTAAATATTACTGAATGTTTGGGAGGCAAAAGTATTTCTCTTCTCATCACAAATTTCTTGCTAACTCTTAAGTGCTCCATCCATCTCCTATAAATACGTACCATAAAAGATAGCAGCAAGTTTGACACCCACCATGCTTTATTATTTTGCTTTTACTGTTCTTGGTATAATTTGCATATGGTTACATGGAGATGTGAAAAAGATGACAGCAGTACTCAGCTTTATGGTTCGTGCTGTGATGAGTCAACATTCACATAATTTCACAGTTTGAAAGTTCTTTAATACCAGCTCTGGTCTAATACAATGCAGTGCAAGACACTCCTTGAATCCCACGTTGTTATAAGAGCCTAATCACAGAGAGATAGGAATCTAGGAAACGGAATTCAACTCATTGATTCATTATTAGACCTTGAAATCCATTTAGATCCAGATCAACAAAGACAATTCTCAGCATACCCACAATGTGCTTTTGAGGATGTGGGCCTTTTTGTCTGCTTGCCCTACTTTACTCAACCCTATTAATTTTAAAATAGCCACAAAACTTGAGTAGGCTTACCTAATTAATGTGCTTCACTTTGAGAGTCTTTGCTGACACATTCTTCCATGTGTTGTGAATAAATTAGAATTTACTACCAAGCTCATCTCTCTCTGGTGGTCCCTGGTCTATGTTACTCAGTAATGCCTGTACCAACTTGGCTGCAGTCAGTTCAAATCAGTCAGCCCTCTCCACGTGAACTTATGCTGGGCTGGGGATAAAGCAGCTCTGAGATTTAAAAAAAAATAAGAAAAGGCAGTAAAATTATGTTTGCCACTATTGTAGATAGAATTAGGCAGGAATCTGCTCATGTGGCAAGGGTGGTTTTGAGCTGGCGCTGTTCAGGCACAGTGCTATCGGGTAGGAGGAGGTAACAGGAGGGGTATGGCATGGACAGCTTTCATCTTCCTGTTAAATCCCACAGCTCTCATTCCAGCACTGGCATCACAGCTCTGACAGTTTCTCTAGTCCCAGCTAGAGCTCTCTTGAGTATTGAGGGGCTCTGTGCTTGTGCCTCAGGTCCCCAGTGCTGGCCTTTGGGGGCATCCTCAGGTGTCTCAAGATGGTACTTTCCTTGGGAATAATGCAGTGCTGGATTGTGTCTCTGACTCCTTGTATCTTCTCCCTTCTTCCTTGTTGTATCCTGGTGGCAAGGTATATTTCCTTGTAATTGGATGAAAGCTCTGTCCTGCTAATTAATACTAAGATCACATTAGCGCTTACTGTTATAACGTACCTCTTTGTAAAGCTGAAGTGACCATAATTGAGAAAATAACATAATCATTGTTTTTTATTTGCTATGTTCCTAATTAGGATAGGGGCCCTGCTCCCCAAACTTCTGTTAACCCCTTAGTTACACTTAGCTGTGCCTTCCTGTTTTTCCACTTAAACTTCTTGCAATGAAATGTGTCTGTCTTCTGTGACTAGAAAAGAATGCTGCATTTGAAAAGAGATAATTCAGTTTCTTTTCACATCCATTTTTCATCATTGTTCCTTCCTGTGATCTTTTTTCCCCACTAAACTCCTTTCACTTCTTGTGATTTGCTTTCTAGCTCTTGGGGGAGCAGTTTTGCCCTTGTGGTTCTTATTAATAACCAGATTAAAATTAGTTTACCTTTGTGTGTTGTTTGTTTACTTCCATTTACCCCCTTTCTTTTCATGTGCTTGTGAGAGTATGCAATATGTTTGAGTCTGTGGTTTAGAAATTTCATGGATCACCAGAGCTCTCTGTCCTATCTGCCTATTTTTCCTCAAGTTTTCATACCATGAAAGTCTGATTTTTCATCACAGCACTGACTTTAAAATAACGAAACCCACAGAGTGAAATGTATTAGAAGCTATGAAACAGCTCTCTTTAAAATTCTTACTTTATAACAAATTACTGGATGTCTTAAATTAACTGACTTTTCATTTCCATTATATGATGATAAATTAGTATTGTGGCCCAGCAGTTTTATCATGAGATGAGAAAGATGAGTTGAGATCAGAAAGAGGATTGGATGTTTAGAAGCCCATTTTCATACATTCTGTAATTGTTTCACTTCTATATTGTTACCATTACTACTAGCTAGCACGAGAGGGTAAAGAGACTATTACAATTTCAGCTTCATTTGTGCATTGAAAGTGTTGTGTCCTAGTAGCCATTTTATTTCCAGAAATACTGTGCTGTAGGAATACATTATGGTGTGTTTCACCTCTTACTGCTGTTAATTCACTGTACAGAGCGCAGGAATGCTGCTCACAAAATAGAAGCACTGGACTTGCCAGAAATTTTGGCACTAGCATCTTCATATCCACTGCTCACAAAATCCTCTTTTCTCACCATGTACACAGCATGTAAGGGAGGAGTAGGCTGCAGCTGCCTGCAGAAGAACTGCATTTATTGTCAGCTTAGGGAATCAATGCCGTAAGTGCTTCATTTGTATTGAGATCCAGAAGAATCTGTGATTATAGCCTGACAACTGCCCCTGCCCTTCCTGCATGATACAAGCTGATGTCTTGTTTTCCTGTGGAAGGGTAGAGTAGGAAAGGTAATGTACTTGTGTGTTACAGTTGGTCCAAGGCTGAATTAGTATCTTGTTCAGCGGGGCAAGGTGAAGTTGGACTCTTGTTAACAATAACAGAGTTATTTGCATAGACTGTTCAGAGAGTTGTTGTAGCATGTTTTTCCTTTACATGCATGTTGCTGAATAACAGCACTAATGTGTAGCAGTATGATAGTGTCAAATAATAGGTATTTTCATGTCATGTATAGATGGTGAAACTGGAGGCAAATGATCCTGTCTATTATAGTGTGGTTTCGCTTCCAGTAACAGCTCCTATCTTGTGTAATTCTTTGAAATGCTATGTGAGCTCCTGGAGGAGGATATGAGCTTGGTTTCTTGTTGCTCCCTCATGGCTTTTGGTGAGGGCAAAGCCCCCAGGCTCCTCAGGTAACTAATCTTTGGATCACTCCGATTATGAAAGCGGTAAGCTTGTGTGGTGACACGTGATACAAGAACCCTGTGAAAATTGGAGCCCCCATTTTCATTTGGAAGGAGAAAAGCTCGAAAGACCAGACGCTGACAACACTGCAGGGCTCCTGTCCTCACTCTACCCTACTATTTGCCCCCCAAGAAAAACCCTACAAGCCCTACTATTTTCTTAGAGAAAGCAAAGACTTTTACTGTTACCAGTAAAGTTCACTTTTTAGATTTATTTTATTCGTACAGAGAAGCTTGTTTTAATTTTTTAGTACATGCAAAAGCTCATATTTAGGAGGGGAAGTTACTGAAGTTGGCTGATGGCAGTCGTTTTCTGAGAAGAGCAGGTCAAACCGAATCCTGTCTCACCAGAAAGGAGAAAAGCTGCTGTTTTCCGTGCTAAAAATACCAACTTAGCAGGTAGTTAAAGTTTTCCTAATAACTTGAACAATATAAACCCCATGTGTAACTCAAGGTATTGTGTGTACACTTTGTTGTTGTTTCCTCATGCATTGAGGTGTAAACCTCTGGGGGATTGTTTTATTCCTTTTAGTATGAGGGAGGGTACAGGAAGTATTGTATTCAGCGTAAAGGTAGAATAGTTACTTTGAAATCTAATTAAATTAGTGACCCATGGCTGTGTAAAGTCTAGACCTATTCACAGCAGCATTTTTTATACAAGAAGGTTACTCCTTACAAGAAAGATGATTTAAGTTGGGGAAACAAGAGTGCTTTTTCGCTACTGGTGATTGCTTTACTAAATATCCTGAAAAATTCAAGTAACTGTGCTAGAACAAAAACGGTATTTATTGGTGTCATTTTCCTCTAGGGCTTCTTCTTTAATCTAGAGGAGTATTACGTGAAGTAAAGTTATGAGTTTGTCAGTATTAGAGAAGTTTGAATAAAACTGTTTTTCTACCATTATAGCCAAGCCAATCAAATTCTATAAAATTTTGTATAAAAAAATACC
The DNA here is from genome assembly GCA_013398015.1 of Oreocharis arfaki. Taxonomy (NCBI): domain Eukaryota; kingdom Metazoa; phylum Chordata; class Aves; order Passeriformes; family Paramythiidae; genus Oreocharis; species Oreocharis arfaki. The sequence continues at coordinate 351,282 of VZRR01000853.1, forward strand.
TTTAGTCAGCTTAACCTTTATGTTGGTAAATTACCAAATTAACCTTAAATGAGTTTAAGAGCATTTTTAGTGTCATCAGCATTAGCACCAATTTAGCTGATTTTTTAAATTGAGCTGAATTAAGCTTAGATGAGCAATTAGATTTGCAAACTTGAGGAAATTTTCTGAAAGTGCCTGAATGATTTAGCAGCCTAAATACTCTTCTGGAATATAATTGAGGGCTTCAGGAACTTTCTGCTACTTTTATAGTGAAATAGCAGTTTTTGTACAGAAATGAGCAAGTTAACTCCTGGGCTGAGCTTTGTGGCTGCAGCAGAGCTTGTGCAGCCCAGGGCAGGTAAATGGCCCTCTCTGAGCACCACCATTACTGGGTGCAGTGTGAGCATCTTTGAAAATCAGTCTAATGTTGTTATTGCTATTTCTCTTAGGTTTTGAGTAATTCTGAGCATGATGTAGTTTTAATCCACTGGCTAAAATTTCAGGTACTTTATCTCTGTTCCTTTAGTTCCCATTTCACATGCTTAGGAAATAAGCAATAGCTGATACTCCTGTGCCAGGAGTTTCCAAACAAAAGGCAATGCAAAGTTCTCTTTTCTTCTCTTGTTCCCTTCCTGGTAGATTCTGCTTTTTATCTTCAGGGAAAATTGTCAGTGAAAATGACAAATGTCCTGTGTTTTTGATTCACCAGCAAGGGGAAAAAAAAGTTATTAGCTGGCTGGTTTAAAGAAGCTGATTCCACCTTCTGAACTGACTTTCCACCATCCTATTGGGAAGGAGATGGCACTGTGGAGCAGACTGAGTTGAGATTCTTGTGGAAGTCTTCACTGCTGGGTGTTGACTGTTTTAGTGGCCCACAGTATTTCAGGTTTATCTTACTGTATCAGGCATGTAGGAGTATTTCAGCAACTTTTGTTTATTGGCCAGAGAATATAAGTGTGTGTAAAGGGAGAAATTAAAATGTGCTGCTTGTGGTGGTGGTGGGAGAAGAAACAATATAATTTAATTAGATTGAAGCACTGAAACACTTTCAAGGTGTCTCTGATTCCTCTTCTAGCCTTAGAAAGACTTTAGACCTAACCATCTGGGTGGATAGAACTTTTCTTTTTGTGAACCATGCTGTCACCTTGGCATGGAGAAAAACAAAGCTGCTTATTGCTTGCACCTCAGTTTTCTTTTTCACACATCATTAGTATAAAAATCAAGGTAAATTCAAACCAAACTTCTTCATGAACCTAGAGTAGGTGTGGCTATTATGAATGCCCCTGGATGAAGGCTTATGTGTGGGGGGTTTTTTTGGCAGTGATGGTGTAAATAAGCCTTAGCAGAGATAGGGAAAGTTAAGGGACAGTCAGACTCACTATATTAACATTTGAAAGAAACAAGGGGGGAAGAAATCCTGCTCAGATTTATGTTTCTTGTTCCTATCCTCTAAAAATCTTCCTCGGTGAACCTGAAGCTGTGCAGAAGGTTTCATACATATGTGCCCTAAGAACATCTAGTAAATCACTTGAGCAAGAGATAAGAGATAACGCAGTCTGTGTGATGTAAATGCAGCACAATGGTCTGGCAGTCATCATCAACACCACAGGTGATATCAGCAAATCATGGGTGACTGGCATGATCCCAAAACTTGTACCCCAAATGTCCTTTACAACTAGTCCTTAAAGCATTTCAGGACAAGTGGCTCAGATTTCATCTACTCCAGTTGCTAGTGAAACAGCTATGAGTAACTGCTGGGCAAACCTAAAATGCTAAATGGACACTGGTGGTGTTTAAATGCTAAAAATACCATTGACATTGGCGGTGTTCAGCTGCACAGTAAAAGCATCCCACATCTCGCATGGGAAACACTAAAGAAAGATATTTTACTTTATTCATTGCCTCATTTGCTTGTTGGCATTTGAAACTGTTTGCAAACTATTCATTAAAATAGGTGCCAACTTTGTCCATAGCAAAAGGAGCTTTTCTTCCATGTTTATCATTGGGTAAATAGATTTCTTAAAGTGTTAGTTCATGAGCATGTCAAGTTAACCTCCCTCTCCCCAGACCTGTTTACTTGCCAAGTCTGTTTTGTGGGATTGGAGGTGGAAAATACCTGGGGGTTAGAAGCTGTGCACCACTGTTGGGTGCAATATGCACATTTTAAGTTGCTGTGTCTCTCTTGATGAAATATAAAGGAGGGATGCCAGCAAACTGTTCAGAACTCTCCTTTTCATGTGACTAATGTGTTCATCCTCTTGCCAAACTAGGGGACAGATTCACCACCTTTTGCTCTACTTCCGTGCTGGTGTAGCCTTCTGGTGAGGCAAGTGGGAGGACCTTGGTGAATAAAACAAATGTCAGGGTACTCTGATCCTGCACAAAGATTAGTGTGTAGGGTTCTGCTTTTCTCATGCACTGGGTGACTTGCCCTGATGTACAGGTTAGGCTAATAGGCCTCTGAGGCCCCAGACAGCTCCTTCAGTTGTGGCTCTTAAAACCAGTTCTGGCAGCTGCCTGGCTTTGAGGAATAAGTGGTAATTGCCCAAACATAAACTAGGGAATTGCGTGCATGCAAACTGGTTTAAGGATGCATTAACTGGCAAGATCATAGGCGATAAGGTTTCCTTTGCTTGATTTAAGTCAGACTTGTGCATTTTCTTCTCTATTCTGACATTTGATTTCCCTCTGTTTAGAGGTTTGATGGAGGGGTTACAAAAAGCACTAAGTCAGAACCTGGCTGTAGAAAAGAGCTTGCTGACAATGCTGACTGAAGCCAGCCTGAGAGAGGAGTGGTTGGTAGTGCTGTGGATGGGTGCCTACAGCTGCATACAGAAGATTGAGCACTTTTCGTTCTACACACATGACTTGCTGTGATACAGCTGCTATGGTGTGGGAAGTTAAGAGCTTCCCACAAATGGATGAATTTCAGATCTTTCCTAATGCCCTGGGTAGGTAAAAACAGCCTTTTGGAAGGACCATTTAAAATGCACTTATTGCCATTGATGATTTTCAAGCTGCCTTGAGAATTGATTATAATTTTGGAATCTGTTGGTCAGAAAAATCTCCCAGACAGATCTTGTGATATGCCACGGGTGCTTGGGCACAGTCCAGAAGTTCTCACAGTGTTGTCTGGGTTACTAATGGAAAACTGCTAATCATATAAGCCAAAATATGTTTATGTTCCCTGTACTGGGGACAATTGGAAAGAAGGTTAATGAAATTTTTTTCTGGAATCAGCTCAAGGATTTCTTCCGCTTTGTGAGTATTCTTGGTAACTCCATTCTGGTAACTAGATGTGCAGCTCACTAAACAATTTCTAAGCCTGCTGTGAAAGAGGAGTCTTTTGAGCTGAGTGTTAGGATTTAAATGGGAGGCATTTATCCAAATGGCCTTTAAGCAGTAGAAAGTAGAACAGACATAGACAAGACCCATCCAGGCAGAAGAGAGTATGAAAAAGATGCAATACAGTCAAAAGCAGAAAAAAATCACAGCAAAGCAGAGCTGCCCCTGTTGCAGAATGATTTTCTACAAATTTAAGTTTATTTTGAAAAGATTGTGTATGGAATCTGTGTGATACCCTGTTACAAGCAACACTTCTTGAGGCCTCAGTGGAGAGGTGTAAAGTAGTGGCAGCAGTTTACGGTGTTATATTCAAACACAGTGTAGGACTTTGTATTCAGAGACACTGTAAAGTGATGACATCTCTTCAGTTCCATTAGATAAGGCCCGTTGAGGACAGGAGGAAGGTCACACAGCTGTGTGTGTATTCTGGGAATGCTCTGACGTGAGCCTTGGTGAGGCAGGCAGCGGGTGCTGCCCGGAATGACCAGAACACTTTGCAGGGTGAAGTTCACCACATGTCACTGAAAAGCAGTGTAAACCTTGGAAGGGAACATCACTGATAGACACCCTTAAGCTGTCTGTAATTGTAGGATCATAAGTAGATAGAGTTCAAACAGAAAAAAAGACAACGTTCTCCTTAAAATGGTCAGTGTTGAACTTTCTGTCTAAGGGATCTTGATTCTGGCTGCATCATTTTATCCTTTCCAGGTTTTTAATGGTCAATACTTCCTCATGCACCTTCACGGAGAAGGATTTATGTGGAGAGACAAATGTGTAATGATGGCCATTTAAATCTTGGCAAACCAAATAAGTGGCAAATACCTGTGCTATTTGGTGACTACCTGATGACTATGATGACCTTACATTTAAGAAGTTTGTTCTGGAAAGCAAAATGACACGTGGTAGAGATTATGAAACACTTACTGTGGCTAGAAGCTGTAATTTGGGGTTTTTTTACATCTTCTGTAGTAATTCTAAGAAGTGAACAATTACAGGTCTGTTGCAAAGATGAAAGAATTGAGGTCTAGGAGTGTAAATGAATTCATCTGGTCTTTCTGCTAGAAGAAATTCAGGGCTGTTTCAGGAGCAGATTTGACCTGTAGCCTAGTTGTGTCATATTTTTATGCTAATAGGTATATTTTGTGTCTTTGTAATAGTATTTCTGTTATGTGTGACATTCTACTTTTACATCCTTAAAATATCTCCTGTTGTTCTGAAAACTTTGGGAAGATCTGATTGGGAAGTAATTAGGTCTTAAAATTGCATTTGTAGGAAGATTGTTTCCTGGTTTAATGGTGACTTGAATAATGTTTAACTCTTTTCCTTAGATACAGAGGAAGAGCTGGCTGAAAATATGGCTTAAATACTTTTGTTCAGAAAACTCTTTGGTGATTACGTTAGGACTCAGGCACCCATCACTGAATTTGCTGGCTGCCTTTTTTTTTCTTTCTGATGCCAATGTAGAGTAAGGCTGTTTGTTATCCACAGCTTACCTCCTAAACTTGGGAGTCTTTGTGTGTAAGTGAAATATTAATGAAGAAAGAAGCACTGACTTGAAGCCAAAGTGAATACAGACCCTCCTGCAGATTTTTATGAAACTTCCTAAGCTTATGAGGCCAGGTTTTCTCATAAAAGTGTAAAAGGGTTGTCCCTGTTAGCTTAACAAATGTGTGCCCTTTTGATATAAGCAAAATAGCACCACCGATGATCATCTTCTGCTTTGAAAGCATTTCACTTTTTTTCTAAGAGATAACTATGATATTTTAGTTTTTTAAAAATATTGCTTTGCTTTTTACTCCTGATTAATTATGGGAAAAGTAAGCAGCAGTCTTAATCATCTTCATTGAAAAAGTAATTTTGCAAACCAGGCCAGTAAACTGTGCGAAATCAGCCTCTGCAGAAGTAAACAAAAACTGAAGGACTGATCATACTCTTCTGAACAGAGCTATTTTGTGCTTTCTCTAAACAAGCTGGAAGTGCAGAGGAGTCAGTGCTTTGGAGCAAATGTACTCTGCCTCACAAGAGCGTGACAGAATGTCAGGGAAGGCCAGGGGAAAAGAAATTGTGCTATTCACCCTACATTGGCTGGTTTTTACTGCTAGGTCAGGAAGAGTTGTGGGGTTTTGTTGTTTTGGTTTCTTGTTTGCTTTTTGGAGCTGGCATTCTACGCTGCTAATTGCGGGCATGCTAAGAATCAAGAAAAATGTTAAGCTCTTTAATCATATCTAGACTTGTGAAATATTATTTTAACAGATTTATTTAGAGACATAATTGAAGTTCTATGATACATGAAGTTTGCAAGACCTGGCCTGTAGCCTCTATGACATTTTGCCACTGTATTCAGATCTTGTTACACTAAGGATCAAATGTTTTATTTGAATAAATTGACTCTAATTTATTAGTTAAAAAAACCAAAGTGAAACTTGCCCTTAAAAGGTTGTCTCTCCACATAAATCCTTGTCCTTTCTCTGTAAAAATGAAGTCTGGGCACAAATTACGTTATTTTGCTGACCAGTTGCTGCAGTTCTTTTATTAATACTTCTTCTTCTCTTTCACTGGTACTATGAACGGGTAAAGATGTCCCAAGAAGTTTCTTTTTGAAAAAACAGTGGCTACCTGAGTAATTCGATATAGGGGACAGGTATTATTAAAAAGTAATTTTTTAAGTTAGATTATATTGAAAAGTAGCCAAGAAACAATAGACAAGAAATCCTGTTACTTCAAGAAGAATTACTCATTGGTTAGGAATTGAGAAAAGGGAATAAGGGAAAGAAGAACACTGGAGGAATTAAGGGGAGTTGCATACAAATTAAAAGAAAATCGTTTCATTTTATATGGACCTCACTTTCTCAGAGCATCCAGCTAGGGGTTAGACAGAAACCGGGATATGGAAGCTGACGGTAGCTTTTCGATCCTTTGTTAGCTGGCACAGGTGAAAGCTGGAACAAATAAGGTGCTGTTCTAACTGTGACTGTGCTCAAAAAGGCTTTAGTTACCCACAGCCCACCACCACCTCGCTCCTCCGCAGATTGCTTAAGATGCAGGAGTCCAAATGGAGATGGACCAGCATCTCTGATATTTTTGATACCCTGAATATTAACTTCCCACACAGTGCAGTTGAGTACTGCATGCTAGAAGTTCTGAAGGGAAGGACTTGGGAGAGCCCTGGGCAGGCACATCCATACACACATGGAGTTCTTTATGAAGGCTGAGCTGGAATGCCTGCTCAGATCCCAGAGGTATTTCACTAAGAGTGAGGAGATGATCCATTCCTGCAAGCTGATTTTTGCACACAGAATTTAATTTGTGTGTTTGTGGGTGGGAGTGAGGTAGAGGATATAAATACCTTTGCAAACTAACCTAAACCACCACCTTGTTTTCACATAAGTCAGCATTCAGAATTTTTAATGACCAAGATAGTTCCTACCTGTGCCAAAGTCAAAGTGGCACCTTAAAATAAAAGTTGTTTTTATTAATTACTGATTTCCTGTGCCACAGCCTTCCCACTGATTCGGTTACTTAAATTCCTGGTGTGTTGGAGGGGAGGTGGGGGGAAGCTGTTGTGGGACACAATGGGCTCTTACTTCAAAACCTGAGATGTGTAAAACTCAACGTCTCTTTTTTTCCTGTAATCAGTTCCAAATGAGCACTTACAAGGGGAACTTGGAACTGGCTTGGTTGAACAAATTGATTTCTCATGCTTGAGAAAGTAAAGTTAAACATCCTTGGGAAGCCTAGAAATTTAAATTTTGAGAACTAGGCTTTTTATAAAGGGCTTTTGATTTATTAGATTTAGAGCAAGACCGTTGAAATCACCTTGAGGAGCAGAATTATTTATGGCAGCTGCTTACAGTACCAGTGTAATGCCACTTTCGCATGTTTTTAATTTTGTTCCTTCACATGCTCTGTGCTGTGTTAATGATCACCTTGTCATGCTGGCAGTGGAAAACAGTTTTATAAATAATTCCCACTGGTAAGATGAAAGTGTTAACAGAAATACTTTAGTGAAGGTCTTGATTAACTTACACACTTGGCTTGATCACAGTGAAGCTTAGACTTACAATATCTTGTTACCAGGGCTAATAAAACCCATTCATTTTTTCATGTACTGTGTTAATTACCCTTTTACTTTCCCTCATGGGCAGACACACAGAGGCTGATTTCATGTTTGTGTTGGAGGCTGAAGTAACACTTTTAGGCTTCTCCTTGCTGTACTTACAAGCTCATACCCAAACAGAACTAACCTTCCCTAATTCCAGAAGCCATGTATTGTAGTACTACAAACTAGACCTTCAAGACTATAGATTAGGGGCTCTATTTAACCTGCTTTTACTATAAACAACAGAAGAAAGATCTTTTAGGTATTTTTTTTTTGTTTTCTCATACTTACTGAAAGCTCGCTGTTTAATGTATGTGAATTAGGAAGCACAACTAAAAACTGGATTTCCAGAATATCTTTCTTCTTTAATTCAAATTCTCCAAATGTAAATATTCCAGTAAATCACCATTTTGCAATATAGTATACTAACCTACCATATTCCATCACCACGACCTCTGAGAAACATCAGGAAACCAGGCATGTGCCATGCTCTCTGAAGCTTAATAGCAATAGGATCACAGAAACTGTGTTAATGAAGGGCCTTTTAGAAAAGATGTTCCCAGTACTGATTTCCATCCCCTAAAGCAACCTCCTTGGGGGTTGGACTGGATGAACTGCAGAGGTCCCTTCCAGCCATTCAGATTCTGTGAAAGCAACGTGTGGTTGGGTAGATGAATTTATTTAGGAAAGATCATACTCAGATGGGCAATAGTCTTTAAGGTTATATACCAAAATACAGATGATTTGATACTTTGGAATCAGTGAGTTCATGCTCCCCCTAATTCAAGGTCTGCAAAGACCTTGGAGTTCAAATACAGTGGGTGTAGGGAGAGCCTAGGGATAAAAGGATCTCAGGGTGAAGTAGTACTTACATATACACAAACTGAATTCTTTTCTAGGCTGGTCTATAGAACTCAGCAGTGGTTTCATTTCAAATTCATAGAAGGAGTAGAGGCAATACAGGCAGCCCTTGCTTGTTAGCTGCCTTTTTTTGCAATGTATTTTGGTTTTTAGCATGATCATCTGCATGCCACTGTGAAAGGCTGTCACAGGGTAGAGGTAAATTCTCCAAATTAGGGGATTTTACTTGATTCTAACAATTAGTGATTAAGGCTCACCTAGAGCCATCCATGGCAAGGTGAAGTAGAATGTGGCCTTTCCTGAAGGAAACTCATTTGAACTATGCAGATGGAAGAATAAGATGTTAAAGACAGGAAGAGTCTTTATGTTAAAGACACATGTTACAGTCACAATGTAGACTGTAACTTCAAATGGCATTATTAAGTAAAAAAGGAAGAAAGTTCCTTGAGCAGTAAAGTGAAGGAAGCTTGGATTTGGTGAGTTTTTTCATGGATTTGTTTCTCAGGTAGGTGAATTTTCGCATATCTGATGAATGGAGTTTCATCCTTTCACAAGGCATGATAGCATTAGGGTCTCTTTTCTTGACCCAGCTGGCTATTTCATAGAAACAAGACTTAATGTTTCAGATTCCCTTACCCTTTTTTGCTAAACTGGATTGAAACTGGGTCACAAGTTGTGGTGGGAAAAACATACACAGAAGTATGCCTCCTGATTTCCTTATTTTGTTTAAAAATGGGGAAAAAATCCCTTTGTTGTTTTTTATTCTTTCAGATTGCCAGTCAGATTGAATGAAATATACTTGAGCTGTTATTCTTTTCTGTGCACTGAGTGCTCCCTTCCTCTCTACCTGCCCTCACATTTCATCCTCCGTGGTTCCTTCACCTTTTCAACAGATCTTGAATTGACCTCTGTAAACTTACAGCCTTCTGCTTTTCTGTCTCATTTGTCTCTTTGTAATTTGTTTTGTAAATTTAATTGTGGGAACTGAATATTTTTATAAGGAGAGTTGATGGGCTGTTGTTATTAGGTTGTAACACTTCTCATTACAAAATCTTGGTTTTCAACTGTTTGTGTTAATCTTTGCTAGTTGATACTGAGATTTTTCTGTGCTTTTTTTTGGTAAACTTTAATTATTTGGGTTTTGTTACTGTAGATGTGATTCTGCATAGGAAATTAGGAGAAAATACTATATTTATGCAGGCTATGAAAAAGATTGAAGGCCTTTCCTTTGAATGCTGTTACACATGTATGCTTTGGATATGCAGGATATACATATATAAATATGTACAAATTTGACTGAGAAATAGGACTATAAAATACTGTACTTTTCATATAGATAAATATATATATATACACACATATTCAATAGAGACTGAAATGAGCCTAAAAGCTAAAACTTGGAAAGATTTTTGTGTTCACTATGCAGCTTAAATTTCTCTGCTGAAATGCTTACCTGCCTTCCGAACAGGGCTACTGAGGATGCTCTATGCCAGGAACACTGCCTCAGGATTGTGCAGCCGTGGCTGTAGGTAGCTCTGGTCCAGACTGTGTTTAGATACTTGAAATGATGAAGGTATAGCTTTCTTTTTCTTTTTGGCCCTTGGCAAATTATACATATATGTTGCCATCTTCCTCCTCCAGCCTTTCCCCACGTCAAGAATATTCAGAAGATTGCAAGGTCAAGTATCCAAAAATGAGGAAATCCAACCTTAATTGAACCTTGTAATGCTGCATGTATGAAGAAGCAAGGATAACTTCCACTATCACTGCATGGGTTTTTTTACAGAAGTTCTTTTATGTTTCAGTAGACAGTGCAGATTTGCTCTGGTGGTGAATCAGGAACACATGGTGTTCCAGATGATCATGTCCAACAGCACTACTACCTCAGCTGTAAGTTCTGCATCTATGTGATAGAGTAAGACCAGGATCACAAGAAGGGACATGCCAAAGCTATTTAGTTTTGCCCTTGTGATTTGCATTCTGTCCCTGCCTCTCCCAGAGAGCTGTTTTGTGCAGGTAAGCAAGTCCTTCCAAGCAGCGTTTGGAAAGGAGGTCACTATGCTGAACGCTTAGCTGGGTACCTTGCAGGCGTGATTTGCAGGAGTTCAGAGCACACGCAGCTGAAGCCAGAGGGAAGTGCATTTTGAATATTAAAGCATTGTGGGGTGCTGACTCCTCAGTGAAAGAGGTCATAATGTCTCAGATCAGACATCTAAAACCAGTCAAGATTTTTTAATCTTCATGACTGTCTGCTCTGCCTGCAGAATAGATAGTGCCATTCCTTCTTTCCATGCACATCGTTACAAGTGATTTATGAAGCACTCCATATCACGATGAATGACTGAGAGCCCCAGGTTATTAGCCATTCTGTCTTCCATGTCTACTTAGAATATTTTGGAATATTTTGAATAAGAAAGGTTCAAAGCCATGTATTAAATGTGTAGAGACTAGAAAGAGAGATTTCTTCCCTGTGATGGGGAAGTCCCTGGTGTTGCATAGTTCATATCTGCATTACTATGTGAGACACAAGTGTTTTCATTTTTGTGGTGTCTTGTGCAGGGAGCACTTCCATTCAGCACACTGGGGAGAGTGCTCAGCACTATCTTAGTTCCTTCTCAGTTGAAGAGGCACAAACCAATTCCTCAAAGAACTTTGAAGGATATGGAAAAGACAAATGTAAAATCTGTATTAGATAAATATATTGGTATCTGTGTCAGATTTTCTACTGAAGAACTCTGGTTACTGATTGAATACTATTCATCAGTCAAAGAGTCTGTGTATATATTTACACTTCATGCAAAACTAAGCAGCTCCTGCTCCTTACGTAAATTTACTTGGAAGAGGGCCTCGAAGTAATTCATACAAACCATGTTAGGATTTACTGATCCACCTGAGCATGCCAAGGCCTCTACAATGCTGTGTCTGCTGAAGATGCAGATGAATTTGCAGGGAGCCACCCCACCGATGTCTGGGATGGAGATACACTATCCAAGTCCCTTGGAGCCTGCTAGAGGATGCCCTGATGACAGCTAGAAGTTTCCTAGCAAGTCTTGAGCCAGCTGTTCCCCATTTCGACTACACTTGTATGGAAATGCCAGAGCCTGAGGTATTTCAGTAAGAGAGATACAAGTAAGTCATGCGACTTCCAGAGAGGTGTAGACCTGCCCATGTAAATAGAGGTGTCCAGGGTCACTAAAGGTGCAAAATCCAGAAGTCACCTAGGTGGCAGGAGATGTGTGAAGGAAAAAGGGTGTGAACAACTCCTTGGGATCTCTTTAATGTGAACATCATCTTGGGAAGAAACTTAGAGTCCTGATTCTAGAAATGCCCCAATCACACTAGGGTGGTTAGGATCAGCAGGCCTTTAATGTGAATCAAAACTTGTGGTAGTAGAGTGAGGAATATGTGTGTGTAATCTCATTTCAGAGTATTTCTGAAAGAAAGGGCAAAAACCAATTTGCTCTCAAGTGAAATCATTGGTGCATCATCTTCCCATTGAAAAGAGACAGTGGTTCTCTCATGGAGTGAAAATGCTCTTGAAAAAAATCTTTGGAGATAGACATTTTCCATTCAGGATTGAGACTTGGGGCTGTTTACCTGTTACACACCTGCAGGAGAACTGCCCCTAAGTTCTCCTTAGATCACTGCCCCTAAGTGACCTGTAATCACTGAGTTGATGAATAGGATCAACAGCACCTGCCTGTCTGTATGACTGCAGCTCAATAGTCTGGCTGACTTTTTTTGTTAGAATGTCAGAAAACTCTCAACAGATCCTACTATACTGCATTAAAAGCAATTTGCAAGTAGGCATCGGAAGGCATTTTGGTCTTGACAGAAAAAAGGAAGAACATCCTCTTGGTCATTTGTACTTAGCACCTGCAGTGGGAATGTTTTGTGGTCCTGGTAGCTTCTCACATTACAGAGCATTTGCAAACTTAAATGTATTTTCATAGCATTGTGTATCTGTGTACATATATCAGCAAAAAGATAAAAATAATGGGAGCTGTTCTTCACACACATTTCATCCCTTAGATGACATCTGAATAAGAACAGACAATCTGGACTGTATTGGAAGCTTTTCATGCAAGGATGTCTGGGTTGGTTTTTTTTTTTTTCTCCATCAGGCATTCATATAGTGAGTGGTTTCTGTGGAGTTTTTCTCTTTAAGTGCAGTCTCTTGCATGGTGAGGAAATGGGTTTAGAAAATTGGCCAGTAAAGAAGCTGAGACTATATTATGAACATTTTTGACATAAATTATTATACAAAAGATTTAGGGCACTTTACATAAGAGCAATTTTATGGCCACTTCCTTTTGAATGTCACCCTTTTTACACAAGTAAAGTGAAACAAAGATAAAAATTAAATATAAACCATCCTAAAAACAGTGTCCTCGCCCCCACAGTATTTCATTAAAGGTATCAGAAGAGATGCAAAGACTGATTTACTGAGGTTTTTGAGTTGCTTTTTTGCTCTTCTGTTCAAAAATACCTTCATTCAGTAAGTCACACATACACTTGATTCAGATGTGTTGTAGTAAGTTAAGAAGTGTCTTAGTAAGTTAAGAAGTGTCGGTTGGTTGTTTTTTTCACAGTTTACAGGAATCTGCAACTCTGACTTGTCTCACCCTTTAAAAAGAACTGTTGGAAGAAGGATGAGAAATACCAATGTAAACTAACATTTAGGAGAAAATGTAGAACAAGATCAAAACATGTTGTAACCTAAGAGGCCTTAAAAATCAGAACATTTTTCAATAATCTGAAATTACTCTTAAGTTCTTGTAATTGAAAAGTACAGAGTTTGCTTAGCAGTTGTCATCAGCTGAGTCAAGCTTGCACCTAGAACGAGGGTTATAGCACCAGAAAGGTTTAGTGTTGTATCAGTACTCATGTAGAAATAAATAGCATTTTTATGCTTGTTTTTGTGTCTTGCAAAAAATTAAGATACACTTAATAATTCACATGAATTGGCTTAATTAACGAAGAAGGAAAGAGAACTTTTGCATTGAGACTTATAATTGTCTTAGCAAGATTTACTGATGTGTCTGGAACTCGTTAAAATCAGTGGCTTTTGCAGGGAGAACTTTACATTACTTCTTTTTGAAGAATTACATTATATAGAAAATGTGTAAGCACTGTGATTTTTTACTTTGTATTCCCAAATTTATGTCAACACCTTACAAGTTGTTGTCAGCCCGCTTATACAACGTTAGATCATCACATGGATGAAGGAACTGTTTGCTTTCTAGAATACAATGCCACTAATTAAAGTTGAAAGTGAATGGACTGAATTAGAATCAGCTCATCCATCAAAGACTGGCTACTGATTATTTACTGACAGTGCTTCATTTAGCTCTATTAATTACTCAGTGGCACTGTTATGTAAAGGTCATGCTTGAAAAATCAAGAAAGAATACATGAAAAATTATTGTATGTGCTCAGTGCTGGAGTCTGGAAGTGGTAAATGTTAAACAGAGTGTTCATGTGAATAATCTATTAAATGTGTTTTTTTCTTATCAGCATTTTAATTGTGAGTGAGTAAACAGGACAGCAGCTTACAGATCTTGATAGGCTCCTTATGCAGGCTGTGATGATCATGGCTGTGACTCCAAAGCAACAAAGGAAACTTTGCCTTTCTATTACTGCTTTTAAAATAGATTTCTTTCTTTTTTTTTTTGTATGTTTTGCCCAAATTATATGTGTTTACAGGTATTGCAGGGAGAAGAATTTTTTGTAGTTTTTTTGTACTCATTACCCACTCTTTCCTTATTCCTTTATCCTTTAAATAATAAGCCTCTTACCGTCATTCCCCAGATGTCACTCTAAAATTCCATCTATGGTACAGAGGTAAATGTGTCTCCTGTGTTCCTACAGCATAGCTGTAACCTACAGCTCATTCACATTCAGTAACCTTCATCGGTGCTAGGCAAAAACTTCTGTATAGCTGGTACGTGCCAGTAACAAGAGTCTTCAGTCATACATTTAATTCTAGTTATTGATACTAGTTTTGAGACTGTATTTACCTTCATTTTTTCCAATAAATACATAATTTGCATTTAAAAAGACATGTTCTCATTGGCAGTGTTTTAAAAATCAGCTGAATAATATTTTTACCTTATAAAAAGGAAAATCACGAGTTCTCTGGGTTTAGGCAGGGGATATTGTCTTTTTGCTGTTTAAATTAGAATTAGCCATTAGGCTTGAAGCGGGAGAGGTTCTGCAAAAGTGGTAATATAAGTGGTAAAGTCCAAACGCTCATTTCCTCTGACAGATCTGTGAGCTGTGGCTGTTTTGTAATAAAACCCTTCGTGTACAGGAGCATGGCTCACATGGGAAAATCTTATGTATAGATATATATATATTTATTTATTTAGGAAAAATAACATA